>VZSZ01007048.1:0-31652 GCA_013398815.1 Ibidorhyncha struthersii | reverse complement strand
TGGGGGTTTGGTGAACAAACAGTACTGAGCTTATCACAAGACACTATTCAAAAATCTCTGGTTAGTTTGATAATATCAAGAGTTGCAATGATATAAAACCATTCTTCTCAGGTGCAACTTCAAACTGAAACTATAAAAAAAGGATTAGAATAGTTGCTGTTATCAAACTTGTCAGGAAAGCTGAAACACAGAGAGAAGAGGTCTGCTTGCATTAACCAGGAACAGAAAGATCAGATGACCAAAAGAAAACCTGGAGTTGAAGCCAGCTGATGAGAGAGGAGACTGGTTATAAAGTCTTTCTTGGATCAAAATGCAAACTGAAATGTGAACAGCAGTAAGCACCTCTTTTAGTCCGCTTTAAATGTTCCTATTTTCATGCACAATTAGTCTCACTAGAGCAGTAAGAGCTGCCTGAAGTGCCCTTAATGTAATCATTGCTTGTGAAAAATTTCCTCTTGCATCTTTGTTACAGTTTCTCCCACAACATTTCTCTCTGAATAGGTGATAATTTCAGTCAGAAAGTAGGAGGAAACATCTGGGCCCATCTGGCTCAATTAAAGTGCCTTGTTCCAAAAGCATAACCCATAATTTTCTGTTCATCTTGTTGTATTTTCACTTTTGTCTGAAATTAGGACACACTTGGAAACGCTAATTATTTCATGAACCTTCTAACATCAGACTTAATACATCTTTTGTTGTTGTTATGCAGAACCTTGACTTTCAATTCTTTTGTCCACTGATACCAACGTAACACTGTTTCGCTTATCTTATTTCACAGCCACTAAAGCATTCCTAACAGTAAAACTGGTGATGCGTATGACAACGTGCTCTGCATATCCAATGTGTCTGCTGGTCTCTGCGTGCTCTAGCATACAGAGAGCGAGAGAGGAGGAGGCAGAACATGCTGTGCAGATGACAGAAAGGAGATGCTGTCAGCTGGTTGCCACCACCCAGACCCCCTGACTGATGGGGTGCCCCAGGGCAACATTACAACCCAACAAGCCTTGCACCCAGATGAGTAGCAGGACTCCAAATTACATATGTAAAACCTGTTCTGGGGCCAAAGCACACTCAATGCTAGGTGCAGACCTTATGATCTCAGGACCAGCTGCCGGGCAGCTCCTCAAACAGAGGGTGGGAAACTTTAAAAGGTGTTATGACCCTCTGCTCAGAGAAATCGTCAGACACAGGGGAGTGGGAGGGGAGTCTGTGGGAAGCACCGGCCACTCCACAGCACCCAGGAAGGACCAGGCTGAACAGCAGTCTCTTGTGCTGTTGTATTAGGCAGAGATGTGTCTGTTGCAGAAGGGCATGTAGAAGACTTAAGAAATGCAACTTTGGACGTTAAGGAGAACATTTTTGTAACGGCTGTGACAGGAAGAGGACAAGAGGCAGGTATCATCTCCCTCTCCAAGACATTTAGGACAGGATTTACAGAACACAACAATCATCTAGTTCCTCTGGTCCCCTGCCTGAGCATGAAGTGTGGCAGGGGGAAGCAGCAGAAGTAGGAGAGTATATGTCTCCAGAGGGCTGGCTGAGATCACCTAATTCCTTCTACTTAGTCCCTTGCCCCATGGCACAAAAGGGTACATTGCCATAACATGAGCCACTGGAGAAGAGCACATCCTTTGTCTGATACTGAACTATTAAACCTGTGTTTGTGTGGTCAGCTGTTCCAATGTTTCAGGCTCACACCATCACAGGCAGTGTACCAGAGAGCTTTCCAGAATCCCTGAGGTCTGATCTGCCCTGGGGGAGAGGGCAAATGCACCAAGACACTATTCCAGAGGCCCAGAGCACACAAGATCCAAAACGGGATCCTTAGGGAAGCAGCATGCAGATTCCCAGGTGTCATATGCCATGTTTCCAAAGGGTCCTGCCCTCAAGTTGGAGGTCTAAGACTACAGCAGGTACTCAGCATCCCAGAGCTGCCCTGCTCCCTGCAGCAGCCTCTGAAAGCCCTAAAGCAAGCTCCTGCAAACAGTCCTCCCTGCAATGATGCTAAGCCAGCTCCCTTGCCAGATTTTGATGCTGAGTCTGCAGTGGCTGGAGCAGAATCAGTTCTGCCTAGCGAGGTATTTTTGCCAGCCAGCACACTGCTGCCACCACCAGTCTGTGTAGCTGTAAGCTGCTCATGCAAAGCCCTGTGGTTCAACTGGCCAGCAGTGGCTTCCACCACACAGGATGCTCCCAATCCCAGTCACTATGCAAACCATGACGTGGCAAGCAGAAAGGAGGGAAACAGTTCGTGCCACCTCATCCTCCATGTCCCTACGGCTGAAAGGTCTATATTGGCATATCTGAAAGCAGGAAAGATGCTAAGTGGATGTGTTATTTGCTAGAGATCAATTATGGACCAGTGTAAACAGCTGATCTCCTACTGAATTCACTTATTTATTATGCAATTTATTAGAGGATTATTCAGACAGCTCAGCTGGATCTTACTAGCTCTTCAATATTTATTCTGCCCTTTAGCAAAAAGCAGAACTGCAAAGCATAAGTTTCTTGCTAAACTCTCCTGCTGGGAAGATAGCACGTTGCTAATGTCATGGAAACCCTCTTTCTCCTCCATGAAGGCTTATGGCCTCCCACAGACCCACCCTCGGGCCTGGCTCGGGGGCACAGCCCAGGCAGCATGGCACCCACCAAGGACCCACCTGTCCAAGCCAGGTACCCAGCTGCACAGGCTGGTCTTCCCTGCAGAAACCTGAGTTGTAGCTAAAAATCTAAGTGGAGATATGACTACAGTTATACTCTATGCCAAGGAAAGCACTTCAGCTTTCCAAAAACACTGTAGCAAGAAAAATAGAAAGCTCACCACTACTTCAGATTACTCCAACACTGGGGCTGCAGAGAGGTTGATAAGCAGATAATTCTGTGAAAGCCACGTATCTGAAAACAAGGCTCTGCTTCAGCACACATTTGACAAGAGCGCCAGGTTGCTTTCTTGTTCCTGCTCATTGCTCCAAAACTGAATGGCTTCAGCATCAATAACTGGACATGTAAAACAATGGTAAACATTTTCTCCGACAGTCAAGCATCTGAATGTAGGAAACACTCAGGCCCATATGACCCATGTTAAGGTATCACACCTGAAATTTTTTAGAAGCTATATAAATAATTGGAAGTGTTGACCTCCCACTGCAAAGTCCATGGTGTTGTAGGCTGTTTGAAGGACTTCATTCCTCCTAACTCTTGGAAATTCCTTACAGGGAAGGTGGGTGTTTGCTTGCCACAAATATATCACTGGCACACAAGAATTTCTGAAATTTCAGGTCTCAGGAGGCCCTGGACTTGCATTTTCACACCTAGAAATTGCAGCCTTGAAGCTCAGCTGTAGTCATAACAAACCTCAAGCTTTATAACATTTATTCCCTATACTAGACCTCAAGTCTTGTTAGGCCTTGAACCTGTTTTTGCTTGATTTCAGCCATCTCTGCAAAAATTAGTTAAAATGCATCACCTGCACCTGCAATTTACCGCAGTATTAAACACATACTGTTTAGTTAGTCCTAGCTGCAGCAGGAAAATTGTCTAATGGCCAGTGTCTGTTCTTGTCCTGTGGTTTTGAGCTTTTTTTTTTGTGCTATTGTGTAACTCCTTTAGCATAAGTTTTGCTTAGCTTGTGCAGTTGTGTGGTTCTCCTTTCCTAAGAAATTATGTCATATACAAAAAAAAAGAAAACCTAAGTAATCATGATATAATTAACCCTGTGGACCCACAGAACAGGGGAAAGTATAACCTATTAGCACATCTGGGATTGAAACATACAAAGATCAGCCTAAACGTACCTACAAGCAAGAAGGAAGAAATTGCCCACTATCAACAGAGCATTCCTCCTGGCAAAGGACATGGAATGCCAATGAGCAATGCACAGGAAGGGCTCAGACAAGATTGTGGCAAAGTAACTGATGCTAGAAGTAAAGCACTGTACTTTTTAGGGTAAATGTTTTACTCTTTTCCTCTCCTCACGTTGGAGTAGCCAGGTCAGAAGCAAAGCTGTGCCCACAGATGAAGCCAGGACTTGTCCAGGCTCTTGGGCTCTGAGCAAACATGTGCCTTTAGGTTCACACAGGGACTGTTGGCAGCACTGCTCCCATGTGGACAGCCCCCTGCACCCTTTATAAAGCTTTTCTCCCAGCCACGTGTACCTTTCCCAGGCTTCAGGAAATTTTCATTCATAAGACTTAAGCCATTTCTGAGACAAGGGTAGAAGAAAAATGCTTGCTTTTGCTCATGTTGAACTCTAGCGACTTCCTGAGAGAAAGTGCAGGGCTGGGTCAGGCAGGAGGACACAGGTGGGAGCAGCAGGTGAATGTGTGCCTTCTCCTGTACAGTGAGGATCATTAAAAATGATGCGGCCTTCATCCAGTTAAGGGATGCAAAGGTCTACCACTGTTCTTCAGACCTGGAGCTTAATTTCACATTCCTGGATAAGTGCACGGTCTTTTATCATCTCTTTCCTTGTATGCTTCTGCACAAACAATGAATACTTGTGCTAGGAAAAGTGTCTTTGAGAAATGCATTCGCATTTCACTCTGTCTATGGAAAAGAATAAGAAGTATTAAATGCCATCATGGATCGCAGAAGTAGATCTTCCAGCCTGTGCTAATCTTCCATGTGATGCTGATCTTCCAGCATCAGGAGTAATCTTCTAATACTATTTGCATAGCGCTGAAATTAAAGAACTGCATTTATCATTCCTCAGTTGAAGCAGACACATTACAATTTACAGTAACAGAATTAGAAGTTGAAGCTCATCTAATTTTATTTACCATACACGAGATGCTTGATCATATTAAAGATGCAGCTTCCAACCATTCCTCCAAGTAAAATTCAAGCTTTGCTTTTAAGGTCTTGTTGGTATCAAATCCTCGTGAAATTGCTGCCACTTATGCTGAATTTTATGCTGTCCTGGTTCCAGCAGGGATGGGGTTAATTTCCCCCAGGAGCCGGCAGGGGACACCGGTATTCCATCCCCTGTGAGCCGTGCCCAGGCTATGGGGGGAGGTACCGGGGGAGGGCACAGGAAAGTGGCGGCTCGGAGGGGGCCAGGATGGTCCGGGTCCGGTCGGTGAGCGGTGCTACTGTAATCGCGTTTGTATATTCTTTTATCGAATTGTTATTGTTTTTTTCTCTTTCCTTTGCTGTTCTGTTAAACCGCCTTTATCTCAACCTACGAGGTTTGCCTTTTTCTTCCGTTTTCACCACGGCTGTGGGGCTTGAGCGAGCGGCCGCCTGGTTCTTTGTTGCCGGCTGAAGCCAAACCACGAGGTATGCCTTCCTGCACAAGGGTAAATAAGAAGCAGCTACACAGCAGGTTCCCCAGCAGAGCTCAGGGAGAGGAAGCTGGGTGCCTCTGCTGTTCTTCCAGCATTAGTCCCGTAACAGCTGTGAGCCCTGCTTCAGGCATCATCAGTTCTATGAATTCAGACATCCAAAAGCAGCCCCTTTTCTGCACCATTCACATAAAAAATACACAAACACATACAAAATGAATAGTGTGGCAGAGGTTTGGTTAAAAAACAACAGTTGCATTACAAGTGTGAAATGGCTATTAACATGTCCTTCTGCCAGCAGATGGCAATCAAAACAAAGAAACATAATTAGTTCTGATAAATAATTCTACTTGCTGTAGGGTGCATTTTATTCAAGGGAGCACTGCAGCTGCCACCCACCCTGAGGGGTGCATGGCAGAAGGTTGGTGCTCCTTGCCCCCCAGCTTCTGCCCCCTCTAGCAGGGACTGCAGCTGCCTCTTCTGGTGGAGCTGTGCTGGCTGCAGCCCTGCCTGCCTCCAAAAGGGCTGGCTCAGGGCAACCACCTCCCTGTCACCTCCCCTGGCAGGGTGGAGAGGATTATGACCCACTGTGGAGCCCACAAGGCCAAGGACAGGCCAATAAGAGCTGTCTGCATTAGGAAAAGCAGAGAACAGAACAGAGTCCTTTCTGCCTCTCCTGTTTGCCTGAATTCCTAGGAAGATTTTATAGTCCTAGTTTTGGGCCCCTCACTACAAGAAACACACAGGTTCTAGAGCGTGTCCAGAGAAAAGCAACAAAGCTGGTGAGGGGTCTAGAGCACAAATATTTCAGGGAGTGGGTGAGGGAACGGGGATTGCTTCACCTAGAGAAAAGAAGGGGGAGACCTTATCACCCTCTATAACCACCTAAAAGGAAGTTGTAGCAAGGTCGGGGTTGCTCTCTTTTCCGAAGTAGGAAGTGACAGAACAAGTGGAAATAGCCTCAGGATGCACCAGGGGAGGTTTAGATTGGATATTAAGAAAAATTTCTTCACAAAAAGAGTTACCAAACACTGGGACAGGCTGCCCAGGGAAGTAGTTGAATCACCATCCCTGGAGGTACTTAAAAGATACGATGCTTACAGACATGGTTTAGTGGTGTTTTTGGCAGTGTTAGGTTAATGGTTGGATTCCATGATCTTAAAGGTCCCTTCCAACCTAGACAATTCTATGATTCTATGAAATCCCCAAACATCCTTTTTTACATCTGGAGGTGGTAAACAATTGCAGCTCAGCTCTCCATGGGAGATGTGTTCCTCATGATGCCTGACATACAGGAGAAGAAATACAGAGGTCTGGAAGTGGCCCCTACCTTGCACATGTGGGGAAGCAGCTACAGCAGGTGGGCACAGAAGCAGATGAGGAATTTCCAGGTCATTAGACTCATGCTGGTAGGAGCAGCAGAAAAGCCTGGTGAGAAGTGGGAGTGAGAGAAGGAAAAGGGAGGGCAGCTTCCATGGTGAAGCAAGATAGTTGTGGNAGTTGGGGAAAAAAAAAAAAACCCAAAACCAACCAAACCAAAAAAACCCATGTTGGTAATAAAACCCCCACATTCATCCCTGGTTTCATGATGAGTCAGTGAGGGCAGGAGAGGCAAGTTTAGGCATAATACACAAAAAAGTCACAATGAAATTAAGCAGAACATGCACTGGTTCACCAAATTAATTCAATCCATTGAAACACTTGTGGGAGTCCAGTTGTCATGGTTCATACATCCCTGTAATAAACCTGGCACCTTATTTGCCTCTAGAGTGGAACACAGCTAGAATGCAGACAGACCATGCATGCAGCAGGAAAGGAGGAGCCATGAGACATCACAGCTGCTCACTGCCACAGGTTGACTTGTTTCTGGTTGTGCTTTGCCAAAGGTCAGTTTCCGCAGGAAGTTCAGCAACTCCATTGCTTTAGAAACTCCACAAGCCTGAAGGAAGCTGAAGTCTTGGAACCAAAGACAAAAGGGAAGGCTCTGGGTCAAACACTCCATTAACAGCTACGAGGAAGGTTGTCACCATCACTTAGCATTTTTGAGCTTCATAATGAAATTGACAGGACCTAGCTAGCAGAGATCAAGAGAGGAGCAGAGACAGTGGAAGCACTCAGCTCATACACTAAGCTAGGGAACACTCAGCACTTCACAGCACACGACATTCTTACGCTAACAAGCACCAAGTACAAACTAGGTCTCCCCATTCGCCCCTATTTTTGAGGCACTTCCATTCTACTTTCTACATAAGTTGTTCCACAAACACAGTATTCATCTTTCCAAAATCAGCTAGGTTGAGGCTGGTACTCAAAATACACAGCTATGTACTTCATTTCATACAGGAGAAAAGGAGATTTAGCAGCTGCAATCTTAAACCTTTGAAGAGGTTTGTCACTTAAATTAGCTTCCTGAGCAAGCTGGATGAGCTGCCCCTTCAGGTTTCATCTTGCACATTGGAAGTCTGCTGAATACATTGCATATTGTTTGGCAGGGAAGCAGTGAACTGACAATCCCACCTCTTTAGAATGCAACTTGTAGAGTGCTTCCGCTGTCTTGTTGCTCAACAAAACCATTCACAAGGAAGCAAATAGCAAAGTTCACCAATTGATAATGGCCAAGTAAGGCCTCACTAAACATGAGCCTCCAAACACCCCCCCAAAGGTAACTACTTAATTCTTGGGTCTGCCAGCAGCATTACACACCAGAGAACTTCACAGCCATTATTTTGTGTGACCCCAGGCCTTTGATTAGGAGCAGAAGCCACCCCAGGAACAGCCAGCACTGATTTACGGAGTACAGGAGATGAAGAATCCCTTACAGTTTGTACTAAAAGGGATCCTTCCAGTTCAAGTCTTCACCTACTTACATGATGCATTTTACCTGCTTCGGTGCTTTTTGCTCAGTTCTGCCATAGAGGGTAAAAATCTGCCAGAAGTCCTCCTCTCACCCTTCACAGGGGCAGTGCTGAGGCAGAGCAAACTGTATCGTCTTCAGCACTCCAGCATCCAGATCAGGTGTCTACGGTGCAGATTTGGAAGGCTTTGGCTCAGATTGCTACAGGCTGCTCTGCACACCACACTACACACTGTTCTGCACAGTGTTCCTGCTGTCTTTTTTTAACCCTTCATTTGCTCTTCCTGTTTTGTTTGCTTTGCTTGATATCGAACTTAAGGCCATGCTATTTCTTTGTAACACATTCTGCCTACCTGGTGCAATTACTTACCCATGCCTGCCAGCTTGATACTGCAGGATTTCCATCTGTTGTGGATTCTACTCCCAACTCAGTCTTTCTAAATGCATGTCAGAATAGCCAGAGGCTTTGTATATATTAAAGAAAGATGCAACTGACTAGCATTATCCTTTGCTGCAGCAGTGGAGTACCAGAAGTAGGTATCAATACATTTTTCAGCAGCTTTGCACAGTAAGAGTAAACAGATCAACAGCAAAAGTAACAGCATGTTTCTTTTGATACAGGGAGAAAGATTATTTGGCGAGAAAATGCTAGAAGACCTATCTAAGTTCCTATAAACCCATCAGAGTATTCGAAGTAGTAAGCAGAATCTGAAAAGTACTTCCAATGGCAATGCTTTGATTGCTTCTCAGCTTGCTAATGCTTCTCTTTCCTGCCACATGCTTATCCCACCCGCCTTCCTTTGGTCATACCTGTCCATTCTCCCATATCCTCTGTTTTCCACCCTTCTCCTTGAGGATCCCCTGTGGTAATCCTACACAGCTAGGCTTTTATTTTTTTTAAAGAAACTTCCTCAATGTCACCAAGGGGCTTGCTACGACCTATAAAAGACCCTCTTTCCCCATACTTGTTTGAGAGCATGGAGTCAAAAGATGCTTTTGGGCATGCTATTATTACTGTCCTAGCAGTGACTCCCCCTTCTCCAGTGTTCCCTCACAGATTCCCCAGATCCACCATCCATCCCTGTATGTCCCACTCCCCCACCCTCCCTACAGGCTGCTCATTCCTCCCTCCTGCCTTAGTCTTGTCCACTTGTTCCTCCTCTCCTTCCCTTCAATTACTGTCACGCACCTATGCAAGTGCTTTCCTTGGGCAACAGGATGGCATTGGATTGCACCAGGTCCTGTGCAAGAAACCCTCACAGCCCCATACAGGCAGCAGTCTAAGAAATTCAGCTGCCAAACCACAGAGCACACTGCAGGGACTCCTCTCCAACAGGAGAGGAAACACTTCTGAAGAGACACTTGGTTTCTAAGAGGTTCAGTCAACCTCAACACACTAATGAGAACCATTTCTGTAGTGCTTGCATACCGTTCTGTAAGAGGCAGTGGAAACACTTTGGGCACGCAGATCATTTCTCCCTTGCTAAAGAAACAAACATGCAAAATCATTTTGTTTGTTTAATTGATCACTGGTTAAGTCATAATACATTTCAAAGCAAAATATTCCGTTCAAGGACATTGTGCCAAACATTAAATCTACTTTTAAACAAGGCTTAATTTGACTATATTAGCTTTATATACACACAGGTATAATTTTCATTTCACTAGTAGCAAAATTGCTTGGTACATTGCATTTCCTGAAAGATTTTTTGCCATCTTTGGCAAAAAGGACTTTAATCTGTCCTTCCACACACCCCAAACCAGAAAAATCACACGTATAGAAAGTACAATCACAACTACAAGTAATTACAATAAGGATATCAGAGCAAGCTAAGTCCTTACCAGAGGTGACAATCACTTCTAGAAGTCTACATTGCAAATATACAGTACATTCCCCTGAAGAGTTTTGGGAGTTCTCACAATGCCTCTTAATCCTCTTTTGGCAATATAAGTTTCTATGACAACATGCATCCTTCATAAAAAAATCAGTGAGTTTGTATTTTTAGAGCATATGTTGGAAGCTTAATGCAGTCTAAACTGCAGTCTACAATAAGCTCACCCAAACAGAGAGCAAGCAAGCATTGCAAGATTCATCCAGATCAGAACCACAGCTCAGCTGAATCACCCTTTGCTCCCTAGTCACTGGGCACCCAGTAGCTACAGCTCCTCTGCACTAGGGACAGACTCAGGGGGTAGGAAGTGATACATTCCTTCTACAGCTTTCGCAGGTCAGTCACCTGCAAGTTCTTGACCAAAAATGTAAACTGACTCAAAGCACAGCTAACTATGAAAGACTAAGTTGAACGTATTTACAAAGCATTTGTTACATTGCAATTGTTAGACAATTAAGGAGCTAAGGAGCAACAAGGTTTCCACATTTATGCTACCCCTGAAATATTCCTGTGAGCAGAAAATGCAATAGCCCATGACTATGCAAACATACTGCTGCTGCTGGGGAAACTGCAGTCTGGCCTTGGGAGATGGAATGGTGCATGTAACCCAGCAGTCCCAAAAAACAGTAGAGATTTCAGTTATGCTCAAACACTGCTTTGGTTTGTGCAAAATATTAATCCTATGCATGCAGCTTTGAGATGTAGTCTGCATTCAGGAAGGAACTGTTCTCTGTGCTTGGCAACACAACACTGGAGGAACTTTCTAGAATTAGCAAGAAAAGGGAGGTAAATAAGGCATTTTTCATGAACACTCGTTACCTTCACAGGTGCAATGCCAAGGACTCTGCCAGTGTTTCAAGGAAACATACTTCATCAGCAATGTTGAAGATTTTTACATTCTGTACTTGCTGAAGAAAGCTACCATTGATTAGAAAAGTATCTGGACTTTTCACAAGTGACAACGCAAAGGCTTGATGTCTGGAATTCACTACTCACTAACAATATTGAGCATAACCCCATGATTTAATATGCATTTAAGTACTTAACTGCTTATTTTCCTTCTCTTCCCTGCTGTTAAGTTCAAGGAAATCTGACAGTGCTAGGAAACACCAAACAGGCATGCCCAAGGTTAAAGACACCAACAGATTTCCTCCAACATGGTCAAAACCCATCACTCTTCTCCACTTGGCAGGTTCTAACCACACACACTCTTAATACCAATTCTTCTTCACAAATGTCTATTTTAAAAGTTAAGTTGCCTGACTCTCCAGGTCTAACAGCAATGAACATAAGCAACTTAATTCAGAAATAACTAGTGGAAATGTGCCCCATCATTTTATAAGCCTTGCTTTATAGCAACTTCTGCAAAAAAAGCCAAGCACTTGGTACTGCCACTTGTCTAGAGCCAGTCAGTAGCACCTCTAGAAGGGCTGGAAAAGCAGGCTACAAATCACGTTCTTTCTACTAGTCTAGACCCGGTTTTATAGCAGAGGTAGGTAGGAATAGGTCAATGAAGAAAGAATTAGAAAACAACATTTGAGATGTAGGTTAGAGTCTCAATGTTCTTCTCTACTCTTCCCTTAATCTATGTTGCATTGCTTTTGTTTGCTCTTGCAATAACCACGTCAAGCTACTCCCTCTTAAGAACTGGATCCTGGCAGGCTGCAAAGAAGGCATGGTATTAGTTGTCATTAGCAGAGAAAGGAACTACAAACATGGGCCAAAAGGCACCATGATTTGCTGCAGGAGTCAAGGAGATACTTCACAATAGAACTACAAGTGTCATACATGACATCTGGTAGACACAACATCAATCTACTGCCAACAGTTACCTCAACCTCAGGCTTTGCAGTCAGCAGAAGCAGATGTAAAGGCTAGTATTCAGGGCATGATTTCATTTCAACATTTCAAAGTTTAACTGTGCAATGAATAATAAGCATGAATGAAAAATACATTTTAAGCCCAGAGAGAACTCACAGTATCTAATCAAGCCTCAGCTTAATCAATTTTTCTGTAGCCTATTCTAAAAGCTTTTCAGCTTGTGGACATTAAGAATACAGATACAGTGAAATGCGTGTGTAATAGTTTGAATGCAGTCCTATCCCATACAGCAGACAACCAATTAACAAAGAAATACAGAGTGTGAGAAAGGTTGAAAAGCCCTCAATCCCAGGGGTGTGGGTTTTTTTTACCATTTTTTGTTACCATTTTAAGACTAATTCAAACAGAACTTCTGGACTTTTTCTTCCAAAGAGAAGAGAAGTTGCTTTCTCTCCTTTAAAAGCAACAATAAGACTCTCTATATAGTTACATAAAATTTACCTTAACCTCCCTCTACCCAGATTCCTGTAACTAAAAAATTTAATATATAAGCCTTACACTATGAAACACCTTTAATGGTCCTTCTGCTGCTTTATCTTCTAAAGAAAACAAAACTTCAGTTTACTATGGTCATGTTCATCACTTGAATATTTAAGGTTTACTTACAGGGCCTTACTGCACATTCTTGTAGGCAACGCAGCTAAATGGCAGTTACACAAAAAAAAAAAACCCAAAACATTTTCACTGTCAAGATTTGAGAGTTTGCCACACTAAGCCTCTCCCAGATTCTTAGCATCAAAATTCAACTACACAGAAAGGAGCAGGACAGAGGAATCAGCCAGTTCTCCCATTGAGGACAAGAGCTGATTAAGCCATAAAATAAGTTGAGTGGTCCCGTAAACCTGCTTGAAGTTTCACTATCAAATGGCTCTTGGAAGAATCCACAGCCAAGCTTCATGATTTTCCATAATTTTAAAATGGGGGGGAATAAATTTCAAGAGATCTTCAGTTCCAGATAAGACTACTGCACTTACGTTTCCCTCCTCACTTAAAATCACGTCTTAGGTTCTTCTCCCCATTAAAGAAAATTTTGCAACCAAGAGTAGAGAAATAAAAACAGAAATGTAGACATCATCCAGAAAATGCTACCAAGCATACAACACAAAGGAAGATATTTTCCTCCCAATTATCAGCTTTCATTTTTTATAGACGTATTTCAAGAAAAGAGCAATTAAAAATGTGTCCCTCAAAAATAGGTATTAATATGTGCTGAAAGAAATTAAGTATGTGCTGAAAGGATCGTGGATTTTTAAAGTAGTCCTTCGTTACTAAAAGCACCTCCCTTAGAAATGCCTTATCTCTCAGCTCTATATAGGAGTGTAGACAATCACAGTCATATATCTGTGTATGTCTTTTTAAATCTATTACTAGATATCATTTGCCCTAGAACTGTAAGAAGTGATGCAGGTCTCCACCAAACCTATCCTACCAGCAGAAGCCTTTAATTTCAAATGGATGCAGACCACTCATACAAAGAATTAATGAAGTGTCCCAAGGGAAAAAGATTAGCTTGTACTCTAAATCAGACAGCAAGTAACCTGTTTTTATGAAGAAATGTACTGAGATTCAAGACTGCTTCAAAGCAGTAACTGAAATACAACTGCAGCTATGAATAATATATAACCATCCATAACTGATCCTGACTTCCATCTTAAAAAAAAACACAGTAGCTGAATGTATATGTGAATATACACATGCAAAAGCTTTTATCAGACATTATTAAGTAACTGTGTTAGATCTGAGCTTAGAGACTATAAATTGCAATCTGTGTTCACAAGTTTCTAACCCACGTTCTCTCAGGCTGGCATGGCAGTGGAAAATCTATTCCAACTCATTGTTCAGGTGGCATTAGAATCGCATGTTTTCTGTTTAGACATTGCTCAGCTGAACAGTTACCTCTGATAATGGTACAGCGTCCCTCTCAGGCATGCAAAATGTATAAAATGTCAAGATGATCAAAATATCCCCTTGAATGCCCAATTGTACTGTTTCAAGAGAAAACACAAAGTTTTCTTATCAAATTGTGTCTCTACTCATCTTGCACTACCTATATGGAAGGTAGGTGAGCAGAAACACAACAGTCTACTAATACACCCCATTTTTTCACATACACTGACGTCATGCATATCTCAGAAATACAGAAGTCCAGACGTGCAGCAGAATGTGTTCAAGCACTTTAAGCGCTCTCCAGATGATAATGAGTAATGTAGTATTTACTCAGACAAATCAAAGCAGAGTGAAATGCTTTGTGCTCACACTTAAGTTTCAGAATAACATTATTTCTATCAGAGTATCTGAAGTCCAGTGGAAGGAACGTTCCACTGAAATTGGAAGCAAAAGACGCCATTTAAAGAACTAGGAAAATAAGCACTGGTCAGAGTACTGCATTTCAAAGGTTCATAATAAATAACAAAACAGCAGGAATATGCAGACCTTAAAGTCAAGGTTTGTTTCTAAATTCATGATATGTAAAAAAAATTAAAAAACAAGAACAACCCTGGCTGACTTTTCCACATTTGGGGTCTTTTTGGCTAAACAACTGTTAATTTATTTTAAGGAACACAGGTATTGTCAGAAAACATTATTTACAGAATGATTATCAGACTGATGAAAAAATACAGATGAAAATATACACCTTCAGGTTTGAGATAAGCCAACCAAATTCACTGCTGATAACTAAAGCACTTTGAATAAGGCGACAGGCACCAAACCAAAACTGAACGACAAGACTACTGAAATTAACAGACAGATTGTGGAAGGTAGAGGTAAAGCAAAGATCAGTGAAATTGGAATGATTTATAATTAATAGTAGTATACCAGAAATAATGGAGCTTCATTAAAATTCTATTTTACCATATCTAAAACTGAAAGGAAATCTTTACTCCCAGACTGAGATTTCTGAGCAGCTGTTTTCTTAATGCATCTATGTAATACTTTGTACTCTACATCTTACAAAATACATCACCACATTGAAGTGCATGATTAGAAACTGAGCTGAAATCATGGAAAAACACTTCATAAATCATAGCCGCAATGGAGCTGAGCATTCTTGTGACTATAGTTTTTGGAAGTAATTCTGTAAAAGGTGAAATTTTAGAAAAGGGACTTTGATCCCTGGTTTTCGAACTCTGACCATGCATCGTTCAATTCCATGAAGATCATTTTGGCATACTGCTCATAAGGTTGTCCTGTGGCCTGAAAACAAAGAGAACATATTAGAAGCATAAAAATATTAGGAGTTATTTTATCTTTGCTATCTTGTTCAACAACTTTAGACTGTTGTGTGAATATAATTTTGCAGACATAGAGGTGTCTCCAATCTTATCCAAAGTTTGCCATGAGTATTTTAAACAAAGCCAAAGCCTTGGTTTCCTTACAGTACTTCAAACTTCTAGTGCAATTCATGGCACTTTGCTAAAACCAGTTTTCCAAGCTGTTCTTTTCATAAGAACTTTTAGTTAATGATCAAATGCAGTCATTTTTAAAATAGCTTCCTAACAGACCTTGCAGTAGTGTACAAGAATAAAATTTAAGCACTATCTAAAACTACTCCTTTTGGACAGGATTTCCTGGAGAAAAATCTGTTGCTGATTGTGAATGACATTCAGATTCAACATTAACGACATAGCACTTCCTGTGTATTTGCCTCCATACTCAAAGATAGTATGGTTTTGATTCCCTGCCTATTCCACAGCAGCCCTGCCTCAGGCCAACCCGACCCCCATGCTTAGTAAAGATCAAGTCCCATGAGATGAGTTATTTTAACAAGTTTTTTTTTCCAACACAAAACGGAAGCCCAAGAGCCCTCTCCAATATCCCACCCCTTCACCTGCTGCTTGGCTTTTGCCAGCTGCAGTACTTTATAGACCCTTTTAGGGACTGCTTTAACTCAAAGTGGCAGAAGAAAACAAGGAATAAGAAAACACATCAGAGACCTGTGTTCTGACACTGATATGTTAAAGGGGCTTAATGAAAGCACCAAAAACCCACCATAAAGGTGGAGGAAGCCACATGGCCAAGAACAGCAAAAAAATGGAGGATGAAAAGAACAAACAATGTCTTCTTTCTCTGTTATGGGTACAAGAAGACACAGGACCTAGACTACTGCTGACTGAACCGCCAGTGACGGCAAGCCTCAAAATTCAAACCAGGTATATTTAACATGTATCTTTACATCTACAACACATCCTAAAGCGATGATTCAGAAAAAGAAGCTACCTTCATACACTGGGAGACTAACAAACCGCAATGGAATGCATTCACTGTTTTAAAAAGACAACTGGAATGTCATATTCATCAAGTATTCTTCAGCTGCTAATTTGTTTACTCTACTAAAATTTACTTTTTCTAATTCCCGGTAAAGTTGTTTGGTAAAGGAGGTTCAGTATTTTTTTCCTACCAGTTTTGCTGTGGCAGTCTCTGAGTCTTCATATACTGGTGAATAATCCTAAAAGACCTGAATTATCAGCTGGTAGAAATAAAGTAGATTCCACTCATCAGCATTCAACCTCCCAGCAGTCAGTCAGAACCCAGCATAACTGACTTTGGTGCTCATCTTTCATTTGTTAACATTTTTATCTCTGGAATTCTGAGCTGTGTCAGGATGACAAGAAAAATCCTGTACTACCTAATACACTAGGACACCAAATTCAGAAGACAATGGAAGCAAAGCAAAGGGCATCTACGGTGCTGATCAAGAAGCAAGGCTGCAGGATCTGTCAATGACTAGTATGGTGCGGTAGGCGCAGTTTGTGTTCCTTCTAAAGGGAAGAAGATCAGAGGAACACTCACCTTATCTGGATGAACTACAAGCACTGCTTTCCTGTAGTACTTCTTTACTTGTTCAGGAGTTACTAGATCTGCCATGCTGACTGGTTTCCACTTATATTCCCCTTCCCAAAGCACGGTATGAAGAGTGGATATTAATGCTCTGATATTTCTCTCCTTTCCTTCAATCCATTCAAGAATCTGGGAAAACCAGAATGTATAGAATAGAATGCATCAGTAAGCATTCTCAGTCTATCCAGAGACATAACCTTCACTCTGTACAAGACTACAAGATTAAGACCCAAATAAACCCACTTTGTGGGTGAATGCCTTGCTGCATTCACCCCCAAAGTCCAACTTTCACACTACATTCTTTTTTGTGGCACCCAGATCATTAGCCACCCAAGCAATATTTTGTATTACCACTATGGAGTAACTTATTGTTACTAGCTTATTGCAGAAATTCAGTCATTGCAAGAGAAATTACTGACATAGTTAATTTTACAGAGTTTTGTAATATGTAGTGACAAGAAAATTGACAGGAGTAATTAAAAACATCTGTTACGGGTACATTACCTCCCTGTCAGGGCACAACATTAATTTACAAAAATTCTTACTTTATTTGTACAAAAGTTTCAGATTATGTATATTAATAGTTAATGTTTACTTAAGCAACCTGCAGGGGTGCACAAACTAAAGTGTTCTTTCAGACATCCCGAAAGTTGATTAGAATAACTGGCCATTTCAGACTTTAACAGCAATATTCAAGCCACTGTGATAGTGTCTTCATTGAACACTGCGTTATGAAATATGAAAGTCTCTGCCATCTATCAGCAACAAGTATGGTAAATAAAAATCTGTGTTTATTTCCATTTATGGTGATTTGTGTTAAGAGGTACCCATGCAAGCTCTGCACACTTTCTTCATGCAAGACATTTTGTGAAAACACACTTCAGCACTCCTCCAAAGTTCTTTTATAAAACTTTTTTAAAGCACCATAAAAACTACAAAACTGAAAGTATATTAATATGTGATGTTATCAATGAGTAATACATCAAAAAAATCTGAGCAGTTGATCAGGTAAAACCCCAGAGACTAGTTCTATAGCCCATCTCCAGAACTGCATCTTTTAGTAATTTCTTAGGACAGCACTAGCACTTGTTAACTGGGAAATGCAAGTAAATGGTCACCTTGAAGACAGCTGTTCTCACCTGCCTGTTTTTTAAAGTGTAGTTTTGTATTATCAGCCAAATCCACCTTTTCTAAGGAGACCTTTGGGAACATGAGAGATAAAGAACAGTTCTGGCTACAAGGTACAGGCTCTGACAAGAAAACAGGTTCTTAAATTCTCCAAGCTCAGCTGAAAGAAACAGGAACTTGTGTTCCATCCACACGCTTTGTGCTGTTGTCACTGCTGCTTCATTGCCAACTGACTCTTGTTCATACTAATTAACTTCTACAGTCATATGATTTAAATACAGATAAAATTTTATTCTGCTCTATCAGTTTGCTGTTATCAGCAGTTCTAAGCATAAGCTTAGATTTTCACTTAAATCAAAATCACTGGTAAACTAACCTTGAGTTTCAAGGGGTCCATATCTTTAGACATTTCTTGTTTTCTCATCTCAGCGATGGTCTTTGGTCCCTTTTTATCGGATTTAGCTGAAAACCCTTGATTAGATAAGAGATCCTCAAAGTCATTTTCTGAAACTTTTGGCTTTTGACCTATGAAAGGAGAAAAAGATGAAACAAAAAGTTACATGGGAGAATACATTAATGTGGGAAATATATTGCATTTAGATACAGCTGCATGACATTTGTCACTACCATGATAAATAACCTTCAGTGGCTTGATAAACTCCACAAGACTAACAGAAGGCTAGGAACAAAAGGGATCATTGACCAGCCTTCCACAGTCCAGCAGACCAGAACCTCATATGCATACACGTGACTAAGTACTTGCATGTCTTTTTTTTAAAAATGGAGTAGACTGGACAGAGTACACATCTACCTAGTCATGATTTTGGAAATGGTTCCATTTTTTCACTACAAAGTAATTCTAACCGCTGTGCAGCAGTTTTTCAAGTGACTCAATATTTAATTCAAAAGTATGCAGTCAACACTTAAGTATGTTGAAACATGAAGAATAATGAATGGACAGAAGCAAAAAATCTCAGAGAACTGTAGAATGACTGAATTCTGAAGAGGCCTCTGGATGTCTTCTAGTCCAAACCCCACTCAAAACATGGACAAACCAGATAAATTTCTCAGGTCTTGTCCAACTGAGGTCCACCTGCTTTCAAGGATGAGGAATCACAACATCCCTTGCCCCGTTTCAGCATTTCATCATGCTAATTGATATTTTTTCCCCTGTTCTCCAATCAGACTTTCCTGTGCTGCCACTTACACCCACTGCCTCTCCATTCTGTCACCTTTTTCCAGATACAGATCAACCAAATCATTTCAACTTACAGAAGTACCTGCTGTTCACTTATAGGCCAGTTAAAGAGAGGCATAATCCTAATACCAACACATGAGGAAAATAAAATTTTCAGAGAAGGTTAATGTAGAAGACACCACGCCCGTTCCTATACCTCTAGGTTTGCCTGTTCAGTTGGTACATCTTAACGGATTGGTTCAAAGAATGATTCCACCTCTTCCCATTCCCATCCTTGTTTGAAACACTAGAATTTCTAGTAAATTTAATCTCAGTCTTTTTTAAGACTAGCTACTATTCTTCAGCTAGGAAAAATGTTGCATCCTTTTACCTGTGTATTACAAGTGGACTAGCATGAAGCAACAGTATCAACCATCTCTGCCTGGATAGATCAAATTTACCTTTCTAACCCAGTGATACAAAACCAGTACTCACGTGGGTGAGTGAATGTAGCCTTGAGATTTTATGCCCAAACTTGCAAATAATTGGGCCATGGTCAGCTTGTCTCTGCAATATTTTAGTGTAGCTTTGCAAAAGCACGACAACAGATTAGCAAGCTCTTTTCTGATTTCAGCTAGATACAACCTAAACATAAATAAAGATGAAGGTACAAGAGTTTCTGCAGCTAACAGCATATCTGACTAACTTCACACGGGTGGTTATAAGTAATGCCTTCAGAAAACTTACCAAAGCTTGGGGTTCTGACTCCTCTTTCTTCTCGTCCTCCAATAACACTGAAGTTTACTATGTAATTGGGTTTAGCTGCTGTGCTGGATTTGGTCTGGGACTGCCATGAAGTAATCTGTGGTTTTGTGGATTTCTGCCACTGATTTCCCAGCTTCTGAGATGGAGCAGTCTTCTGACCAAAGCCACTACTCGAGAGTCCACCACTGGAGGAACCTAACAATAAACACTAAATTAATTGCTCAGCTTGGTATCTGTCAATTCTTTAATACGACAGCTTGGTCTTGACACCTAACTACATAGTTTACAGTGATACCACTTTACAAGAGAAAATGTAACAGAAAAGTGTGTGTAAAATGAATTTAAGAGTCTCATTAACAGGTAACTCAAATGGCAGGAGCTAGAGCCATTACTCAAAGTCTTCCAGACTCTTACAGCTCAGGTTCTCAACTGTCAGTTTTACCAGAAGTGTTTAATCTTGTCTAATCGGCCAGGCACATGTAATGCCAGAAAATAATTCAGCAGTGACAGTAGTTCTGCCTCCCAGTTCATTACACTTCAATGTCTGTTAATATGCAGGGGACACTGAAAAACTAATTATATGATCAAGAAAATGTAATATATTAGAGAATATTTTCAAATGAGTGCTTTCAGAGTCTCTAGTCATTTCTTGCACTACTGTTTAAGAAAAGTTGAGAAGAATATTCTACAGCAGCATTAACAGTGAATGTTGCACATGACTAAAAAAAGCACTGAAGCCTGCAGGAGATACTGTTGTAATCACCCTGGTGCGATCTATAGGCCTCTGTCTATCAACAGAATATTGACCCAATTTTTAGTATCCCATTTCTCTTTACTAAACCAGTATAAATAACACTGCTTAGCAACTTCACCTGCTACTCAATTCGGGAACAATACACAGGGGCTCTTCTCCACTCTACAATACTCACTGTAAACAAATTGAGCAGAATAAAGCTCTAACCTTTTAAATTCATTGTTCAGCTTTTTGACTCACTGATGACCATAACCCTGAGATTTTTTAATTCTAAACCAAGCCACCATTAAATTTCCCTTTACTGACTTCCTTTGGAAAGGTTCCTAGAAACTCAGTTCCCTTGACAAGTTGCATATACCTGGCATATACCCATCACAGGGAAAAAATTGCATGATGACTGAATTTAGATACACCTAGATTTTTTGCAAGAGAAACATTTTATACTACACATATGGCATCCTAAAATAGATTAAGACCTCTTCATGTTGGAGGAATTCCCTAGAAATGACAGAACACGAATTCAAGACTAGTGGTCAAATATGGTTACACATCTGAAGCCTGCCAGGAAGTATGGATGAAATACTGATACTTCAAAAACAGAGATCTTTATCACTTGGTCTTGAACGACAAACTTATGATCCCATCACATTATTTCTTGGAGGAAGGTGAATTAATATTTGCATCTCCACATACATTACTAATCAGCTGATGATGTTTAGAGAACCTAACTTTCAGCTCAAACATCAGTCAGTTTAAACTTACTTGTTCTTTTCTATTTTTTCCTCCTTTTATTCACTCTAAAGCCTTAGAAAAAAACACCCTAACTTGTCTACATATACACAGCCATGTAAGCTTGTTTTTTTCTTTCAAAACTGATTCCCCACACCTCAGGTCTCCTGATAGCTATCTTTTGTAGCTGCTGCTCATAGTTATAACACCTTACACAAAAGGATGTCTCCCAGGATCATGTACTATACTTCTAAATACCACATCTGATAAGACCTAGTATTGCAATACAGCACCTGATAAAATCTAGGATAGCACTGTTTTTTCATGAAAGCACCCAATTGCATAGTCAACTCAGTCTTCAGTCACTTCAAACTCGTGAAATTTATGGAAAAAAAAATCCCTGGTATTAGTCAGAGTACATGACCTCACACACTGAAAAATAATCTCATTCTACTAATCTTTCAAAGCATTCTACATTATTTCAGTCTTCAAGGCCAACCAGTTCTTCCTATAGGACAAGCCAACGCCTCACTATCAGCAGCAACTTTAACACCACACTCCTACTTTCTGGTACAGTATCATTCCTAGAAATTAAGAGTGTGAGAACATCAACTACCACAGAACACTACTGGTATCCTACCATTAGCCTGATATGGTATTAGTAACTACCTTTAGATACTGTTTCTTTTCTGTTTATATACCATTCCCAATTAAGCAGCTTTCACTCTCATAACTCTTCTTCCAGAATAATTACTTCTGTGCGAAGGCCAAAAAACTCCTGTGAAAAATACAACACTGAGTCTAAACTCCAGTTCTTTTAACTCCCTGAAAATTCTGTTCAAGCTTGAGAAGGTTAACTAGCACAGTGACATCTGCCTACTTGTTAATGCAGTCATTTTTCCCATTGAAAGTTAACTGAAAGACAAATTGATCTAAATTCTGCTGAAACCAGTACAATTTCTTCCACCCTTTCAGTGTATGCTATACCTGCATCTCCAAATCAAAGATAAATTGATTCTTTTACTGTCACTATCTATAGATTTAACAAGTCCATATTAACCTGGAATTATTAAACTAGATTTTTTTTGTAAGTTGTTTATTGCAGAGCTGCCTTATTGCTCCTGCTTCAACACTAGAATTTTGCAAGTAATTATGCACAGACAACACGAAGAAGCCAAGCATTGTATGTTCTTGTGTTTATAAGATAATTCTACTGACAGGATAGTTAATTCAATACAAAATGCTAACTGCCCAGGCAACAGGATAAAATCTCTGTCAGCTCCAAGCTAAGGGAAAAGCACATTTCTGCAATTCAGCACCTCAGTGACTACAGGCTTTTTCAAATTGTTCCTTGGACTCTTGGCAGCTAGTCAGGTTTAACAGCTACAAGTCAGCCATTTGCTATGGAAGTGTGGTCCTGAAATCCAAGAACCTCTGCTTTTTTTATTGCCTTTAGTTTTTCTGCTGCTTGAGAATGCTGCAGGGCTAATTCCTGGGTTTGAGGTGAATATAAAATCCTGGGACAAGTGTTACTCTGTGATGTATCTTACCTTCCGTAACTTCTTGTGCACACCACTGCAAACTGACAAATGTTCATAATTCTCATGGTATTGGTGTACAAGTATGGGCTTGATTTGTGCTCACCTTATAAACATGACAGATTTGAGCAGCGGAGCTATGAAGGCCTACTGAATTCAAAGAAAAGTACTGAATTCAAAGGAAAACAACTGTCACTTGGGATCTAACAAGAATTTCAGCCAACTTTCATTTTACAAACTTCACAGCACAGTATCAATCAATGCTAGATAAGAAACCTCACGCTCAGTTACTGAATCAGCAATCCCTGGTTTCTCTTACCTTCTCAACTAGATTCTGAAGCCTTAAGTATTTATACTATTTCTAAATCCCAGCTGTGGTTATCTTCTGAAATATTATTCTGGATGTTTCACATAATCTTTGTAAAGATTCAGTCTTTAATGTTACTTGCCTGCTCTGAGCAACAGCCTCAAGCTGGTAGTTAACAATTAAAAGGAAACACGTTCCTTTGTATAAAGCTATCAGTTACATTTACTGGTATGAGAAGCAAATCAAACCATAGAGGCATTACATGTAGCCTCTTAAAAGTAAGATCTTACCTGGAAGACCAGATCCAAGATTGGCAAGATCAGCAAAAGGATCAAAGTTCTGAGATTTAGCCTGGCTGAAAGACAGGCCTGAAGACATACTGGACTGGCTCCCTGTGGTAAAAGCTTGACCTATGTAATAAAAAAGCCACATATCATGTACTTGATGCATTTGGAAATTGAGAAAATAAGTAAAATACTATTTCCACAACTCCTCATGTAAACCTCCCCAGCATTCTACTCCATGACAAGAATAACCGTTATTATAGACAACTGAAACTATTTGGTTCCTCTGCCTTGATCTTTCTCTGAAAAATTACTAAAGGGGTATTTAGTGCCTTACTAAAGGGCTATTTAAGCACAAGAGCATGGAGCCCTTTAACGAACAATGCAAAGAGGCGTGAAGACATGTTAAGCATTTTCAGGTGATTAAAATGACCAAATCTGGAATATTCCTTATTCCCTCTAATGGAAGAATTTCACTTCATAATACCTTCAAAAAGAGGCTTCAACTGTGGTGACACTACACTGCCAGTTGCTGACGAATCTGGCCAAGAATCCCATCCACATAAGAGATCTGGGTGGCTTGTAGAAGATGATATTTTAGGTGGCTCTGGTGTCAAACTCCCTACAGAAGAAAAAAAGAAATCTTTTAATTATTCTTTTAAGAAAGCCATCACAATAATAGATACTTTGCCAATACCAGTAGAATTGTGTACCACGTTGTGAACTATGATGGCCCACTACATGGCTTGATAAATTTCTCCATAACATAGTCATACAGTGTTAAACAGGACTCAGAAGGGTTTTTACCACTGGAATTCCTTAATTTGCATTTGAAACATCCCATGCACTTCATAGAGAATCTATTTTCATGCACAGGCAATGCTATAAATTTAACTTCTTAGGTGTCCTGGGCATAAGGACTAGCTAAGGATGACTTCAAGGCACGCTGCTGTTCCTGACAACACAGCCGGTAACCAGAAAGCAGCAGTGCTTCAAGAAATGGCACTCAGCGTCAGTCAGCAGTCTGGGTGCTACACAGGTGGAGCCAGGTCACTTCAAACTTTAGATTTGCTTACCCCAGGCCTCATGTGACAAACGGAGCTCTTGACAAACTAATAGCCTTTTTAGCTTCAATACATGAACAAATGCATGCAATTTAAGAGCAGGATACAGGAAGAGTGATCTCTTCTGGGAAAAGACAGAATCACTAGCTCCATGGATAAAAGCTGCTTTTCTATGTGCACAGCAAAACAACCACACCAACTGAAAACAGACAATGAAACAGTCTCATTCAAAAGGATGCAAGTGTGCGTCCACTAACTTCTAGAAAGTGTCACATCCAATATAGGGTTATAACTGCCACCCCTGACGCTTGCAAATGATTCCCCCTTTCTCACTCACACACAGTATGAGATGAGCCATCCTTAGAATGAGAGGTCCTAGGTATGGAACACAAAACTGTATGCCAGCTCTGCGCATTCCCTTTGAGCACAGCTTGTAAGGACTTATAGTGAAGCAGGACAGCTTTTGAGTGTAATCACCTCTTCAATGCTAGCACAACAGTCAGTGCTACAGGCAGAGGTGATATTTCAGCAAAATCAGTACACTTAGTGGTGCTCTAAGACATTTCGAAGGCATATGGTTTGGAAAGCTAACCCAGCCATCCTTACAAAAATAGTGACATTTTGATGCTTTGGATGTCTTGGCGATACTACATCACTGCTTTTGACTTCTCTCAGCTTTTCAACTTTACATTCTGAATATTGATACCAAAACACAGAACCTATTTACCTTACTTGAGGAAATAATTTGAAGGAAATTAAATATCCCCTCTACAACCTCAATCCACTAATTCTATTTATACTTAGATCTTACAGTTGCAAAGAGAGCACATCAAATACAATGCAACAAAGATCTGCCAAGGTCTTATAGCAGTCACCTCTGCTGCAAGTGAAGGAAAACATCAGAATAAAAAGCACAAAGTAGCCGCCAAAGTCTTCTGAAGATATAGTACAATTTTCAGCCCTTTCTCCAGGCTTAAGCCTCATCTCCCTGCCTCTGAAACCATGGAAGAAACAGTATATATTTGCCTCAGTACTGAGGACCCCAGCTATCTGCTACACAGTGGTGTCATTGGCTACAAATGTCAAAGTATCCAAAAGCACCTCTTCACCAGTTTAGAAATTTGCTGTATCACGTGCCATTCCCATGTGAGAATTCAATTAATATTAGTATTGATTTTTAAGCTAGAAATAATTTCGGCTTATGATCTCTGCTATTACAAGTTTATTTTACAGAGGCATGAAGAAATTTACAACCACTTACAGAATTAACTATAATAAAAACAAGCTGAGAGAAAAGAGAATAAAGTAAACTACATCTGAATGCATTTGAAAGATTGAGAACACACTATAGGAACCATGTGTTTTATAACTGGTGGTTGAAGAGCAGTCAAGTTCTTCACCTTCCCCTCCCTGAACAAAGCAGGGAGTAGCCTATCGCTATGTATAGCAGTAAATTCACTATCAACAGTACAAGCTCACAGAAATCCATGACATTATCAGGAAAAGCTGCAACAATGGACTACAATATGCAATATATGAACAGGTAAAGTGTACCTCCTGTAAGTGTTTATTCTTATGCTATATTCTTTCTAGTTATACAGCTGGGACATTACAATAGATTTTAAGATCAAGAAATAGCATTACCAACATGATACTCTGACTTCTATATGTTTTGAAGATGTATGATGAGACCACATGCTGAATCACTTATTTTTCTAACCTGGCACACTGGATTTCATACAGACACATTAAGGTGAAGGAACAGAATATCTAAAGAAAGGGTAAGATATGAACCTTAGCTAAATATTCTGAAAGCTGAGGATTTGAGATCATGGACAAGCAGACCCATTCCTGCTTGCCTCTTAAGCTCTTCTTTAATGCACACATTTATAATCCTTAGCCATACCACCACTGGAGGTCATGGCATAGTTCTTTACTAACACTGCTCAAACCAAGCTAAGATGTAAGAACAAGTTGCTGGTAATAAGATCACGCTTTCCAGCTTCCCGAAATAAAAGACCTGTGTTTTACTATATCCTAGACACAACTTACATTAGGTTTTCTTTATTTAACTTGTCATCGCTACAGGAAATCCTTTAATCACAGAGGACAACAGGATTTTCTGTGAACCAAGAGGCTGGTTTAGTATGACGCAAGGTTTTTTAACCTTGTCTGAAGCCTGAGTGAGAACATGGTCATCACAGGAACTAAAAAGCCTCAGGAAAAGACTGCACTGGCCTTTTAATCTTCCACATCTCTTGCTATCTTTTGATCAGATCAGTTGATTCTCACAGAGGGAAATACATTCCTGAAAGCAAGCTTATCCATCACTAGATTTTAATTCTAAACACTTGTTACTGCTCCAACAGTAGATTCACCATATCTCATTGCTGCAGCTTATTTTGAATGAAGACTGACAGTACTACTAATTTATTTTTAGTGAGTTTAAAATTGTTTCTCACTTTAATGACCTCATGTTTGCACTTTCTTCTGCTCACTCAACACAATTCTTCCAGATGTGTCATTTGAGAACACTCTTATTTACTGTTTCTTCTCCAGTTATTAATCATGTCCTTCACTCACACTCTACTCATATTAAAAGCATTATAGCTATTAATATTCCTAACTTCCTTGCTAAAATTGATACCTGTGACTGGACTGAATGATAAAGGCTCAAATACATATTTAATTTCAGCTAAAACCATAGAAAAGATGACATTTGAAAGGTAAATGTAAAGAAGCATGAAATTTTATCCTAATTGCTCCACTCCCACAGGGTTTTTAAAGCCCACCTAACAACAGAGAAGTACTGTGAAATCACTGTGTAACAGCAGACTGAAGAGAAGACAGGTACATTAAGTATCTTTTCCTTATGTTGACAGAAGCTCCAGAAATTACATTAAAACACCAGGTACACTAGTGAATTTACCAAGGTGCAAGTTATCAACCAAAATCAGAAAGAGTAAGCATAAAACAATAAGCATTGAAGTCAGATGTCAAAATATTTTTTCTTCTGTACTTGCTGAAATGTTACTAGCAGCTGAACATCCACGGTGGTCTTCTTGAGGTTGCAGGTAAACACTTAGAGAACAGGAACTCACATTTATGTATTTTTCCAACTTAAGTTTAGTACATAAAAGGGTTCTCTGTCATGTAGGGTTTGGAGCACCTTTGATATGAGGACAGGCTGAGGGTGCTGGTATTATTTAACCTGGTGGGCAATCTTAATGTGTATAAATACTTAATGGGAAGAAATAAAGAAGACTGAGCCAGGCTCTTCTCATTGCTGCCCAGTGGAAGGAGAAGAGGCAATGGGCACAAACTGAAACACAGGAAAACCCATTTAAACACAAGGTTTTTCTGTAAGCGTAATCAAACACTGGTACAGGTTTCCCATAGAGGTAGTAGACTCTGCATCCTCGGAAATAATAAAAATCAGCAAGGACATGGTCCTGAGCAGCCTGCTCAACTTCTCCCTGCTTTGAACAGGTCACCTAGATAGTCTCCAGAGGTCGCTGCCTCTGCAGTGAAAGGGATTTTGACTGAGATGATGCTCCATAGATCAGTATTGATCAAAATTTAAACTGAACAGAAAGAAGTTATCGTCTGTTTGGTAACCTCATGTAGGTGACAATAGTGTCATAACTGAAGTGGCATAAAACCAGGCAACTGTACAAGTATACAACTAAAACATATAGCTGTTACTGTATCTATAGGATACAACAAAAATGTTGCAAAGGAAGCAAGCAAATTCTCATCAGAATCAACCACAGCTGGAACATAATGCTTAAATACACAGTAGAGGGAGCAATCAGCTGGCTAGCCTTTTATTTCAAGGAGGAAGCCCTTATCACAGCCAACTAAATACTGCCTCTTTATTTATCCAGTTTCTCTGTAGCTAACACTCAGACTGCCTCACACAGAGGCAGGGCCAACTAGACCAAATGTCCAACAAGGAGGGGCAACTCAAAACCACAAGCAATAAGCTCTGGGAAGAAAACACTTCTGGATTCAGAGTGAGGAATGTGATACCATCATTCCTAACTACCTCCAATTTGCCTGGGCTTCTCCATTCTGGGCACAGCTGGCTCCAACAGACCCACTGCAGGGCAGAGCTGAGCCCTCAGCCAAGATGGTGGTGCCTCTGGAAAAACGTTTGTAAGAAAGGGTAAAAAAAACACTGCACTGCAGCTGTCAGAGGAGTGGGAAAAGTGCAAGACAGACATCAAGGTCAGCAGAGAAGGAGTGGGAGGAAGTGCAGGAAGTTCTCCTGCAGCCTATAGAGAAGACCACAGTGGAATAAATATCCACACTGCAGCCTGTGGAGGACCGCATGCAGGTGGACATACCCTGGATGAAGCTGCAGCCCATGGAGAGGACCCTACACAGCATCAGGCTCATGGTAGGAGCTGCAGAAAGCAGCAGAGAAGAGCTGTTACAGACTGACGACAACTCTCATTGCTGTGGAAAGTACCCACACTTTTCTTTGGAAGTCTGATTTTACAAACACCCCTTCTGGCTCTACCACTGAAACACTTTTGCAAGGGTATGTTTTTCTTTAAAGAACGAGCATGCTTAGAAGCTCTATTTAGTAACACTTTGGAAATAACATGCTTAGGAGGGAGATACAGGAAAACCAAACTTACCACAAAGCTTTTTGTTTAAAGACTAATAGATTTAAAAATAAATGCATAAGAAAAAGGCTTCACCAAGAATACATCAGAGAAATTAAATGAAACAAATACGATTACAGTATTACATAATGTACTCTAAGTACATTACCAGAATGCGATTCAGGTCAAGAAGATCCAAGCTAGCCTCAGCTTGCATTTTAAGAACTGGCCATACTATAACTTGATTTGCTCATTTCTTTTCCAAGGCTTTCAGAAAATCTTTAAAATATGAATACAATCAAAATTGCAGTCTGCCATCTGGAAAGCAAGTCTGCAGGTGTTTGTGTACCCTCAGTTCTAAGGGCTCTCAGAGGAAACGCCAGCTCCTAACAGAAAATGAGCAGTGCTAGAAATCCTCTCGTCATCAATATTAGCATTACATTATACAGGAAACCTTTGCTATATTTGTATCTGAGTTCCTTGAACATCGAGCTAAAACTGCAGTCACAACAAGTGGATCTATTAAGACACTAATCCACCTTGACTAAACCGAAAGACAAATGCACAGAGCAGCAGAAACTTGAGAAACAGAATACCAGAAGCATACTTACCTAAATTTAAGAAATCTGAGCTGGAAGAAGGCGGAAGTGAACTGTGTGTGGAAGGAACTGTACTAGCTGTAGATCCTGAGCTTGGATTAAGAAAGTCCCCAAAGAGGTCTGGACCAGACAGGGCTTGATTCTCTGAATCTGATGACATTGTGAATGGGTCAAAAGGATCAGCTAAAAAAGAAGTAGAAAACAAAGTTATCTTATGAAAAAATTTAGAATAAACAAAGTTGAAAAAGCATTACTCCTCTGGGGACACAAACAAAAGGTAGAGTTCAAATCAGTAACTCCAGCAGCCTTCTGAGAGTTTTTCATGGTAGAGCAACACCATTTGTCCCTTTCTCTAGACACCTGTACTTTTATGTTGGTACAAAAAGTATTTCAGCTATACACAGTATGAACAGCTATGTTTTCAAACACAAGTTTTTAGCAAGGCTGCATACATTCAATAACATTGTTAATTTCATCCATGTAAGACACCATAAATTTGAGTGCTTCTGGACAGGAACAGAAGAACTACATTTTAAATGCTCTGTAATGCAAAACCTCCAAAGAATTTAAACAAAACAGACTATTAAACTACTAAAAAGAACATTAAGTAAAACATTCATACTACCACTTTTGACTTGAAGGCATTGGTGGCTCTGAGGCAGAAAGTGCGTCAACCCAAGAATGAAAACCAACAGAAGCAAGGCTTTCAACAGGTCTCTAGTGATCACAATGAAGAAAAAAATAATTGGAAGAGTATTTATAGTCAGCATGGGGTAACATGTGACAGTCAGCTGGAATTATGGCTTCAGATTTTCCCGTTTCTGCTGCCCTCTAGGGTCAAAATCCTCAAGAGCCCAGGGAGCCTCACTGAAGCTGAAGAGAAAGAATAATTTTGCCATAGTGCCCTAGCACATTCTGAGGTGATGCCCAAATATTCTCACTTCTGCAATTATCTTTTTCTTATCCAATTCAAGGGTAGAATGAGATACACACACGACTAGTGCCCAGGTGTTCTATGGAATAGATATAAGGCAGACATAGTTAAAGAAAGATAAAGTAATAAAGCTTCTCTTTCATAGACTTTTGCCTATGTAAAAAAGGTAAATTAAGTGATTCCCCATTGACCACAGCAACAAAGTTCAATACTGAATTGCTTCAAAAGAAAGTATGTGGTCACCTAATTGCTCTGTAAAAACACTTTGCAGCTGTATGCAGAGTAAAGCTTCCAGTCCAAGTGAATTACCTTTGTGCAAATAAGCTAAACCTTGTAAGAGTTTCGCAGATTATTTGACTAATATTATAAAAAAATCTTACTGTCAACTTCAGGCAGAGAATTGCTATTCCCAAAAGTTTAGTCAAGTGACAGAGAGCTAACGATCCATTGGTAAGAGGAACAGAACCTCTAAACTAAAACACCTTGCTTTAAATACCAAATAAATAGCAGGGTGTAATATTCTCTTTCAGGATACAGACCTGCTAACATCATCAGTAAAACCAGCAAGAAAACACCTTTTAGCAGTACCGTTATCCTACTGGTTTGAACAGTAATCTACAGGATTTCCAGTTCCCTAGCAGTCTTACATGATTAACACTGAAAAATCCTACATGAACATTTAACCTATGCAACACAGCTCTGTACCACATCTAATGCTATTGCTTTACATAAAGTGCAAGAAAGCAGGAAGTTACTACAACTCAATGCCTTAGCAAGAGAAATTATTTACACATAGATTTAGAAAAGGATCTAGCATATAACATTTGTATGGGAAAGCTATGAGCTCTTTAAGAATACTGAATCTCCTTTAAATTCAAGATCTGGTACTTTTCTGTTTACGTGGTTTAAAGCCAAAAGGATATTGGCAACATAACAAAATACCTGGATAATATACAATAATTTCTGTAATTTTGGTGATGTCAAGAGGAAGCTTCCGTCCCTGGTGCGGCAA
>VZSZ01007047.1:1194720-1214611 GCA_013398815.1 Ibidorhyncha struthersii | reverse complement strand
TAGATGGGGGTTTCGGGCTTGGGTGGTAAAACAGAAATTTCTTGGCCATCCAGCAGCTACCAGGCGGCCTGTCTGCGTTTGATACAAACTTAGATTTAGCAGCAACAAATGGCAGTTGAGCTGTATTTATTGTGTCTTAACTATTTATATTAAAATATTATATTAAATATTATATAAAACCCGTAGCTATTAATCCCACTTTACAACTAGAAATCATAGAAACACAGAATGGTTTGGGTTCGAAGGGACCTTAAAGATCACCTAGTTCCAACCCCCCTGCCATGAGCAGGGACACTTCCCACCAGACCAAGTTGCTCAAAGCCCCATCCAGCCTGGCCTTGAACACCTCCAGGGATGGGGCATCCACGACTTCTCTGGGCAACCTGTTCCAGTGCCTCACCACCCTCTGAGTGAAGAAATCTGTAAGTAAAAATGGTTACAGAGGCAACAGCTGAATATTTTTCAGCAGTGGTGCTGAAAATAACAGGATGTTGCTTAATTTTCTAGAAGAAATGCATGTTTGAAGTATTTGCTGATTGCAATTAGGGCATGGAAGACACTGAACTGCATTATTGAATCCTCAGTCACATAGTATCAGTCAGTCTTACAGAAGTTTTAAATCCTATTGTCTAATAGGGTCAGTGGTATTGTCTGACTACTGTGGCAAGAGACAGCTTCTTGTAAGCGGTCACAGGAAAATCAAATGTATGGCTTTGCCACCATGGCGGCCCAGCCTTTCTGTTCTTCTCTGTTTCAGCTATTGCTAACCGAAAGACCATTTAATTTAACTGCTTTCTATTCAGCTTGAATGAACAGTGCTTGCCACAGCCTTAACCAGGGTAGATCTTTCTGGCAGCTGGTAACACTTTCCAGCAGAATAATGGAAATAGAGGCAGTTAGGAATCAGGTTAGATTCTCCTGAACCCCCCTAAACATTCAAAGGATTTTTTTCTTTGAGATTGCATGGGGTTTCTTAGTGTGTTGTGATTTGGAGTCTTAAGATGAATTCTTGCTTCAGTATTAAACTCAAGGAGCTGAATCCTGTATCACTAAGGCTCATATGCCTCGAGTCCCAGAAGGGGAGGAAATTAGCTCCATAGCAGAGCTCCCTGTGCTCAGCTGGAGATAGTGGCAGGAGAGAGTGGAACACACAGCCAAATAAGAGCCAGTGTTTCTTAATTTCCCTCTGTGAGGACAGTCTTCATGGGCTGAGCCTTCTACAGTCTGGACTCCAGTTTTTCAAACAAGGAATCCAGTTATGGAAAATGTTTATATCTAGGGGAGGCTGGAGAGTCAGAGGCTGGTAATAGCAGCTGAAGGTTGCAGCATGGGAATGGAGGAAGAAGGCCCAGGTAGGCAGCCAGCTTCTCAAACAGGCAGCCTTCCCGAATGGACCGTTGCTTTTTTGGCCAGAGTGCTGAAAAACAGAAATCTTTTGGTGAAGAAGCTAAACGTATATATTTAATTTATTTATTTATATTTATATAAATATATTAATCTTCCTCTCAAACCTGCACAAATTGGAATTAAAGTTATGCATGGCTTGCTTATTCAAAATTGGAATCTTGTTAAATTAATTGGAAGCTGCGAAATAATCCACTACATAGGAGTGCACGAGTGAGTGTGTTAACACAGCCTTGATCATACAAGATGTTTTACCAGCTTGCCTTTGGCAACGCTTACTAGTTGTTTTGGTATTTGCTGCCAAGTATGTGTCTACTCCTGCAAAGTGCTGAGGCCTTCCTAAAATGTTGGAGAGTGAAGACTGAACCTTTCAGAATCTGTGCGTTGTTACAGAGTGTTGATCACTTAAACCTCAGATCCTGCATAAAGGAAACCTCTGTCAGGCTTCCTGGCTTTAAGTGACCCCTGTTAGCTCTCACTGAAGGGTGATTACATGGCCCTTTGAAGGACCAAGGCTGTATGAGCATTTGGGTGGGCTGCTGTTTGTGCCTTTTGCTGTAAACAGCAGTATTTTTTGCTGCAGCTTACCTGGAATATGATGGGGGACATGTGATTTAATTTTGGAAAATGATAAACAAAATTGTCCTTCAATGATGTCATGGAGGGCTTGGCTGAACTGTAAGTGAAGAGAGGAATTGCTCCCTCCACAAATGTTTGCAGGCTCTGTTCAGGATCTGCAAATCGAGTTGGATTCTAATGGGCTGCCAGGACTAGTACTAGCTTTGGTGAACAAAACCTCTCATGCCCATATATCAAAATATTTGGTAAGCGACCAGCACAGTTCTCTTCTTCTTGCTAGCAGTTATTCTTGCACACAGCCAAATTTTGTTTTAATTTAAATCCACACAAAAAAATCCTAGTATTTAGTGCTTTTTTCCCATTGAGATTGTAATGGAAAAGACAATTTATAAACAATACAGCTAGCAAAGAAGGCACATCATCAGCTTTTAGGTTGGTTATTTGCAATTCATCAGCATGGTCGTATTTGTGACCGCACATCTAAAACATAGCCTTTGATGCCCACACTTTGGAAGGAAAGTAATTATCCCAGGCCCTTGTTCATCACTTGCAGTATGTATAAAATGTACGATAAATTAGTTTTGAAGTAAAAGAGTGACTTGAATCACAAGCTTTATTTTATTAAGCTGTAGTTCCTTCAAACCTAAGCATGAAATACTGCATTTTCATTTCAGTAAAAAAAAAATCTGTCTCCTGCATCCTCAATTGTATGTGCCGCATCATGCTTCAAATCGCCTGATACACTTATGAAGATTTATGTGCACTTATTAATTTTCATCTTGAAGACGTATGCTGATTTATTACCTTGCAAAGAATTAGCTGGCTTGCTGATGCTTATGACTGTTATACTATGCAGAGCATGATGGATGTTCATAGCACAGCTCAGCAAGTAGGTGTAGGTATTACTGTGAATGACCATCTCAATCAGAAATTTTTTTAAAGAAAAACAAGTTTGCACATGTTGTGGTTTAACCCCAGCCAGCAACTAGGACCACCCAGCCACTCGCTCGCTTCTCCCCCTCCCCAGTGGGATGGGGAGAAGAATTGGAAAAATAAGGAAAACTTGTGGGTTGAAATAAAGACAGTTTAATAAGTAAAGTAAAAGCCATGTGTGCAAGCAAAGCAAAACGAGGAATTAATTCACTGCTTCCCATCGGCAGGCAGGTGTTCAGCTATCTCCAGGAAAACAGGGCTCCATCACATGGAATGGTTACTTGGGAAGACAAATGCCATCTCTCCAAATGTCCCCCCTTCCTCATTCTTCCCCCCAGCTTTATATATTGAGTATGACATCATGTGGCAGGGAATATCCCGTTGGTCAGTTGGTGTCAGCTGTCCCAGCTGTGTCCCCTCCCAACATCTTGTGCACTCCCAGCCTACTTGCTGGTGGGGCAGTATGAGGAGCAGAAAAGGCCTTGACTGCTTAGCAACAACTAAAAACGCCAATGCAATATCAATGCTGTTCTCATCCCAAATCCAAAACACAGCACTATACCAGCTGCCAGCAAGAAAGTCAACTCCATCCCAGCTGAAACCATGGACAGCACAAAAACTCAAAACTGCCCATTGGAAAAGTAAAGTAGCAGCCTCAGCATTTGTTATTCTGTAATATATTTGTTATCATTGTGTAGTCTCAATAGCCTGTTTGGAATAAAGCATCATTTTCATCAAACATGCAGATAAGAAAAGCACACCTCAATTTAATTGATGCAAACATCCATTCAGAATTTCTTGAAACGTGACTGTGTTTATTTTCCCCATGCTCATCCCATATTTCTTTGTATTTTCCTAGCAGTTATTATCATCCCAGTATAAATCACACCTTACCAATACCCTGCTGTCACAGAAAATCTTCAGCTGTAGCAGTGTAGCAGCGTCTTGGGCTTTCTTGCTCTCTGTGGCATGCAGTTTGGGACTTGTCTAATGACAGCATGTCTCTGGCAGTTCACTTCTAAATAGGCTTGGCTGTTCTTTGTCCTGATATGCAACATATGTATGGTGCATAGCCGTGGGCAAATGATAGCTTTCGCTTTGCAGTGAATAAAGTACACTTGTAGGAACGTCAGTACTTAGGGGAACACATGACCCCCTCGGATTATATCCAGCATTGTAGACAAATACTCCTCTTGCACCTTCTAGGTGGGATTGTTCCCACTATTGGGGTGCTGTAGTGCTCACAAACTGCATGTTTTGGATAACTAGCAACGTTTTATCCCACTTTGAGCTAACCATTGTAGATTGTATTGAACTTCATGCAGCAAACGAGAAGGAATCCTATGGCAGTCTTGTGCATTCCTTCCGTGTTCAGGAATATACACTGTTTCACCTTTGATGGAGAATATGTTTATGTTGGAATGTACAAACTAAGCTTGTTCTCATATAAGAAGCCCTTCCCTTCCCCTCTTGAAAGAACATTAACACAGTAATACATCCAGCCCCACTGAATGCTTTTTTGTTGCTTGCCATGGACATGGCAGCATTCCCTCAACACCTAGGCTTGCTGGGCTATTTTGTGCTCTGCAGCATTTGCTTAGCATTTTCTATGCATTTTTTTTAATAATTCCATATAGAATGGCAGGCAAATTATTTGAGACGTAGCTATCAACATTTACGTAACTGGCTTGGTACACCTTTATTAATTTTGCAGAGAGTAGTGGAACTGGTGGAATTACTGAGGAGCAGGGGAATATGTGAGTAGTTTTTAACAGATCGTCGTATGAATCAGTGCTGCAACATGTGCTGCTTTGCATGCTATACATTTCCAAGAGGATGTCAGATGTGCTTTCGTTGTATAGTGTGCTGTAGTTCTGCAGCCTACTGGCCTGGACAGATTATATTGCCCATATGTGGAGTTTGCAGACCTGTAGGATATTAAAAGACATGGCAGAGAATATTTTGCTCGGCAGAAAATACTTTGGCTTTTTGTCAGAAGTAACAGACATGCAAATTTGTTCACCAAACAATTTTCCTAAAGGTACAAATGCTTAAATGAGTGCCAACAGGGTGATTTTCAATAAAATGGAAGGAGACATCTGAAGCTTCCAGCATTTGGCTCAGCGGAGTTCCTCTTTGCCTGCTGCTCTGGCCTCCCTGCTTGTGGTCTCGGAGGAACTTGGGGAGCAGGAATGGGGTAGTTCCAAGCCTGTGTATGGGTCACAGGAACCAGAGGAGACTGTAATCCAGAAGCTGCTGTTTTCAGTTATATGGAGTCAAGGCAAACTGCTGCTCTCAATGATGTGCTGAAGTATTGTGAAGCACAGGGAAGTCTAAGCCTTCCGTGCCAAAGAAGGTGAAAGGCAGATGTTTATTATAATCCATTTCCTCTTCATCTTCCACTCCAGGGCTTAAAAGCCTCTACAAGTTTTCAGGGAAGGAAAGCAATCTCTGCTCTTACCTTCCAATCTTTGGGAATGTCTCTCCCCACCTGAGCTGCCTGGCCTTTTTTTTTTCCAGAGACTTCTCTGAGGTCGCCATATGGTTTCTTTCTTTGTTCTTTACTCTTACTCTTTTGAGACTTGAAGCAATTAATAACGGCATTATCTTCAAAGTTCTGGATGTCTCAGAGGTGAATCCACTGAGGAACTGCGCCAAGCAGTTTTAGCTCACTGATTAATTTCTGTGGTAATGAAGATTTTTGTTTGTTCTGTTTGATTTACTCAGTCATTATGGCAGGACACCCTCAGGTACAGTCTTCAGAAGCTCTGAAGATCTTGAATTTTATGTGTTCTCTTCCTTCCAAGTGTTTTGAATACTGAGAACCACAGTACTGCACAGAGTGTGTAGTAATGGATAAGTGTTATGTCAGAGGCTGTACAGCTTTTTACTTTGGGAGTCAGAGGCTGGGACAAGATTAACTGTGGATTCACTGTGTGTTAGGGACGTCACATAAGGGAAGAAGGCACAGGCAAATAGAAGATCTGCTGAGAGCAGGCTGGTGCCCATTTACATTTCTGCAGTCAGTTCTTAAACTGGTGAGTACCCAAGCGTCTTAGCAGTATCCAGCAAATAAACTTTGCTGCTGTTTATGCTAGTTACTTCCAGTGGTGTCTGCAGATAAAAGTGGCATAGCCACATGTTCAGAAATGGGAGAAAAGAAAGATAGCGGCGCTGCCCTGTCAGGTCAGAACTGTACTTGAACATATTCTGCAATTAGCAGTCTGTCTTATATTCCCTGTGTGCCCGTTCAAAGTTCATCATGCTGTTAATGTCATTTTGCAATACGTTTCAGAGTATGTTTTTATGAACAGCTGAAGCCAGTCTAAGACCATAATAATGCTAAAAGGAGTAGACCTGGTCTCCCCTCTTGCTAGCCACTCTTCTGCCCCTGCCCTTGTGTCAGCACTAACGTTCACATGGTCAGTGGGGAGCTGAATCAGGTCCCCAGTCTAGTTGATTTATTTTTTTTTTTAGCAGAGTTGGTTTTCAGCCAGATGATGAAGCTGAGCGTACTCACTGCGTGTCTTCCTGCTCGAACACCTGGTATGAAGGGGAGTACATGACCAAATACAAGAGTAGGGATGGCTCCATCCAGGTTCTGGTTTCAGATTAGTTTGCACTAATTGTGAGATTGCACCACAAGTCAATAGTGTTAGCAATTTACTGCTAGTTCACTGCTGTGTCTGGAGGGTTCGGTTCCCTGAACAGCCAGCTAGTAGTGTTATCTCTCTGCCACTTGTCTGTCTTCTGCAGATGAGAAAACTGAGAAAGAAGGTGAACACCCCACTCACATGCTTTCATTTGCTGGCATGGGAAGAAAGCTTTAAATTTTCTAGTTAGTTACTGGTATAAATGGGATATATAACTAGGACTTCACGGGGAGACAACTGAGCTAAATATGAGTACAGGGACTCACAGTATCATGGCACACCATTGAGACCTTATTTGACATGCATTTAAAATATTATTCAAAGAGTTTTTTTAAAGGAAAAAGGTTTTAGCAAAATTGCTGCTTTGCTGAGAGGCAGCACAACTGGATCAAATTAAATAAAACCTGAATTTTAAAAGCATCTTGTGATTTGAGATACTGCAGAGAGCCTCTTTAAAAGGTGTCTGAGACTGAGCATCCATCAATTGAGGAAATCCCTAACACTAGGGGCTTTAGAAAAATCTAGGCTTTCATATTGGAACTGTTTCTTCATACAGCTAGAAATGTAATGTAAACAGGGCCTAAGTGACTTGGCTAAAGTAACTTAGGGAATCAGAACTGCTGACTGCTAATCCTAGCTCAAGTTTCTAGCCACATGCCCAGAATGCTAACGTTTGACTTTTATTGTTTTGTGTTTTTCCTTTAGTCTCTGCTGTGAGGTACATCGGGGGAACAGTGGAGCAGTGAAGACTGTTAACATAACACCTCTGCCCTCTTTCTTAAGAAGGACGTGTTTTTTGCTGAAGCTTAGGGAGACAAGTACAGACTGCATCATAACATATTTCTGTATAAGAAGTCATTTTTGGCTATCCCTCACTTTAAAAAACATTGCACATGGAGGTTAAGGAGGGCGTGAATAACCTGGTTTCTTTTTTGGAAGAGTGACGCAGATGCAGAATGTTGGATGTCAGGACAACTTTGTTATTAGTTATGTGTTATCACTACATCTGCATACCACAGGCACAGGTCAGCACCTGATTCCGTCAGCACTCTACAGACACCATAGGAAGACTTCAGTTGTCAACCTGAAGATCTGTCTTCCTCTTAGATTTTGAGAACAAGACAGCTGCATAGAGGAAGATGGAACTGTGCAAGGTGACTGTGCATTGGTGAGCAAAATAAGCAGTTCTCGTGGTTGCAGCCTCCCTGGTAGCAGTGATAATATAGAAAGAGAATTTGAAAGAGCCATGCAGTGGCTTTGTGAGTGCTTATGGGAGAACTGTGCCCAGGTGAAACAAGCAAGTAGGAAAAAAAAGTGATAGATAACTTTTCAGATAATGTCATTTTTTAATTTTTATTTTAGGTTACCTCCCGAAAGAGTTGCTCCAGAACCCTGATTGTAAGTCTTCTTAGGGTTAACATTAGCATTTTAGTTTGGACCATGAGTGAACGTTTGAAGCAAACCTTCTGATTGTCCCCACTTAGTGCACATTGGTTTACACCACAGACGTGTCACAGAGCACATGAATTGGGTTCTTTTTGAGTGAAACTAAATCAGAAATATGTTCCATCTGCAAATGAGGGGGTCAGACATATAGAACCAGACAAGAGATAATCTAAAATAATTTAAAACACATCTACAAATATATTTAGCATGGAGTCAAGGTCCTCAAAACCAATTGCTTTAATCTACAGATCCACTCCTATTGCATGGTACTACTTGCTAATGCAGACATAAATTATCTTGTTTCTTTTAAATTTTTTGTTGAAAGGAATACAGCTTTTTGATAGACTTTCAAGTGGGTTTTGCCTATATTTCTTAAGTTTGCTGGTATCCTATCATCTGTAACAACTCAGTGGCATTTGCTCAGGTAGCATTATATGCTTTGCTTAGTATTTGCAGTGAAATTGCACCTATTTCGGGAAAAAGTTTCTAGATTCACAGTAAGCATTTTGTAAGCTAAAATGGCATACTGAAGGTAAATCTCAAATGCCTACTCAGCATTTTGGCAGTGGCACATATGGAAATAAACAGTTAAAGATAGTGAAGGTCAGAAATTCTGTCTCAGCGGATTTTGACCTGAAATGTGAGAATTTTAAAAAATATGTTACAGGTTTTAACAGAACATTTGGAAACACTTTCCCTCTTTCTCATGTGTGGCCATAGAGTCATTCATCAGTCTCCCCTCCCCACTTACTTGGCTCCACAGTGGAAATATCTAGGGGCAGTATACTGTTGATCTTGTATGTGTTTTATTAAGGCCTAGTACATTTTCAGATCCCATGGAAGAGTTCAGAAGAGAAATATTCTGGTAACATGTGAACACAAAGAGATGAAGTAGTGGGCAGAAATGTGGAAATGTTCCCCTGTCTCCATACACTCAGGGAGAGGGAAGGGAAGAATTTACCACAGGTTGTTAAGGGGTAATGTAACACACTCACACTATCAACCACAGGGTAAAGGAGGGCCCCAGAGAGGTGAAATCTGGTTCTTCCCTCAGACTTCACTCGGACTGGTACAGCTACCCACAGCCTCTCCTGTAGTGCTGTGTCTTGGAGCTTATATATGTGTGAGGTGGTGGTCAGAGTGGGTGGTCACAGAAGAATCCTGGTTTCATTGGGACTGAACTCCTACAAGAATTAAGGACAATCAGTTTCACCAGCTGTCACCACAAATCCCAGGCACATATATTCAGCAAAACCTTTGTAATACGATATAATGAAGTAGCAACATAGGCACTTAATAGCAAGGAAAAAAATAAAGTCATGCTAAAATTAAAAGCACAGAACCCTTCCCCTAAGAAGGGATAAAAGAATGCTACACCGCATGTTACAAGTGTCAGGTCACACTTGTAATTCATTCTTAAAAGGACTTCAAAAATGTGCTACAAAGACAAGAAACCTATTTTAATAGAACAGAATCCTCAAAATACATTACATTTGAGTAGTATTTTTCTAATGGCATTAAGTGTGTTGTTCACATAACAACACAAAACTGAGCCTGTGTAAAGACCTGTTCCAAGTGGGGTCGGGCAGCATGTAGCAATATGCCATGACGCCATTTTTTTTCAGACATCAGCTTGCCCCCTTTTTTTTCTGGGATAACAGCAGCTTTCAGGAAGCCTGAAGAAGTGCCATAGTAGCTACTGTCTCAGAGGAAAGCAAATGATCAGATGCTCCCACTGAAGTCTTGCAAGTGCTGGGCAGCAAGCTGGTTTGGGAGATGTTGCGGTAGAGGAAGGTGCAACGCTATTCAGGATTTTCATTTCTTTGTGTTCAGAATGCAGCAGGACCTAGATAATGCCTACTAGGTGATCTTTCCGCGCTAGGCACAGGCTTCCAATGGGTCTCGGACCAGACCTCTGCAAACAGGGTCGTGTTTGATCGCATCAGAAATTCTAATCAGCAAAAAGAATTTGTGTTCAAAGAGAAAAACCCCAGACCCCTTTTTGGCACAGTTGTTGCTGCTGTGCTAAGAGAAAAGAAAAAGGAGACTCCTTACAAATGTTAGTGAATATGCTGCATAGCAACTAATGTTTCATTTATTGCATAGAGTAATGCTGAAATACACATAGGGGTTACAGCATGCTGCGAACTAATTTTCTCATGGGAAAGTGAAGGCTAGAAGCACTCAGAGTATATCTGTGCCTCCTGCAGCTGGGTGAAGGCGTACCTGACCAAGCTTTACACCAGCAAGTGCTGTGGAGTTCTGTGGAAGTGGGCAATTTGCTATATTTCTAGATTTTTTTAAGATATGAATTATCTGGGTTTGTGTGTGTGTATGCATTGCTTTCCAACAAAATTGTCCATTTCTCCCCCAAAAGAAGCAGACGTGGAAAGAACAAGTAAAGGAATGTGGAAGAAACCCAGCTCCCATAGCTAAAAGATGCTGTCTCTTGTGATGTCCCAAGTTACGGTTTGTTTGCTGAAGGGTGAACTGGGAGAGAATTTCTGTGCCATTTTGCTCAAGAAAAAGACAAACCCATTAAATAAGTCCATAACACAATATTGCACAATGAAGGACAGCAATGCTTCCTACCAGCATTTAGATTAGCAAGGAGAGGGAGGGAAGCAGCGTAGCAGAAAGATGAGGCAAGAGATTGATGTAATCACTGTGTTTTTCCCAGGCATCTTGTTTGGTAGCTTTCAGGCCAGCAAGGGTTATCCTCTTCATGACTTATCCTGCAACAGGGAACAGTACCGGGAGTCTGATGTTAAAGCAAATGATATCCACTGCAGATGTTGTCTGTCAGGTTGTCAGCAGCTGATACAGTCAGTTCATTTCCTCTTGGTCTTCTCCTCTTGTTCTTCTCTACGTACCTTTCAGTAAGGACTCTTCCCTCTCTTCCCTGGTTCTGGCAGGTGGTTTCAGCTACATCAAGGACTCTCTGTCCTTCAGCACCTTTAATTAGATGTTAAGGGGTGTTCTTTTACTCAGGGACTCGCAGATGAAGTTGCTCCTTGTTTTGACGATGCAAAGAGAAATGAAATGAAATGAAGAATTAGCTTAAAAATATAAAGTTTATGCTTCCCATGAGCTAAATCAGGTGCAATCTTTTCGCCTTAAATATAGATATAATGGCTTTCGTCAGTAACAGTACCACCAGAATCAGTACTGTGACCATGTCATTTCTGTCCATTCTGGACCACTGAGTGGCACAAAGTGCTGTACCCCCTCTAACCAAACTCTCGTTTACACCCTGTAATGACAAACAAGTTTCTCCACCATTCACTGTAAAGAAACTCACAGTACATCTCATCTTATTAGAGTACTGAGAATCTGGGGGTATGACCCCAGAAATCTTGGTGCTGCATGCCAGTGTTGCTTTCAAGTGCATTACCGCAAGGGACATCATTTGAGCATAAATAATTATCACTCTGCAATGAAGTCAGCTGAAGGTCATTTCACATGCCTGGATATGTGCCTTTGTTCCAAGGCTGCTACTCCTGCTTGCCGACCACTATGTCTCCCTATATCACAAAGAAGTTGGGGGAATGCCTCACAGCTTCCATGAAGATACAAAGCTTATATGAAGAAGTAATGCTTTTTATTAGTGTAACAGGGAAAAAAAAGACAAGCATTCAAGCTCAAAGTTCTTTCAGCAGGTGACTCAGAGTACAAAGCCACTTTAATGATGATTAACATAAGTCTTGCAAATACTTAGTATTCCAAGATGGTTTTCCTTGCTGCATATATTCAGGGGTGCAGATGTACTATGTCAGGTCATCTGCAGAATAAAATGAAACATTTCATACCTTTTTCCAAGTTGTCCAATTTTAGCGCGTGTGAAGAAATTTTGAGAATGACCTTCTAAAATCTGTCCTTTATTAATTTTCTCCTAACATTAAGTGTACCACATACTGATGCTTTTTCAGTTATTACAGGTTATTGACAAGCTCAAACCAACACTCTGAAAATAAAGAGTATTCAGTTCAAATTCCAACAAATTGTAGTCACAAGACTGGAGTCACCAATAAGGAAGAGATCTATCTCTGGAAGTTAATAATAATTCTTTTTTTTTTTTAATTTCTTTGCCTGATAGAAAATATTTTATCATCGGTAATATGGAATTTGTCATCCTGGCTTGAATCAGTCTAGTAGAGCTCTGTCTTCCGCAAATGCATCTAGCCAAGTAATGGATGGAGGACTGCAGAGCCAAAAAGAATAGTTTTTCTTTTATGACTCTTACGAATTATTGTTTTTTTTTATTAGATTTATTAGAGTGGCTTGCAAACAGTTAGTAGTCACCACATAGCACTCAAAAAAGTGTTGGTGCAGTAACTAACTTGGTGATCAGCTGCAGAGTTTAACTTTGGATTTCTTCCCTTTGGCATTGCAAAATTACAGCATAGGTCTTAGATACACATTGAGTAAAGAAATAGCTGCAACAATATACGTTGTTATTGACCAGCTCTTTGTTGTTGTCCTTCTGCCAGAGCTGAACACAACTACGTTTTCCACATCCTCCCCTCTTGAACCAGTAAAGCAAAATGGTCCTTCAGCCAGTTTGGTGTGAAATCTAGTAGTCTAGTAAGAGAACCCAAATTACTGTGAGAGGCAGTTGATTCTGAGCTTCCATATTTCATATGATACTGGCCTAGGAACACTTAAACATCACTTGCAAGAGGTTTGGAAAAGGTAACTGGGGCTAGGCAGGGAGGGGAGTTAAGGATTGGCAACATCTTAAATTGCTGCAACTATTTCTTCAATGAAAAAGCACACCAGCCTTGGAATTCTAGTCACAGTAATTACCATGGCTTTTTTTTTGTCCTTTACAAAACCCTTGGAAGTGCTGATAAGAATGTTCAGGATAGGCTGCTTACTTACATTCGTTCCAAAAGTATGGCTATTAGTCACTCAGGAGACATTTTAAGAAAAGTTTAGCTTTTCCACTGTGTCAAAAAGGAGATACTATTTGATTTTTGCCTTGAAAGACAGCTTTCAAAATGTTGAGTTAGGAAAGCTGTGTGAAGAATGCAAGGCTAGAAGTTCACTGATTCCAAAATTTAAGAGATGCTATTTTTTTCTCCCCAAAATTGTCAATTGTTCTCAGTGAGAGGTAGAAGAATGTGTAAAGGCCTCCCTAGGATTTAATAAGTCATAACTGACAGCATCCTAAGGCCATGAAACACCTTCACAGAAATGCAGCTAGGAGCAAAACCATTCACCAACAAAAAGGCACCAAAGAAGTTTTGAGCTGGAGTGAAAAAAGAGGCGCTATACTTCCCATTCAGCACTATATATGCACAGCATAAAATCCACAGAAAACTGAGGAGAAAACTCTCCTAAGAAAAATAGCAGTTATCTTCCACTGTATTTTTAGCGTGGGAACACTGCCAGACAGCATCACTCAGCAGCCTCCTACAGCGTTCTTTGCTTCAACCAGACAATCTGAAAAACCAGGGAATGACTTTGCACTCACGCTTGTACCAAGGAAGCTGCAAGGAAGTTTTCCATCCTTGCTTAGCGCAGCCAGTGGTACTAAGAGATGTATTTGTCAACAGCTTTGCATTGCTCTCGGTATCATGCCAGTTATCCAGGCTCCTGAGGTTTCTGCTGGCAGCACTGTCCATGCTAAAACTGCTAACAACACTGCAGCTGAATCACTGCGAGCAAAATTCTTTACAGTGCACCAGGCTCCAGAGGACTCAAAATAGCAGTGATGCCCTGTCATCAGAAAGTGTCTGCGAGTAGAAGAGGTATCACTGAGGCTGGCCAAAAGCTGCCCAGTGTGAAGAGCTATGCTTATTATATCTAGCTGGGGTAGACAGGTACTCTGTCTTTTCGATAGAGTAGCTTTGTCTAGGAGGCTGCAGTTATTTGCAATATGCACAAGTACACACCACCAAGGGTGGAAATGGGAAAAAATACTCAGTGGGAGATTCTTAGTGGTGCTGTAGTCACTGTATTCACCTTTCTTTCACCAGCCATGGGAGCGTGGTTAGGTGACATAGCTCATGACATCTCTGCCCTGAAAGCAAAGACATAATTATAACTTAAGTAGATATATCGAAGCTAGTTTGAGGCTAGCTAGAGAGACTATAGAAGGTGTTGCCACATAGGTCAGTAGAGGCTGCAAAGCCTATTTAAGTATCCAGGTAAAAGCTTGCATAGCCAGCCATGCCAAACTGCTACATCATCTTTCTCCAAATCATCTGCCCATAAATTAACTCCAGACTGTCCATGCAAGCTGCAGTCATATGCTGATTGCAGTATGGGCACATATTCTATTTTAATCAGTACTTTTAGTGGTCAAGCTCGCTCTTGAGTTCATCAGAGTTGACTGGCGATCAGAAACTATTTGTTCATGAGGGTTTTTTGTCCTCTCCACAGGGGACTCTGTTGACACAGGATTATTTTGAAATGATGTGTGGAACAAAGAGTGCCTTTTTCTGCATTAGTTTATTAAGCTTTGCTGGTGGGTAACACAACATTAGCAAGGCATTCGTAATTCTGTAGTAGTAGTTGTCCACACATAGATTTCCTCGGAAGAATTAGCCTGCAGATTCTCCCTGTTTTACTCCAGACTTGTTTGCAGGTTCCCTGGTTGGAAGGAGGTAGCTCACTGTTGCTTCTCAACCAGCTCTCCAAAACTTTTTCATTTCTTCATAAATACCTTGATATGGCTTCCTCCATATATCTCTGTCTTGGCAGACCCCGACCGAAGGGCTGTGCCTCTTCTGCTGGACCATTCTCTGCTGTAGGCCCTGTCCCAGCTTTTCTGTCTGTGCAATTTATTAGATACATCATTTGGTTCCCAATTAAGACATTTGCCTGCTCCCTTACACCTGCCAGCAGTAACATTCCTGTTCTAGATGAGCTTTAGGGGCTTGCTTGAGAACTGGAACCTGTTTCTGCATCCGAGCAGGCTGGTATTTTGGAGGAGAGCAGCAGCCTCTTATCTCACTTCAGATCCCCACAGCCTTCTTCCACCTCCAGAGGAAGACTCGGCGCCTTCCATCCTCGTCCTGTGCTTGCCAGAGCCCGACTGGCACTCCTGCTTGGCGGTAATTAACCCAAGTGGCATCTCTCATAATGCTGCCAGCACTATGAGACAGCAACAAGGACGATAAATACCTGCAGTTTATGCTCTGCCTCTGGGGAAAGGAATAAGAATGCCAAGGATCTGGCTGGCTCCTAACGAAGCCCTGCTCAGGCAGCTGCTCGCAACCCGCAGCTCAGGAGCTGCACCCCCCCAGGCCACTGGTCCAGCTCTGGGGGACCCCGGGCCACCAGCAGGGCCTCCCCAAGCGCACTCAGGAGGGCGTCCAGCACCACCTCTTACTAAAAAAGTGGATTTTAGCCATCTGTGTGATGGCTTTTTTGCTAGCTGTAAGCATTTGTAATCTACATACCTGCTGAAGTTTTTTTCCTTCGCATAAATTGCCAGAGTACTAAACCCAGGTGATTTTTGTATTGAAATGATCTAAAGGGTAAGGATAAACAAAAAATTGCAAAATGATACTGACATTAATTTCCGTCTTGCCACCAAGTGTCATTACCTGGGGTCTCAAGTGGAAACAACTTTGCCTTCCTCCCCAGACCCTCTCACTGGCCTTGACAGGAGGCAGTTTTATTTACTGGAGACAGCTGTACTTCAGTATAAAGGTGTCAAGTGAATTATTCATGAGTTCCTTTATCGCCAAAGCATTCCAGCTGCTTTACCTCATTGTAAAATTGTAAAAGTAAATTAAAGGTTTTTTTTTTGTTGAAGTGCAGCTGTTGCTTTGAAAAGCATCTGTTTACCAGCTAATACTGGGAGACAGTAACAGCCACAGCTTCTGCTGTCAAGCGGCAGAAGTAAAAGACGGACAGAACCGGGCAAACGGATACAATGGAGAGAAACCAGCATAACTGATAACATCAGCACTGTAAGGAAATCTATATTCAGATATTTTTAGGTGCCTCATTTTCTGCAATTAGTGTCTTGAGCCGTGTTGGGAAAAAGGAGCAGCTGAGCTTTTTTGCCTTCTATATTCCCCCTTCGTTAACACGTGACTGTTCTTTGCTGCGAGGTATGTCATGACAGAGCAGCTCTGTCATTAGCGCAGTATGTGGATATGGATCTTTACTCACAAGGAAACCAATATAGTCAGCGCGGCTATACCTGAGCACAACAGTCTTTGCATTTCATCTAATTTAGAGCCAAGATGCACATACGCTGATTCAATTAGAGAGTAGAATTCACTGCAGCAACTGTGGGCCTTACTTTTCCTTCACTGACTACAGAGTTATTGAAATTTGCGCAGATGTGCAAAAGCAACACAAAAGAAAAGTTGTTTTTTTTTTCTTGCTGGTATTTTAGTATTGTGGAAGTACAAGTAAGCTCTATTTAGATATACGGTTAAAAAATCACCGTACCCTTAGAAGTCAACCCAGACTGCACATAAGCAGCTTGCTGAACTTGCTATAGCGCTCCAGAGGCTTGTGAGAGCAGGCACACTGCAAAGCTTTTGCCCTTTATTTCACCAGCTGCATCCTTCGACCTCCTAGAGAGAGTTCTGGTTTAAAGGGAAAGTTACCATGATTTACACTTTCACCTCTTCTTCTTTACAGTCTCATTGCTAAGTATTTTCTCATAATCATTTAATCATAAAGAAAGTGCACCATATGTGCCTGTGCATATTTTTACTGAGTAAGGTTGCATCTATCAAAGAGCAGATAATCTGCTACATTCCATCACTATTTAGCAAATATAGCTGAATATTAAAGAAATCATTTTTACCTTTCATCTATCAGCCTTTGTGCCCAGGACAGGACAGAAATAACATTTTGTTGGCTATGTTACTTGTGATATTTCCTAATTTTGGGGCACTTTATTTTTTAATCTCAATATTTATTTTTGTGTAGGATGTTTATCTAGAACAGTCCTAATACAATGGCGTCTATCCTCAGATACCATCTTCAGTTATCAAACCAAAGTAACATTTCAAAATGCGATGATAATCTTAAAGGCTCAAACATAAAGATAAGAAAATACATAATCATAAAAAAAGTACTCTCTTCAGTACAGAAGTAGATTGCAATTACTCCTAATTAATTCTGGTGCTGCTGAGATTGGTATCTGGTTTAATATAGCTGCCTTGCCAACTGGATGCTGATTTCTTCCTCCTGAGCATGAAGGTTTTTTCTCAGTTTTAGTTTAACTGGTAACATGATTTGGCTAATAGCTGTATGGCAGCTGTAGTGCCTTTTCTCCCCATTACATATGGTGCTAAATTTCACAGATGATCAGGAGAAGCTACAAGCAAGTGCTTCTTGAATTTGGGCAATACGCATCCGTCCGGCTTGTAGGACAGAACTTCAGGAAAGGAAAGAGGGATCAGTGGGCCAATTCTTTTCCATCAGTGGTCATCTGGACTGCAGAAAGCAAGAGAAAACTGATGGATCTACCAAGGAAGGAAAAAACGTTTCAGTAATGATGTTATGAGATCGCTGTGCACTGGCTTGAGGGACTGCACCAGGTGAAAGGTAATGCCAATACCTTCAAGTCCTCAGAACAGAAGAACCTTTTTGACTCAGGCTGTCTGCCAGTGTTGTGAAGGTAGAGACAGACCAAAATAGTGCCCTCACTGGGGACAGTCTGTGGTGTTCCTTTAACCCCTTGTGGGCACCCAAGTATCCGGATAAGAGAGAACTGTGGGAAAAAGACGCTTCAGAAACCCCGCTTCTTGCAATTATTTTTTTTTAATTAGGAATGCTGATAACTAAATTGCTTTCAATCTGCATATCTCTTCTGAGTTTTCTCAGAATAAGTTATTAGGATTTTTCTGAATCTGTAGGATCGTCAAGGATTACTAGAGCTGACATTAAAAAAATCCACAAAAGAGAATCTGTCCTTCTTGTCAACATCAGCAGCTATAACGTTTCTCATACCATTTTGATTTGTAAGCAGCAGACCGCCTCTGAACATCTGTTCACTGAATGTCCCAGAGAGGCTGGTTTTGTACTGCAAATTTCAAGCATCGCTAATACTACAGTGCAATACCAGCATCTTTGCTCCCCTTGCTGAAATACTTTTAATGTGGATAATTTAGAGGAAGTCTATTTGTCTGAAAGCTGGTAAATCCCTACATATATATTTAAATCTTGAAGGATTTTGCAAAGCTCATACCCAGTCATCCTGCTTAGCTATTCTTTTTAGCTTTCTTTTTTCTTTGTATTTAATTTTCTTTCCATGCCATTTCTTATAACTGGAAAAGTTGTTTGACTTTTTAGATGATGAAGTTTCATTTAGGTCCTTGCTCAGGATGCACTCTTCCATTAAAGCTTCAATGACAATTCACTAAAATAGAAAATTATATTTTAATGTTTGAGATCAGGCCTCATCTGGCATGCTCATTTATTGCAAATCTTTGCAGTGCTATCTATCTTGCATTAAATTTTTAGGCCATTATCCTGCACACACTTAACTTTGCAACAGCGTGTAGCCCTGTGTAAATTCAGTGTTCTTTAGTGGATTTTAAAGTTAAGCACATACAAAGAGATCTGACCCTCAGGGTAGGGGATTACCTGGCTGTGTTTATTGTAGCAAGAGTTAGCACAAGGAAGACTCAATTATGCTACAGAGCATAGTAAAATTACCCCCATAACTCAGTATAGCCATACTCTGGTTCTGACTGTTGATCTTCATACTTTATGAACTTTTTCATATTGTTTTATCACAATGTTGCAAGTTAATAAATATGACACTAATAGCATAAGCTTTTCTAGAAATGAATACGCTCCTCTGTAACTATATTAGGATATAGACTTAAAAAATTCTCTTGCTTACCCTGAATAAGCAAAAGAAAAATAAATTAGCAACCAAAAAAAGAAGGAAACAAAAAACAACGCAGGACCTCTCTGAGCAATTCTTACTGCCTCAAATCAATTACACTTTGAATACATACACTCATTAAATTATAACAGACACACTGGAAACGTTCCTCCCTTAAGCTACCCATAGTTTTAAAGAAGGCAAGACTTGCCAAATGTATATTATTTAAACTATGTGGAAAGTACAACAGTATTCAAAAGTGCAACTGTTCAAAAATGCTTATCTGCTTGCTAAAAAAAGGGAGGGTACGTATTTACTAGGAACCCAGGGGTTCTAGTAGCAAGGGCTTCGTTTTTGAAGAGTCCTAGTTCAAAATGGTTCTTCTGTGCCTTCACCAGATCCCTTTACTGCTTCCCCAAGGCTACAACGTGGACACCATTTAATCGGTTCACATGTTGAAGTAAAACCACCAGACATCCCCAGGAGTTTTAATTTAGAACAGCAATAGTTTGTGAAACCTCTTGTCTCTAGCTGTGCTTTTTTAGGACAGACAAACCTGAGTTTCACTGCCATGTTCTTGCCCCCAAACAGCCGGGATTGCAATACCAGTTATGAGCAGAATTGCAGCACCGTTGTAGCAAGTATTTGTAAAACGTCTGACCAAGCGCAAGAGAGTAGCTACACATCCTGTGGCCCAGCTCTGATTGTTTTGCTAATATTAGGGCCAGGAGCAGTTGATGTACCACACCCAGAGGAGTAAACAGGAAAGGCTGCATCCATGGCTTTGTTCTCCAGCGGTGCGTGACAAGGGGGGACACAGTGTAAGTCCAGGCGGATCCATGCAGGCAGGGAGTCAGCGCTTCTTCAGTGCCATGCTCAGAGCCGGCTGAGACAGCGGACAGGAGGATGGATGCACCATTGCCATCGTGCCTATGCAGCTCCCTGATCCCAACTACCTCGTGCCCAGCTAACTGGGGGAGAGGCAGAGGGAGCTTGAACGCTGCCTGCACCTTTTTACGTAGATGTCCTTTCAGACAGACCTCTGCGTTCTTTCTTTCTTTCT
>VZSZ01007047.1:1170372-1183889 GCA_013398815.1 Ibidorhyncha struthersii | reverse complement strand
AGCGGAGCGGCACGGGCACGGCTGTCCCCGCAGCGGGGCGGGCGGCGGTGCCGGGGGGCTGCTTTGGTGTCCCCTTCTCTTACCAGCCCAGCTACTACTAGTACCGGCAGCGCTGAGTCGCCGTGCCGCCTCTGCCTGTCGGCGTGTCGGCGACAGGCGGTGTCCTCCCGGTGGTTCGGGCTGCTGAGAGGGAGCCGCTGCGGCCGGGCGTCCGTCTGTCCGCAGCCCTCTGGCCTCTGTCCGCCGTCTCACGGGTCACGTCGGTAATGCCACTGCCTTCCGCAAAAAGGAGCCCCCGAGTGTCATAACGACCGTAGTGCTGTCAGGGCTGCGAGCGACATGCGATGTGCTTAATTCCCGGCTTAACACTTATTATTTATTATTTTTGTTTTAAAAGTGTTGTTTCAGTGAAAAAAAAAATAAATCCATAGGTGGAATGACGTTGCGGTGTTTGTATGTCTGTTCCTGTGGGTAAATACGTTTAGGTAGGGAGCGAGAGGCTCTCGTGCCATCAGAGTGGCAGAGTCCCAGAAGAGTTCCCAGACTGGAGGCGATGGGGCAAAACCCTCCTCAGCTTTGAGGAGGAGCTGGGCCAGGGGGTGAGAAGGCTCCTGCCACCCAGTCCTGCTGCCCTTCAGGTCACCCGGACTTGTGGTCTTCTCCACCTGTGGGTTAGTACTTTGACTACTACACTGTAGTTGCATGGCACTTCTGACAGCAAACCAAACAGAGGTAGGGTATTGCTGGTTTTGTTTATCTTTTATTATTATTATTATTATTTACAGGAATTCTGTTGTTTGGTAGTCTTTTTTTACCAAGCAGGAAAAAGTTACGTTGAAATTCAGCTGAAGTATAGTTATACCTGGGCGCCACCCGAGGGTACTAAACTCCTCTACTGCTTTCCTGACAGCTGTCAGGTCATCTCATAGTGACTTATATAAATTCGTGTTACACAGGTGATTCTGAACAAAAATGATGATGTTTCAAAGCCATTTTTCCTCTCTTACTTGCGCTGTTTACCAGATCTGTGAAACAAAAATGTTACCGAGCGCTGTAGTACTACTTGATTGTGAGCCACACTGTAGCCTTGGTCTTCTTGCAGGTGAATTGAGCGGTAAAAGTAAGAGATTTCATACAGATGTAGCACTGAGAGTAGATCTTTTGCAAAGAGGAAGAAGGCGGCATTTAATTTCAAAGAAGAAGGTATATTTAAGAAAGTTGTTAAAGCCCTAGTAGTAAATTTTGTGACTTTGGTATTAGTCACTTAATTCTCCAAAGAAGTATGGAAAAAAACTCCTATTTTTTTGCCACATAGTTCCTTACCCTATCATTTAAGTGAAATTTATTATCATATTATTATCGTAGTCTGTTTTGGGGGTCAGTTTGATAGTAAAGTGTGACTTAAGCCTGGAAACGTTGTTTGGTTTTTGTTTTAGTGTTCTTGTTTGGTTTTTTACTATTTTAGATTATTTCCAGGTATATTTATGCTGTGAGGAGAGTGTTACTGGGAAACAAACCTGTAATTGGCTTCAGGAATATTCAGATAATAAGGCCTGTGGGATCTGGGGCTGTTTCTCTTCCTCCTTCCTGCCCTCCCCCTCTTGTTTATATGGCACAGTGTTGCTCTGCTCTACGGCTAGAGCCCCTGTCCTCAGAACCCACCGCTGTCAGGTATTCTTACTAACATTTACCAGGACTTAAGGAAAAAAATGAATTAATGTAATGTGTTTAAAAAAAAATGGAAATGTGGATGTTTTGATAGGGAAAACCCCACAGCCTTGTTTGAGATCTTTTGTCTTTTTCATCCTCCAAAAGTGCAATCTAATAGTTTCTGTTTAAAAAACCCTACCATTCTAACAATTACAGGAACAAGGTACAGAGGTTTGTGGTACGTGTTTTCTACTAGTGCACAGAACACCCATTTTAAACAGAGGCATCTTGTTTGGGTTAAGATAACGTGTTTTCTTTGAAATAGTTGTTGACCATGAAAGTTTTCTTTTTTTTTTTTTAAAGTGCTTTTTAGAATCCCTATCTGTCAAAATTAGTGCTTAGAATGCAGGCATCCCTACTGACGGACTGAGAAATGGTCATGCTGAGTTTTGCCATGTCAGAAATGGGGAGATTTGGATTAGAAACCAGTTCTGGATTTCTACTAAGCAAAGCCTGCACAGTCCAGAAGGTACTCAACACTGTTTCCTGGCCCTTGTGTGGGCTGTAACAAGAGGCAGCTATGGACTGTTTTGTAAGCAGTGTGCAATTTACAGCTTTTTATTCTCAAGGTTTTCATTGAGGAGCGGTTTTACAGATCAGTATGCTTCCAGAACTGGCGTTTTGTGCCACGGTAAAGTCTTGAACCTGTGCTGTTGTCTTCAGGGATTTATCCTTGTATAATAAGTGGGATAAATCATACACTGGTTTAGGTTGGAAGGGACCGTGAAGATCATCTAGTTCCAACCCCCCTGCCATGGGCAGGGACACCTCCCACTAGACCAGGTTGCTCAAAGCCCCATCCAGCCTGGCCTTGAACACTTCCAGGGATGGGGCATCCACAGCTTCTCTGGGCAACCTGTTCCAGTGTCTCACCACCCTCATGGTAAAGAATTTCTTCCTAATATATTCTAAATCTCCCCTCTTCCAGTTTAAAGCCATTACCCCTTGTCCTGTCACCACATGCCCTTGTAGAAAGTCCCTCCCCAGCTTTCCTGTAGGCCCCCTTCAGATACTGGAAAGCTGCTATAAGGTCTCCCTGGAGCCTTCTCTTCTCCAGACTGAGCAACCTCAACTCTCAGCCTGTCAGATGGAAATTGTCAAATCTTTGAGAAAGAGGGAGCCTTTCCTTATACAGTCTTTGAGATTTGAAGGTGCTCACAAGCATCACGGGAAATCTCTTTCCACTTTCCTTAACTGTAATGGCAGGGTTTGCGATCTAGACAAAAATCATGTGGGTGGTGCATCTCAGCTGGAGTATTGCTGTTGAATATGGCAATTCCTGTGGGAAAGGCAGTGAAGTGTGCTCCCAAACAGCAAAGAGGCAAAGGTGTTGTTTGGCTTAAAGATTAGTTAGCTTGATCCAAGAGGTTGTATATATGAGAGAGGCTAGGTAACAGAGACCAAGTAGGGAACGTGACGGTGTGTGCCAAAAGAGGAAACGGTGGAATAAATGGAAAAAATCCAAGAGCAGCCACGTCAGTAGGAGCAGATGGTGTGCACCTGAGGGTCCCGGGTCTTGCTAAGAATGAAGTGATTAAACACAGATTCATTGCACCCAGGCTCGTTAAAGCCAGCCATTCTGCTGGGCAGTAGGGTACAGCAGAGGTTGTATGTATATAACTTCCCGTAAAGAAGGGATTGAAGAATGAGCTCGGCAAGAGTTATTTCAGTTCTGGAAAAATGCTCGAAGTTAGCACTAAAATTCAAAACGTCAGACACTTCACAGGAAGGAGAAGGGCATGACAGGGACAGGGCAGCGTGGTTTTTGTGGACTCTATAATCATACCTCCCCCCTGTACTGAAAGTCTTCAACCAGCCATACAGCGTGGGTAAAGGCAGAACCATTAAGATTTTATTTAGACTTGCACAGACCCTGGGGCAGATCTTTCACCAGGGGCTTTTAAAGTAACTCTGTAAAGTATCTGTAATCTCTTGCATGAAAAATGCATGCTAGGATTGCTTTTATTTTTATTTTTTGCAATATTTATGTTAAAGGAGGAAGGAACAGACTAGTCACATGCCCTGCAGTTATGGAGACTGTCAGAAATAGAAGAAACCAAACAGCACCAGCAGGGTTTATATTTACCCACATTGGTCAAGTTGAAAATGATGTTCTCTATGTTTTGGCTCCTAATAAAGGGAAGAAGAACTGAATTTGTGCAAAGGAAAAAAAAATCATGAAAAAAAATATGTTTTGAACTCACTGGGGCCACAAAAACATCGCCGAAGCAAAGGCAGTCCTACAGTGTGTTTTGTTACGTAGCTTGGTATTGACCTATCGGGGGAGGTCTCTACAAATAGAGCCAAGACTGGCGAGTCGGTAACGGTTCATTACATTTTTGCTGCCTGAGTGTGTTGGGTTGTCAATACCCCGCACCAACCACTGTGCCCCAAGGTGTCAACGCTGGCTCATTTGCCTTGTCTCCTTTGGGGCCATCAATTTGGCCCAAAGCTGGCCACCAGCGAGTACAGCCTCTGCTCCGTGAGTCTGGGACCCCAAAAGGCAGCTGTCGTGGGTACCGAGCACCAACGGGCTGGTGTCTGCATGGATTTCAGATAATACAGCGCTTTATAGAGTCATCACCCACTGATCAGCAAAGGAGAGGTACCTTGTGCTAGTTTTACTCTTTGTGGGTATTGCTGTGGTCTCTGAAGATTTTTGTCTGAGAAATTATGGAGCAGGATTGGACTCAAGATTTACACTGAAATGCCTACCTCTTTTTATTAGTTTTTTGACTTATTTGATTAATTCTCACTTGGTTTCCTGATGGTATCTTTAATTCCCAGTTTTATAAACTTTAATCTTATTTGCGGGCTTGCACTATCAGCACAGAGATCCAATTTTCTTAAGAAAACACATTCTTTCCTCTGCAAATGAACACACTGTGTTATTTTGAGCTCCAAGGATGACAAGTACTAATTGTATGATGCTGGAGCTGCACAGACGCTGCATTTTTTTAGCTGGGACTCTCCTTCCAGCTCTGCGTGAATAGGAAGCACAGACCAGTGATCTTGCTTTTCTTCCACAGGCTTCGTGAGTTTAATTTGTGTTTATTGTGACTTGTCTCTATAGTTACAATTCTACAGTTAACTGTACTTTTGTGTTCAAAAAGTAGAAGTGTGAATAGATTAAAAAAAAAAAGAAAATTGCTAAGTTGATACTTCTTTAGAAAAAGGCCAGTGAGGGTTGGCTTTTCCGTACTGTTTTTTTTTAATCCATAAGCATGAATTAGTACCTGCGTGATAGCCAGGGAGGGATTAACTGTCTGCCTCAAAAGAATAAGAACTGTGGCAATTAAAATAGGTTTTTGAGTGAGGAAAGTCTGGACTGACCGTTGCTTTATAAAAGATAATATTTGCTCTGTTATGCCCATTGACAGAATTTGGCATTATACTAGTGCTGGAAATGAAGTTTAGCTGACTGACTAACAGTAAGTCCATCAAAAAGTGAAGTTGGGTTAGAGGACATGTGGAGAAATTACATCCTACTGACGTCTTAGAGTCAAAAAGAAACAATAGGGAGGTACAACTTCGTGTAAGTGGTACAGCAGGAAGAAGAAAGGCAAACTGACATTTCAGTCACAATCCCCCGAACTGTCATTGCCTTTCTAGAGTCACAGGCAAACCTGTGTTAATGTAAGTAGGAACACGCAAAATCCAGATGTAAAAAACATAGTAGTAGTATTTATAAAAACAAAACCAAAAGCAAAACCCCAAAAACTAAATTATACCACAGTAAAAGATAAAACTTCACCTGCAGCAATCTTGATGATACATTCCATTAAAAAAAACGCCTGAGGTCCTAGTACATCTTTAAACTATTGCTTATCATTTAAACTATCACTTAGTAGTCACTACTTACAAGATTAATAGTTTTAAGTGCCTCAGCATTGAGATACACAGTAGAAGATTTGTAGAAGCTGTTCCTTCCCAAGTACATTTCAAATCATGCTGCAAAACCAGAGACTCCTAGACCTGCTTGTCACAGACATTCAGGGGGATGGTTATAGAATTAGCCTGGTCAAGGCCTGCAGCCTGCAGTAATTTACACTCATTACAACCAAGTATGAATTAATTATTTTATTTTCCAACAAAATAATGCTTTGCTGTGCCGGTGATTTAAAATAACTCTACAGAAGGGATGGAGGAAAAAGATCCATTGGGATGAAAACAAATAACTTTCTTCACGAGAGATTGCTGCAGCGTGAAGCAGTGATGATGAAGAATGGCTTTTTTTTTAAAAAATAAGTGGTGGTACTTAGATAAGTGCAGTGGATTCACCAAACAGTTGAGTATAGCCTCTTCTACTCATGCATGTATGTACAGCAATATGCTGTCAGTATCGTGATGTTTATATACAGGTTGATCGACGTTGTCCACAATCTGTTTTGCAAAGGAGACGTTACATACAGAATTCCCTTACTGCAGCGGGTGAATCTAGCGCAGACACCGCCGCAAAAGAGGGGTGGTATAAACTCTGAAAACATTAATTTAGTTGGGATGAAAAGCTTAGCCAAGGTGGATTCATGAAAAATGGAACAAGCATTTCTGTGCCAAGGAATCAGAATAAATAACCTGTTTAAATTTAAAATATTAGGAGTTGAGAAATACATTTGATATAATATTTGTAAAGCAAGATTCTTTTATGTATTAACATCTAAACATACCAACAGTATGGCAAAATAAAACATTACTGAGCAGTATATGCTAGTTTAACTTTTGAAGACAGTCAAACAGTTGAACAGCTGAATTAGTGGATAATTAACTAGAAAAGGTTGCTGAAGTAGAAAAACAGCAGTGGACAAATAGTTATCCCCTCTTCCCGAACAGAGGGAGTATTTTCTTTTTCCAGTGTTTTCAGGAGCATTATTTGCTGACCGCTGCATAAAATTGAGAACTCCGTTGAGAAGAACTCTTCCTTTTCCCCCCGCCCCCACAGTTCAGGTACGATGACGAGGTGGAAGGATGTGGTGGGGTGAGATCCATTCGTCCTGTCATCTGGTAGGACACAGTGACCAGAAATAATCAGCTAAATCACTAGCTGCAAATTTACTTAGTTTATTTACCAAAGTGTTTAAAAGACAAAACATGTTTTTATAAACTTCCAAATGTTTGTATACAGAAGAAATGTGTGGTTTTCGTTTTCTAGCAGATGAAGATGGTCTGTGTATTTTTAAATGAGTTCCAGTTTTCATCCAAATTTAACTTTGCATATATCACATGTACCTGCACAAGCTGGTGTATTTCTTATTAAAGATGATAAAGGAGCAAATTTCTACAAAATAAAAATTGATATATATTAAGTTATGTAGTTGCTTAAATATGTTTTAAAATGCTAGGTGTGAACGAAAACAGAAATGTTACCATGTTAAAAAAAAAAAAAAAAAAACAAACAAAAACTTGCTTTAATGGTGACCAACTGATGAGACAGGTCTTTATCTAGAAAAATAACCAGGTAGTTCCAATATGTACCAGCAATGAAATTAGAGTTTTATATCGTTGGACTTAAATAATATTTAAAATAACTTATTTCTGCCATGAATCCGCCTTGCAAAGGTTAAGATGCTGCCAGTTGTTTTAGACTGGGCTGTGTGTTTGGAGCGGAGCGCTGAAGAAGCTGTCTCAGACCGGTGTCCCCCCTGCGGGTCGTCACCCCGTGCAGAGCACCATCTGCCGCGTGCGGTGGGCTCTCTCCAGGTGGGACCGGGCCTGCTTAAATTTACCCCAAGGTTACACACTGCCTGTTGCATCCTCGTTGTACCTGGGTGAGTCAATTCAGTGGCCTTCCTAAGGAATAGAAATTACTGAGCAGAGCTGCAGGAGTGCCCCACTTACAGCAGCATCATCAGCCAATGTCTTTATAAAAACAAAGTCTTGAGAAACTTTAGGTAGCCTGACTACCAAAGCACATCTTCAGTGTTTTCTTCTGCTGCTTTATTTTTCATCTCTGTGGTGTTTTTTTTTTTTTTCTGCCCCGAGCAGTCTCCCCCCATCCAAAAAAGCGGCAAATGGTTCTTCCAGTGCCTTAGCCTTTCATCTGCGTAGTCCTGCAATCTGAACATGCACCTCTGTTGGTCCTCTTCTCTGACAGCAGGTGGTGGGCAGCTACTCCTTTGAGCGGGGCCGTACTTGAAACACTGGATTCGGACCTCGCCATTCCCGCTGGCTTAGTGGCACCAAAACTTTGGAGTCGGCTAATGGAAAACACTTGGTTGAGCTTGAATTTAGGCTGTCTGAACGTGGTGCATGGTGTCTGCTTGCTCACTATGGTATGAGTCATGAAGCTGAATTCTACTTTCAATAGCAAATGTCTCTAGCTTTATTATTATTATTATAAATTTCAAGTGTTTTTGGCATGAGCCTTTCAAATTCATTTACTTTTTTAAAAAAATCCTTTCTTCTTCTTCAAGTCTCTTTTTCCACACCAAGAAACATTAGATCAGCTTTGGCATAGGTAACATTTCACATTTCATGCATTATTTAATTCTGGCATAATTTACATAATGATGTCCTATGGAAGCCAAGATGATGGTCTTTCAGAATAAAGCAATGTGTCTAATCGATTGCAAGACAGGGTGACTGCAGTGGGCTAACAAATATAGTCAGAATTATTTCGTTACCAACAGTGACAGCAGTGGAGCAGTAAAAGGTGAAGTACTTGGAGGTTTCAAATGCCAAAAATAAAAATAAATGAGAAGGGAGGCGAAACCAACTCAATAGCATGATTTATGAATTTATTTAATGTTTTTCCCTCCTCTTCAAATAATTGCTACCTTTATAAGAACATATGTATGTTTTAATAGACATAGGCTGCCTTGCCTTTACTATGTATAGATAGAAATGCAAACACAAATCGTGATATAAAATGTGCTATAAAATGCTGGTGTACTGTGCATGGGCGCTGGAGACAATGTTGTCTTTGACTCTATCTGGCGTTGCTGCTTTGAAGTCCTGTGCTCTTTAGCAGGATTGAGGACAAATGCTTGGTTTAGACACAAACAAATAGGTTCTCACTGGCTGCATGACGCATTTCAACACGTAAGGTACAAGCATGTTGGGTGAAATGGTGGTAAATTTAGGGTTGTGTTTAGCGATGTGGGAGAGAAAACATTGAAGCTGCTTTTCCAAGTGTTGTGTTGACTCAGACCGGAGGTAAATGGGGTATAGGATCAAGGCAGGGCAGGCAGTGTCTCTCCACACACCATCTGTGATGGAGTTAGCTACAACAGTACACCTTGGGTTAAGAAGTCCTTTGACACCTCTTCAGTCTTATAAAAATAATCCAGAACTCTCAAGTAAAGAAAGATTTTAATTTGTGATCTTGGTTAAGATAACAGCACAACTGTAGAGGATCATGTTTTGGGTGCTTGCTGCATTGCCTGCTGTGGTTGTAAGCGCTAGGGGAATGAACTCGGGAACATGCCAAATGTGATAAAATAGGACGGGTATGGGGAGCATTTTTGGGATCACCAGTCTAGAAAAATCACATTGCGGTAACTACTGAAGAAAGAAGCTCGTTTTAGGAAAAAAATGATTTTGATGAAATGGGAGATGAGCCGATAAGAGATTTCTGTTTGTGGCAAAAACGCATCTTATGTCACAGTCTCTGTTCTGTATTAGTTGGGTCTCATTTTGTCTGCAAAGTGGAACAAAACCAAGAATTACATTTTTATGGGAAATGCCAGACTTTTTTCTGGTCTTCCAGGGGAAAGTTAACTATGAGAAATGTTCACAAGAGAAGTTGCTTTGGATATGTTTAAAAACCTATATTTTATTGAACTGAATCAAAACAGTGTGTTTTGAACTGCTGAGGTGCTAAAGCACTGTGACATTTTAAATAGGTAAGTTTTGGGAAAGAGGTCATTCATGTACCTCATCCCTTGTTCTTTTCCGTTCATTAGACTAATTCTGCTGTTACACATAGTGCTGATGATGGCCAGGCAGATTGTTCAGAAGGGAGACTGGTGCCTTAGAAAGGTCATCTGCTGAGGAATCACAAGTGCGTGAAACATCAAACCTACAGCTTCCACGAGACTCCATGGTACCTCTGTGTTAAGGCAGCCTGGAACAAAATATTTCATTTCCTGGCAGAAATTTGAAAGGCTCATTGGAATCTGAGTTTTTTTTTTTTTTTTTTTTTTTTTTTTTTTTCCCCCCAGGAAGAAACTCAAGATTTTGCAGTATTTTCAGTTAGTCTGATTAAAGATGACTAGATCTGGTGGCTGCTATTTAGCTGGAGAGGACTGTTAGGTTTTCTGCATGTGGTGTTTGTCACTTCTTGGATACTAACTCCTGTGATTTTTAGCATCTTGGAGCACTTTCTGCTACTGCTTTCAGAATGAGGACAGGGAGACACCAAGTGTCACATCTGCCATGCAGAGTTGTCCATAATTGATTCTCATTCTGAGAAGTGAGAAGCAAATGTTTAAGTCTTTGAAGAATGAGTTTTTTCTATCATTGTTGGAAGTTGTGGAAGACTCAGGTAATTGTAGCTGCTAGAAAGTTCTCCTATTTAGCTATGTGGACGTGTCCCATATGTCTCAACTGTCTGTTCTTCTCTTCTGTAAATGCTGAATTCAGTATTAATGGTAAAAAGGGGTCCTGAAAATTTTCCTTTAGACCCCAAATACAGTAATTCCCTTCTTAAACAGAGTAAGAGGAAGAAACTGAATACAAGGCTATTCCAAAGTGAGAGTACATTTCTGTAGGTCAGTGCGGGCTGACTTCTACGTTACTGGCCGGGTTCCTTTCTGGGTTTGATAACTGTGACATTCCTGCCTTCCAGCAGCTTTTTGTGCTTCTGATAATTATATGGGATCCCTTATGGTTCTGGCTGGGACCATAAAGAACATATAGGCTAAAACTTTCCTATAAAAGTTTCCCATTGTAAGAACGTAAGACAAGTGGAGACCTTACCTGAGGATGAGGGAGCTGGGATATCTGGTTTGGGAGAAGATCAGAAGGCAAAAAATAAATAAATCCCAATTATGTTTTTAACTGCTCTTCTCTGTTGTTGAATAATAAAAGGCAGGAACCGGGAAGCTGCTTGTTTCTGGTTTTTATTAGATGCTTTAGATACCATGGTGATGAGCAGGTTATAAATATACATGTCTGCCATAGACAGAAGAGGCACCTGGTAACCTTTTAAAAAGGGATAATGTAAGGTTTAAAATTGTGCTGATGTCTGAAGCTTCCTACAGAGTCCTTGAGTAGCCCCATGAAAAGCCTGTCAATAGTAACTCCCCACTAACCCGCAAATAAGCCACCACCAACACCTCCCCAAGACAAAACAAAAATTAATTACAGAACCAAAATCTTACCCGGTTTTTAGGTTGAGTTTCTCATGAGATGCCACCGAAGTTAGAAATGAAGACAGTCTCAGCTTTCTGTTTTCTACACCTGGTATGTGACAGAGGGTGTAGCGCTGTAATAAATAGTCTGCTTGGGGTTTTTTTGCGCTTGTCTCGTAACCTGCTGCTACCCTCGCTTAACCATGGACTTTTTAAAAAACAGCACTAAATTATTATTTAAAAGTATAGTAGTATACTTATAACATAATACAGCTGTGAAGTTGTGCCTGTTAGGACATGTTTGGAGTGTTGTGAGAGGAAGGAACTGGGATCGGAGCCTGGGTGTGATGATGTTACAGCACCTGGTGGTACCCCACGGCGTGACAGGTCCCGTGTTCACTGGCCAGAGCAAATATTGTTTGAGGACAAGAAAGAGCAGCACTGCCCAGTGCTGCTGTCAGCAGGAAAATAATTCTTAATGTTATTTACATCCAGTTACCAGTCCCTTATTTTCCTTCTCCATCCACTCCCCCCTCAACCCCCAAGTCAAATTATAGTAATTATATCTTTTATTTGATCTAATCTAAATCATGTCTGTCCTTGAGGAGGATATTCTCCAAAGGAATATTCTTCCTTAGGAAATACTCATTAGCTGTTTTTAGACTGCATTATTTACCATGCATATTTGATTGCAAGGAACGTGTGCTAGAGGTAAAGCTTTAAAGTCAAGTCTAGCAAGGCACTTTATTTTAACCACAGAATGTAAACCCTGCAACAAAATAGGGCACTCTGGAATTGGAGTGAAGGTCTTCTATTCAGATACTGAAGGACAGGTCTCAAAGTAAATATCTCTGAGCAGGGGAAACATCCAATATGGCAAAAGTGGAGGGTAAGTTTGTGATTTCCAACCCCCCCATTGTATAATTTAAAATATTTGGCAATATCTAAGCACAAATATTAGTAACAACCGAATTAATACTGAGACAGGCACAGTAATACTCGAGTTGTCCTTCTAGTAACTTGGTCACTCAGGGTAAGTTAAGTTTCAAAATATGAGTGTTTGACATATTAATGAAGAGGAGCAATGTGTCAAGGACGTAGATGTGAAATACATTTAAAGAAATGGATGAGTAGTGCTATCTAGTTTTCAATGTTCCTATTACAGGCCACCTGATCAGGATGGGGTAGTTGATGAGGCCTTCTACAGACAGGTGAAAATCACCTCACAATCACTGGCCAGGGCTATAGTTTATAATGAAAGAGTGTATTGGGGTTATATAGTTCCAAAGAAAAGGTGGGTTTGAATCATAAGCTAATAGACACTGCCATAGCGAACCACTTCCCAAACTTAATGTTTAAAGAATTTTAACCTAAAATAGCTTTTCAGTCCTGTGAAATTTAAACTGTTTCTTTTGCTTTGCTGCTGACATTGCTGTTCTGTTAGAAGTTTCTCTGTCTGTGCTGTTCATACCTTGCTATGATATGTTGCATTCTCTGTTGGGTTAGCCTTTTCTTGTGGTCCCCCTGGGAGAGTTGCTACCAGCGTAACGCTAGAAGTACTCATTTGCAATAGGAACGCTCTGTTTACCCCTCTGTGGCAGCAGTAGCTCATTTATTACCAAGGTTGCAGGCAGAATATGAAAGCTAGTGATATCCTTCTGTGAACGCCCATCAGTCTTGTTAACTGTTAAATGGTCAAATGGCTGAAGACACAGTTGAGTTTCTGAATGTGTAACGCAGGCTACGGGGAAGGCATCCTTCCTCTGGTTCAGTAGGGGCTTGCTTAACGTATCGTCCTGCTCTTTGTGCAATGCAAAGCTTCATCTCCTGCTGGGAATGATCTACCAACTAGTGGTCTTCTTGTTATCATTATATGGCAAACCACAAGCATATATTCCTGAAAAGTCTTGCCATTTCCTACACAGCTGTGTGGTTTCAGCTCAAAAATGAGCACAAAAATGAGGTGGCCTCATTTATTGCCGTTTATTCTACTTCATCTTTCTTAATGTAATCTAAAATTTGCCAATTTCCCATGTCATGGGTTGGGGTTTTCTTTTGGCCTGTTTTCGAAAGAAATGAGGCTTGTGCAATAATGTGTTAATTCAGCCCAGTAATGACTTCTGAATCTGTTAATTACTTCAACAAAGCTTCACAGAAAATTGAGAGACTTTGCAGAGTTCCTAAGAGTTATGTGAAAGACCCAAGTAATTTGGTAAAAGAAAACCCTATTAATTTTCCTGTTGAGGGGAAGGTCCCAGAGTGAACTTAACCCATGTTAAACATTAAGGAGTCCGTAGGGTAATGTCTCCTCAAGAGAGGAATCTGGAGAAAGTTGAGATTTGTCAGTTCTGCTGCTCAAAGGCAACTTGTTATTAGAACTGATGTAGTTATTAAACAGTGGCGTGGGCATGAGATAAAAAGATGGTTGTGGAACAGTGTCGTAATGTTACTGTGATAGGGAGTGGGGAAGAGCAAAAGGGAAAGGCAAGTCTCTCTGTATCTGCTCTGTATTGCTAT
>VZSZ01007047.1:1153680-1170365 GCA_013398815.1 Ibidorhyncha struthersii | reverse complement strand
TGCTATTTTCGTGCCCCCCCCTGCCCCCCCCTGCCCCCCCCTCGCTCCCTCTCTTCCCACGCAGCTCCACCTGCACTGCTCTTTGTTCCCCTTGGTTCCAGCTGGCGACTTCCACCAGCCAAGAGAGCTGCTGGTTCAGCACTCCTCTGCATCTGCCAGGAAATAAATAAATAGTGGGAAGGGAAACGGAAGGGATGTGTTCTTGCTCTTTTTGTCAGCTTTAACTTAGGGCTTTTTTTTTTTTTTTTATTTGTACTTCTTGCAAAAATGTATTACTGTGTGAAAATTCCCTTGAAACCGGAGCTGAATCCTATTGCCTCCTTAGTTTTCTGTCATTAAGAAAATTGCAAATGCTTCGACGTTGATGCGCTGGAGATGCATTCTCATTTATACGGCTGTTAAATATGCCATTGCCATTGAGAGGTCTAACGTAGTGCCCTAAGGGTTTGCCAGGCGTTGTGTTTTGTTTGCCTGCACCCCTTGCTGGTGCACTGCTTTGCAAGGTGGCCGGCACCTGCCTGCCAGCAGGTAGCTGCAGCCCAAGTTCAATCGCTGTGGGGATTTGGGAGCTGTTTGCCTCTTTGTCCTGTAAATTCCCTGGGAAGCTGAAGATGATGTGCCAATGCTATTTTTGCTCCATTTGTGCCAGTACTTTCTCCTAATGTTTCCAACCTTTGTGGCTGCCGCCTGCCAGTGAGCTAGAAAGAACATGCCCTTTCCTTTTTTTTTTTTTTCTATTTTTTATGGTACTTGGGCTCAGTGTCACTGTCACCTCAAGTGACGTGTCATCTTATGTCGGGGATTCAGATGAACGGGTGGGTTATACCTGGCACAGCAAGCAGGTGAGCCCCTCAACTCAATGTGCCAGCACAGCATGTCACAAACTGGTAGCTGCTTCTAAATTAAACACCCAGCTTCATTGCCGTTTGCTCGGTCCTCGTTTATTTGTGAAAGGAGGCATTAATTTCTTCAGCCATGTCTAACAAGTCTGGATCGTTTAGCAGTGGTTTCCCCTCTAGAGGTTTCACTGCTTGCAGCGCAGGAGCTGCCCTCATTGCGCCGGTTCTCCTTCACAGCGAGGTTAGGTCTTAACACAAGATACTTCTCTTGCCATGGATATATCTCATTAATTACCTCCCTACCTATCCTATTCTTAATTAAGTGGATCTGTCACCTTTTGAAAGTATTTACAAGTTTTTGTTTGTGCATATTTATCTTCATAAAATTAAATAATTTTTATTGTGAGTAAAAAAGAGTAGTAGGCTTTCCTTAATTTCTTGCTGTGTCTCTGCTCTCTGTTTTTTCTCGACTTGGAAGGAAATTTTGCCTATTTTCAAACTTTTGTTGCAAAAATGTTTGCAGGGAAATACTTGTACAAAAACTGCACAACTGTTTCCAGTGGCATTTAAAAATAACAAACACCACCATTCATCTTGCTGCCGAGGCTTTTCTGCTGATACTAAATCTTGAAAAAAATTATTCAACAATATCTAATTATGAGCCAAACTTTGCTTGACCATGTACCTTTTGACTTTGTAAATGTGTTTGAGGTCTCAGGCTACACAAAATGTTTGTGACGGGGTTTGTTTGAAAGCCTATTTGGAATGCAAAATAATTTCTGAATTGATATATTATTTGTAACATTCTTACCTAGGGTTTTGAGGAATATTACTCAATTTATGTGCTTTTGCTTAAGATGAACAAGTTTTTAAATTTTATGAAAAATTGCAACAACGTATTAGTCAAAGACACTCTAAGATATATGTTGTCGGTCTCTTGGAAGGTTGTGAAATCCTGTGTGCTTTTGTTTAACCAGCTTGCCCAGTCTAAAGCGAGCTCCGTGCATGTTCTGAAAACACCAGGGCTGAGCTTCTGTTGAGAAGCAGGACATGAGCAATGGGCCATGGCCACCTTCACCCCAGTCAGCCAGGGCTGAGCATTGATTCGTTACTGCCTCTGCTATGTTGAGAGCAAGAAACTGGTGGGGAGGAGCACCAGTTTGGAGTGGTCCTGGATCTTTTTAATATACAAAAGGAAGGGATCATCTTGGAGAGGCTGCGTGGTAAGACAGGACTTTGGTTGTCATTCTTATTTTTCCAAGGTGTAACGGGACAAAAGGAAGGATAATCAGCAAAAGCATCTCTGAGGGTTTTGTAGATGTTAGACGCTACTCAAAATTAATGATGCTTCTGTAGTTTTTTTCATAAAACAGCAACTGAGGTAGGGACCAGCAGACACAGTCTTGCCTTGCAGTACTTAGGACTCTTGTCCTAAGAGTTGCCCCTGAGGTGCTGTCCCTCCCTCGCTCCTGGCCTTGCAGGCTGCCCTTTCCATAGGGAAGAGGCAAGTGGCAGCATGAGCACTGCGTAGCGCTTTCCACGGGCCAGTGGTAGCACAAATATTAACTGGTTGAGAACCTACCCGTGCCCTGAAGGCTGTGTCAGGTCAGAGAAGGGGCTGAGCTGCGTCAGCCACACTGGTCAGAGCCAGGAAGATGAGAGGCTGGGAAATGCATCTCTCCAGCACCTCTGCCCTTCTTTCAAACCAAAGGGACACCAAAGCTAATGGGCTATGAAAGTGTTGGGGAGAGGGTTTGGTGCGGTGTGATCATGTCGGCCTCATCTTTATAGGAAGCTGGATTATCTACAGGTGTGGAAAGGGCCCCGGGCCATCCCTAGACATCCTCTCCTGTCCACAGCAAAATCCCGTTTCTGTGTCATTCCTGGGCAATTTGTTAATCCCTGGTGACAGGTAACGCTGTAACTTTTATAGGCAATGTACTCTACTGCTGCCTTATCTATAGATTTAAGAAGCGGAGTTTTTTTAAGCCCTATGTTGTTTATGACCTGTTTACAGAGGATATGAAGGACAGATTATTCCTCTCCCTTTTCAAGCCAACTGTTATCATGCTTCCTTTTAGTTTAGTGTTGCAGACTGTCATTTACATATTTGGACATTTCTGCGGCAAGTGTTGGGAAAATGAAAGTAGAGAAAGTTTTTCTCCCAAGAATCTTGAAGTAGCATTTGCTAATAAGATCGATAAGGGTGCAAATGGTCACATCAAACGTAAGAATAAAAGCTGTACGGGCACGATCCTTCAGGGAATGGGGAATTTCACTGCAGCTTTCCTTTGGGCTCTGAGCAGGGACCCCTTTGCGCCTGCGGCACACCGGTACCTTTTCAAGGGCCCCTGGGGAGCTGCGATGCTGGGGGAGGTCCTCCCTATGGACAGGGCTGTGCCACCTGGCTCAAGGGTCTGCTGTGGGCCCGGATGGCGCTGCTGACCACAAACCCCACAGCAGTCAAAACACACCACCTGACTTGCAGGGTCATCAGCGACACAGCTGGTGAGGGGTCTAGAGAACAAGTCTTATGAGGAGCAGCTGAGGGAACTGGGGCTGTTTAGCCTGGAGAAAAGGAGGCTGAGGGGAGACTTTACCGCTCTCTACAACTACCTGAAAGGAGGTTGTAGAGAGGTGGGGGTTGACCTGTTTCTCCCAGGTAACAGGCAGTAGGACAAGAGGAAATGGCCTCAGGTTGTGCCAGGGGTGGTTTAGGATGGATCTTAGGAAAAATTTCTTTGCAGAAAGGGTTACCAAGCATTGGAACACGCTGCCCAGGGAAGTGGTTGAGTCACCATCCATGAAGGTATTTAAAAGGCCTGTAGATGTGGTGCTGAGGGACATGGTTTAGTGGCACCTTGGCAGTGCTAGGTTAACAGTTGGACTTGATCTTAAAGGTCTTTTCCAACTAAAATGATTCTATGATTCTAGGATCTCTGCCGTCCATCAGTGAATTGTGTCCAGGTTCATTGACCACCCTGAGACCATCTCGTCACCCCAAAGAGCTAATCTGTAAAGAATTCGTGAAGATTTTGATGTTCATAAAAACATCTTAGTTTCCACCAAGGCATGCTTGAAGTTACAGTTCCTACAGAAGCGTTGACATGATGGATTGTATTGCATGGTGTGTTTTCCACTGTGTTTTTTTCCTTTCCTTCAAATTCTGGTTTTAAAAACATGGTTCCTACTGCTAGTGGCTTCCTCTTGTGGTCACGTATGTTCTTTGCCACTGAAACCAACCTTGGTTATGGAGTAGAAAAGGCAGCCTGTTATCGGAGGCCAGTTTTCAAAGGGCCCTCGTTGGAAATATTTGCACCACTCTGCTAAAAATAAACCACAAAACCCCCCAAACCTAGCCCCTCTCTAAGGGACTGAATTCACAGTAAGCCTCTTGTTGAGTAGGAAATGTTTCTTATTCATTCCTTGAAAAATAAGCTATATACAAAGCTCATGGGGGCAAGATAAGTTGGATGGTTGCCATCTTGCGTGTCTGTCAAGACTTATAGGAGACCAGCAATTACAGTGAAAACAATTTAATTACAGAATGCTTAATAAGGAGACTCAGAAAAAAATGTTAAACTCTTAAATTGTTTGTTTTGTTACCTTCTATTCTCCTTCTCTGGTGCTCTTATTCTCAAAATTTCATTCAACGCCAACTTGTTCAATGTGTTGTTTTTTTATATGCTGTGCTCTCATCTGTGGGCTATGTTGTAGGTTTGGACCTAAACAGGCTGCAAATATCTTACGCAGGAATCCAAGACAAATCCTTTCCAAAGTTTTTGTAGAAAATCAATTTCCTGAGAGGAGTGTCAAGATTTTTAAGTTTAATACTGCGTGGAAATGCCTCCAGCTTTTTTAGTGAGCTGGAAAAAGATAAATCTGGTATTATGCAATCTGAATTCAATTTGTACTCTTGATGTGCAATAATTACAATTATGTACCTCATTAAAATTTCTTATTTAAAAGAACAAAAGATTTTATATTCTTTCAGTTTGAATTAATACCTTTTGACATTGAAGTATGGAGCCAAAGATTTTCAGTGTTGTGAGAATTATTATTATGAAAGCAATTCTGAGGGATTTAAAAACAATGAGAGCCTAGGGTATGGTCCCCAAATATTATGACATTAAAAAGAAAGGTACAGAATACAAATACATTCCCTTATAAACTGTGGTTTAATTGGATCATTTTTGCATGATTTGTTAGTTGTGAACAATTGTTTTCCATATTTCTGAATCTGGAAGAATGAAACGTCCAGGTAAAAAAATAGGTTTCTGAAAGGGTGTGGCTATCTTAAGAAATCAGAGTTACTTCTCTGAAAAATATTTTTTTAAATTGTTGATCCCAAACTGTTCATATTATTTTTGTGGCGTTTAGCATGCTTTTGCTCTTTAATGGAACATTTGCAATTGTCACAATTTTCCCATGACTGCTTGCATAGGAAGATAAAAATAAAGAGTAAATTTATATATTTCTCGATGTTTATTTGGGAGAAAAAGGTAGCACAGTTTGTCTTCATTTGTCAGAATTAAAATCAACCTGGTTTTGTATGTACCTCAGGAAGATCACCTGAATCTACAGGCATACAGTTCTTTCAACTTGAATTTTATCTGTCAGTAGTAAATACCTCCCTTATGCTAGTAAGGTACGTACAGTGCAGAGATTCAGAATTATTTGTGACATCAATCCCAAACATGGTGTCCTGGTTTGAAATTGTGGTGAGTTTATGTGTACATGCCACGCGTGTTGATAAAAGGTCCCGTGTCCAGCCCCCCTCCAATATTTCAACAGTTTGTACTCACCAGAAACTTCTCAGGGAGTTAGGAACTTTACATTTTTTAATTGCATGATGCACACTGCTGTATTTAATTTTCTTGCTACTAATCAGAGCAGGCAAGTTGTTTAGTTTAGTGCCACCAATGGAAGCACCTTTTTGGTTACTTGGTTGACGGGTCATTCAGGAGCACAGATGTAAAACTGGCATTTCTCCGCTGCCACTATACAAGCCCCAGCAACTTGTAAGGCAAAAAAACCCCAAACCAAAAGCAATTATGTTACCTCAACTCTTCTTCCCCTCTTTCCTCCCCTTGGCCTACCTCCAAAACCAGTGATGGAATGAAATCTAAATTTATTTTAAGTATTCACACGAGCGTGGTAAAAACACTCCTGCTTTTTGACTGAAGACCTAGTTTCAACAGCAAAATAAAACTAAGCCACAGTTGAAAGATTTCAAGTGAAGAAATGTAGAAATAATGCCTTTTCCGTTTTATTGAAATATTTTTCTGTTATGTTTAAACTTGCTTTCTGTAAGCTGTCAATAATAGTAATGGCTGAAATTTAATGTCCCACTGTAGAATAAAAGCTGAGACACCCCAAGTTGACGGCACTTTCTGTAGCAGCGCTCTTGCCGGGGAGCGGCAGGCGGGTAGAGCAACGTTTGTTAGGTGGGACAGGAGTGAAGGGGAGTGTGAGGAATAGGACTTTACTTCTTATCTTGCTTCTCATGCTTAACAAAGTGGTTGTTGTAAGTCTACTAAGCCAAGAGATTCCTGTGCAAAAGCACCGAGGGAATTAAAAGCTTAAGCGGTTCCTGCAGTCTCAGGAGTTTAAATGGTTTGGGCAAGGAAAACAGGGGAAAGAGTATATGTTTGTTAAGTACGAATGCTTTTGCTTGTTCTCCTTAGGCTCCAAACTAACAAAGCAGTTAAGAAACTTGGGGGTTTTCAAAGCCCACGAGCTTTCCTGGTGAATTCACATGGGGCTGTTTAATGTGAATCTCAGAGAGAGAAATCTTTTGAATTGTACAGCTCTTATAGAAGAAAAGAATTTCCAGCTCAGTCATACAAAGAATATGTGCTTACTAAAATACAAGTTTATTAAGTCTTCTGTGGTTTTGCTCTTTTTAAAGCTGCTGCACTTTGGCCCCCTTTTGTGAATGTGTTGTAGGGTTTAATTGTACGATAAACTATTTGCTCTGCAGGACTCTCAGTTCATTTAGTGCAGAAATTGTGCAAAGTGTAAGGCAGCGGGTTAGGAGAAGGGAAAGAGGCTGCTGCCTTCAAGACGTGAATTGGCACGCAACACAAACTCGGGTTTTGGTATCCAGCTTTCGTTAACTTTAAGCAATAATTCGCCTAAAGACTTCTGCCTAAATATAAAACTTGTCAATGTTAAAAGAACAAGAAAGAAAATTAAGCAATTGAAAGGAAAAATGATTGCCAAATAGTTCATTCACTGTCCTGGTGCATAGGCTTTATTTTTAATACTGAAGCAAAGTAATGCTAAAAACGAACAGATACTTAGAAAAGCTGCATGTGACAAGCTTTCACAAATCCTTTTTATTCTAATATGTAGTAATGTGTACAGATGTCTTTTTGTTTTTCTAGATTAACTCTGGAAAGTCCTGTGAAAGAGTCATAAAAGCCTCGCAGCTGATATTTTTAAATACCTTGCCTGCTGCGGTCTTTTGTCCTAATAATAGAGGTATATTAAAATAAGCATGTTGTTAGTTGTTGCATTAAGACCAAAGAGATGACAAACTCTGAATAATTTAGCATTTCAGATAATGTTGTGAGCTGCTCCTGCAGGCGCCACGGTGCTGAGAGCTAGCAAGGGTGTTTTGTGGCAGTTGCAGGTGGAACTGGGTGGACTCTTTCCCAGTGCATCCCCATCGAGCTGCTTTTCCTTGAATGATGGACCTGTGCAGAATAATTGCTTAATATAGCCGTTATTAGAGCAGATTGTAAATACTGAGTATGCAACACAACAGGCTTTGTGAAGAGAAGTGTGGAGCTGTCTTCCTAAGGCAAACACAGATTTATGGCCCTGTTTTAGGACATTACCCAAACATGGGTGATACTGGTTTTGTGAATTGTCCTGTTTGATTGCAGGAGGGTTTCTTGCAGGCTTAAAGATAAACACTAGCCCATGTACCTTGTGTGAGATGAGACCTGGATCACAAATAGCTATGCTCATATCCTTATAAAATGCCTGTGGAAATGAAAGGTGGGGAAAGAACTTCATTTGCTTAGTGTAAAAATGGCAAAATGTTACATGTGAATGTGTAAGAGGAGGAAGCACAGACAGGGATCATTTTTTAAACAGTTGTAGCATGTTGTGTAGAAAGCATTCTGCAAAACCAGTGGTTTCCACTACTGGAAGAAAATAACTAAGATTTTATTGGCCGTTTCCCTCTTGCTTTGCAGATAGTAGTATGTGTCTCCTGCAGTGATCACTAGTGCCTTTGGAGATCTGAAAATCAGCATGCAATACCAGTGGCGGATCGCTCTCCATTTTACCCATCTCTTCAGAGTCAAACAAATCAGCAGTCTCTTCTCTGCCCAATGTGTCAAGTTATTCTGTATTAATTTGCTGTTTTGAGCCATAAATGTTTGTTGGAAGTGCCAAGGACTTAGAAATTAAATGGGGATTTGCATGCCTATTGCAAATCTCTGCCATTGGTTTGCTCCCTTCAGCTGTGCAGTTCCCTGGTGCCATGCAGCAGATACCCTGTGCGGAGAAGAGGCAGTTATAAGGATACTTTCAGTAGCTGATTGAAGTCTTAGAAGTTGAAAGCACTTTTTGACAGTCTCTCTCACAAGCGCAAATTATGCTGGCAGTATCTTTATCTAAGGACAGGAGAGAGAGGTTGAGCAGAAATCGCTGCGGCAGCGATGTGTGATGGATGATGCGGTATCTGGGATAGATGAGAAATGGGTTGTGCCATTAGTGACTTTTGTCTTTCCAGCGTGAACCAGCAGCTGCAGCTGTTCCACACAAATTGCCACAGATCTGGTGGTTAGAAAATCCTTTTACAGCATTTCACTCCAGATTTACCTCTCTGTCAGTGAATTACGCCCGTTTCAGTTGAGTGCAATGCTCCTAATAACGTCAATTAATTTGAAATTGCACAAATCTTTACTCTGCTACCACGACTTGGAAAACAAGCTTCATCAATTGCTCCCTCTGGGACTTTGGAAAAGATGTAATTTAAAGCACTCTGTATGACTTTTGGTCTCCTTTTTTTAGTGTACAGAATTTGATTTTATAAGTGGTTTTGGATTAAAAAAAAGTGAGAGTAGTTTTGCTAAATAGTTTGATGAATCTTTAAACCTATGTTGCTAAAAGTTAATGCTGGATAATAATCTCCGTGTAGTTCTATGGAAAATTTTGCAAGAGAGCTGTGATTTTTAAGTGGCATTTCATGATACTTGGGTCTTACAGTTGTTTTAAGCAATTAAAGATTAGGGAGGAAAGGCAGATGGAAATAAGCATAAAGGTGTTGCTGAACTGAATGTTTAAGCACTCATCTGTATTGCACTGGCCAGAGTTAAAAAATCTGGTGATAAAAGGTGACTGATACAAATTATATGTTAGACATCAATGTATAAGAAAAACTTTATTCTTACTTTTCTTTACTGGAACCAAGGCTCACTGAAAACAAATACCTCCGCAGGGATTAACTTGAGTTTTGTCTTGGTTCACAGCAAGATTTTTCTACGAGTCTTGTATGGGAGAGGCCATCCTGCTTTGATCCACATGCCAGACTTTCTGCAGTGAAATCCAAAAGTTAATAACTTTACCGCTGTATTTTTTTGGCCAGCTCTGCTACATATCAGTCACTGGTTGGGTTTGGGACACTGTGTTTTGGTGGGGTCTGGGAACGTTTTCCCACGTGGCTGCCCTGGGAATGCCCCGTGTGTGGAAGCACCAGGAGCCTGCCCGTCCCCTGGCCCTGGCCCTGGGCCACCTGCCTTCCCTGGGAACCAGCCGTGGCAAAGCCGAGTGGGTTTTCAGCAGGGGTCCGATCCATGGGTAGCTGGCATCAATGGTGGTAATGCAGCTGATCCACAGCTTAGCACGGCTGTAGAAAATTCAAATTTCATCTCAGTTTTAAAATAAGCAGAGGTGGCGACCCTAAAGATGGCTCTTATTTCTTTCACTAGTTGTTGAAGGTGGTTACCTCTCCTGCATTTTAAAGGATTTGTCCCAAAAGTCAAGGGAAACCTGAATCAATTAATCACATATTATTTTAGACCAAAGCTGAGCAGTGTTTGGTTTAACCCTTTGCCTGCGTGTCTCCAAGGCACGGGCTTTCCAAACTTCTCCAAAAACCCTCACCCCCTGGTGTGAGCCTGACGAGAGGAAGGTCTGTGGCCAGGCAGGTGCTTTCGGGTACTGCCCTGCCCATGGTCCCCTGAGGTGCCCGGGGTGGTGTGGAAGGAAGGACTTTGGAGCAGGAAGAAGCGGGCATCTCTTGAGCTTTGGACAAGAATTTGTAAGAGTTTGTGGGAGGAGCCATGAAGGACAGCTCAATGCACAGGAGCCAGTCGGAGCTGCTCCTGCTGCTTGTGGCTGAGTGAGTTTGGCCAAAAGGAGGTAAAATACCGATGATGGCTGAGAGGAGAGTTTTGGTTACTGCCTCTCCCAGTGGCCAGAGTCACTGTCTCTGAGCCATCTCTCCTTATGGCTTTTTAGTTTCCTGGACTACCTTGTTATTGGGGGTAAAATCCTGTGTACTAGATCTCAAACAGCAGAAATTCATGTTTACACAGAAACTTCAAAGCCAAAAGACTGAATTTCCTCACGGGCCTTGTACCATAACGATTTGAGCTGCCACTGATATGTAAAAACATAAACGTTAGATGTTTTTCCATAACCTTTCTGGTCAACTTTAGGTAGCCTCTGTGTTCAGTCATCTACAACTGATTTGATCCCACAGTGGTACGGTGAGTTAATCCGTGACCCATGGGCCTCAGCGTCAAAGTGTCTTGGTCCCATGCAGAGGGAAGGCGAGGTGCCTTGTTTGGTTCTGGTCCTAGATGGAGAATTTATTTACATCTAATTTGGCTGAGATGTGTAACTGTCCACATCAGGACTGCCATGGTGGCCAGAGGGGTTGGGTCCCATCAACAAGTAGAATTGCGCTCACTGAGAGGAAAAGGTTATTCACCTGCCAAGATAAGTACAGAAATGTTTTTGCCTGGATATGTAAAGATAACAGTAATTGCCGTGGGTTTTTTTACCGTCGGTTGCTCTTGGTATGCTTTCAGCTGTGAAAACGCCTACAAATGGAACTGATCGTAAAGTTATCCTGGCATAGCATCTGAGAGTGAAACTCCTGAAGTATTTACTTGTCGTAGTTGCAAAGAAATGTGGAAATAATAAGGCAGCTGTTGCAGCGGCAGCGGAAACATCCCGTGGTACCGTCTGTAGGCAGTCCTGTGGACCTCTGGATGGTCACAAGTTAAAATAGCTTTGTTTTCCAGGATTCACCCCTAGCAATGCAGTGTACTCGGACAGAATAAAGCCTTTAAATGTTGCCATTGAATAAGAAAAAAAAGATTTAACCAAAAAGGTCCAAGTTTTGCGTAGCCTTGGCTTGAGTGTATCAGTGGAAGTATGAAAAGAAACTTCTGACAGCAGTTAAGTTCTATAAATTCAAAAATTGTGGAATAGCCTTGCTGCTTGTTTTCCTCATTGTACTTGGACTTTAGCATTTATCTAGCAGTTGTTTCCATTGTTTACCCTTAGGTGCTAAAAGAGTCTCTGAATTTGAGAAGATATTTTGATTGTCTATTCATAAAATGTTATGGTGTGTCCACAGGAGATGTTACCTCCTCGCTGTGAAGCTCAAAGCTTGTCACTTTCTCAGCTGTTCCAAGTTACTTTTTGAGACTTAGGTGAGGCTGGTGAGCTTCTTTATTGGGTGATGGGGAGGTGTTTTCACAAACTCTGTTACTTGTACCGAAGCTTTTTATGGTGATACTTTAACGTGAGAACAACACGGAATTGTATTGCTGACCTTCGTAAGTTAGCTCATTTATTGAAGAGTAAATTGTAACAAAGAATTGATGTTGGCTTCTTCGGAGCGTAGGGTAAATCCTGTCTAACAACACTTCATGATGTATAAAAATGAAGTGGATTTTTCTGTAATACACATTTGGTTTGTATGAGTAATACTCAAACTGAATTTTTAGTTCAACCCAGACCAGTGGAGATTTATTTGTTTCAAAAAAATCGTTGGTTTCTCAGTCTGTGGTGCACTGTTAAGAGACTGAAATTTGACAAAAGGTAAGATAAGGATTCTCTGTATGAGTAACAAACTGCAAGATCCAGTCAAATGCGGTCTTGAGGAGTCCTGCATTATACAGGGCTTCATGGTCTCTTATAAAATTTCAGTGTTTTCAAATTATTATTTTTTTTAAAACCTCAGTGTTTTTAAATCTCACACTCAAGGTGTGTGTTTTAATCCATATCTGAACTGCAGCAATGGAGAGACCGTTCTTCCTTTTATAAAAAAGGCTTGGACAGACTGCAGAAACCTTTCCTACAAAGGTTTGATTGTTAAGGCTCAGCTTCAAGTTACATTTAATTTAAGTTTTGTATATATATATACAGTGTTTTGAATGAATTTTAAAAAATAATCATATTGAAATAGATTGGAGTTCACAATAAATGTTTTTCTAAATAATGAACTGGAGCTTATAAATGAGTGTCATATTTTGTCAGTGAAAATGTACTCTCAGAATGAAAGTACGCTAATACAAATGCTGCTTGTGCAAAGTATTCCTTGAAATAGTTAACAGCTTCATTGCTGAAGTGGTCTAAAATGCTAAAAACACAAGGATATACTACCTTTCCCTAAAATCTGTCCTTGATAAAATTGTGTTGTCCTTTCGTGTTCCTGTGATCGTCCTGTATTTTCATTCCCACAGGGTGCTGGTGCAGCTCCTGTGCAGAACACGGCGTTTCCACTTGACCATAAGAGGAACTCCCCTTTCACTCTCACTAGTAGTAAGGTTTAGACGCTATTTTTGGTTCAGCCTCCAGAAAATGAAAGTTTTGGGAGCGGATGTGTATGTCAGTTGGCCCAGTGCCAGCCCTGGCCAAACTCCAGCGCGGATAGTTATATCCTGCCTCCATCAAGCTCCTCCTGCAACGTCAGTTGCTTGTGGGTAAGGGGGTTCAGGGTAATGTCTCCACTGAGCAGGCAAGAGCTGGAGGGTCAGGGTTCTCATCTCTGACATTCTGGACCATCTCAGTGTTATGTCCCAAGGTACGTTGCTGAAAGAGAAGAGGTGAGCAGGAAAATGAACAGAAATCCTTGGAATGACTAGTGCCTTTAAAGAGGCGCGTTTGCAATGTATAAAATCTATAGTATTATCCATCTGTGGGATGGGCTTTATGAAACTCGCATCTCGTGGCCAAGAGAATGAAATGCTCTTGGCAGAGATGCACATCAGAAGAAATTCGGATAAGCCCTGTGGAAGCTTCCTGCAATCTACTCGTTTGAATGGGGGTGGGGTGGGGGGTGTCAGCTCTGTGCTTGCCATTCGACTTGGGCCATTATGCTTACTCCTTTGCTTCTACAGTAAGATTTGGAAGGCAGATAAAACATCCATAACTGAATTCTATGTACTCGCCAGATTTCCATGGGATTTCAGGTGCTAATAGTGATTTTGGCAAGGCTGTGCGTGCAGCATTTCAGAGAGTGACCTGCTGAATATCTGTGTTTCCATATCCAGATGCCGAGGAACTGATTACCTACAAAGAATGTGAAGCAGTTCGGTGAATAAGTAGACTCATACTTTTATAAAAATCCATGCTGCTTGTTGAAATCCTTATGCTGAGTTAGTAAATCTGGAGTAACCTCTTTTCAGGCTTTTTATTTTTGTGTTCCAAGCATAATAAGCTTTATTAAAATTTCACTCGTAATCCTGTACAAATTTATTGCACAAGCTACATTTATTGACCTGAATAATTTTTTGTATGCATTTGATACAAACTAGTGAACATGAAATACAGCTAGAACAGTTCTAGGTGGATGAATGCTGTTCTCTGAGTATTCATTTTCCAAATAGTTAAGAAGAAAAAGACAAGGAGGTTTTGAAAAGGCTTTGCGTCATCTGGTTCACCCCTGCAGGATTTTACACACTCCTAAAGGCATGCATTTAGTGGAGATGGTGCTAGGTTTTTCCTTCAAAGGAAAGACAGAATGAAGTATCAGCAAATGTACATAACAACCTCTGACCTAATTCTGTAGGCACTGCTGTCGTGAAAATATTTTACTTGCTGTGGAGGCTTCCAGATATTTCTGAGGAAAGGTGATTCTTAAACTTCCCGATGAGACTGATGTTAGGTGAAAACATCCACCTTTTCCACGTCACATGCAGATAAAAGATTCATTAGCATTTGTATGTTAAAGACAAAAGGTTTAGCACAGGAGATGGGATTCCTTTCAGGTACACTCTAACACTTAAAAATGTAAGCATGCATCAGCAGCCTTTGTTGCTTGGCAGAGTTTTTCTCGCCAGCACTCCTTAATAATCAAAATCTTTTGATGAACGATGCTGACTTACATGTCCTGGTAGCTGCACAATTCAGATGGATATTGTTTGTAACTTGTATGCTGGCATTGCCAGTCTTCCTACTTGAAGAGAAGTACTGCGTCATTTGCATGCTTGAGTTTCTGTAGGCATCTGCAGCTGACTGTGGTCAGGTAGAAGAGAGAGGACTTGACCGACCCTTGAGTTGACCAAATATGACTGCCCTCCTCCTGCCCTGCCTGCTCACAAGACTCTCTTTACTGATTGAAAACAGTTGTGTTTGTTTTTTTTGTTCCATTTAACCTCTGCTCAGGAATCAGCATTTTCTAGTACATAAAATACTTCTGCTGTTAGGCTTCAATGTGAGACTTAGAGTTGTTTGAAAATGGTTTTAGTGTTTGTTTCACATGATTCTGTCCGTGGCTGCACGTGTGTGCGCGCACGAGCGTGCACTGCGTCGTAAGCCTTGTAGTTCTCTGTCTTGGTATAAAATATTCTGCTTGGAGTTGCTGGAAGAGGGCTTCCCTCGTCCTGAAGTGCTTTCCCCCTAGGTGTGCTGAGGAGCGATGGCACGTGGGGTGCTGGTGCATGCAGATGTGGACAGTTGTGGGTCGTGCCAGGAGGAGGGAGTTTGGGGAAACCCTGGCCATGCTGTCGGCAGGTTTTGGCCTGACAGATGTGGTTGCTCTCTGCTGCTTTTACTCCTGTGTTAACTGAGGTTGCCAAGCTTTGGCAGTGTATCAGTAGCTTGCTTTGGAATTTAAATTTATGGCGTTGTTTAATGTAAAGGGATGATCATGCAGAGGTTAAATGGTCAGAACATTTTGGAGTTAGGTCTTTAAAAATACACTATGTATGTGTTGTCTCCTGTACCCTAAACTAAGCCTAATTCCTTTTGTTTTGGTTGATGGAACCACACTTGCTGAGGATGGCTAGATTTTAGTATTTCAGGTGATGTTTAGAAAAAGTCTAAAATAGATGAAACATCTGGCTTTGAAAGATAACATGACAGAATAAAATAAATAGTTACAGAAATACCACTGGTCTGAAGGAGCAGAGCTGGAGAACCTAATCCATAGCAGAGCCTCTTCCTCTGTACGGCTGGGAACGTAACTGCTCCGGCACGTTCCTCCTGTTGCCTTCCCAGGCAGTAATCCTCCTAGATCCAGGATGCGGTGTTCTTTACTTCGCTTTAAATAATGAAGAGATAGATATGTAGCCCCAGGCTCTGGATAGTGTTACAGGTATGTGAACAACCAGCCCTTCAGAAAAAAATAACTGTTTAAGAATGTAGCAAAACTCGTCCATAACAAGCAGATCAAAGACTGTGTAAGCACAAATGAGGAAAAAAAAAACAGGGAAGAAAAGGGCAAAGTGGGTCAGATGCACGACACAATTTTGAGATAAGCTGTTGATAAGCCACTGCTGCAAATATTTGTCATTCAAACAGTTATAAGAGCGTGGTTGGTGCAGACGGGAGCCTGGGGTTGCTGCGGGGTTGCGGTCTGAGCTGTGGCGTCTTCGGCGAGCGATGGCCCAGGTGTGCATCAGCTAACGGCAGAAGCTTTTCAACATGTTCCTTAAAGCACAGAGGCAGTTGATGAACTGGAAAATCTTTCTACCTCATTGTAGCATGAGCACCGACAAGTTAAAAAAATAGTGCTTTCTGGGGTTGGGCTGAGATGGGAGGTGCAGCGAGAGAATTTCCTTTAATGTAGAGTCAGTGATGCTCATTTTCTTTTTCTTTCCAAATGAGTTGAGTATGCGTTCAGTTTATATGTGTTCCTCAGAGTCTCACAACCCGCACAGAGATTTGAGCACCTTTGGGCTGGGTTTGCCCACAAATGACAGGTAGTGAGTGACCATCTACATGGCAGGTAGCAGCAGGGGTGGCAGAACAGACAAAAACTGTGCTCCAGCTGGGTACAGAGAATGCCGTAGCAGCGTTAATGGCTATATGAAAAAGCGAAAATCCTGGCTCTACCTTTGCCTTACAGCTGAAAATCTTTCCCTTGAGGCTGCAGGATGGTCATCTCAGCCTGCCTGTAGGATTATGGAATAGTTGTTTCTGACTTTTACCTCTTTTTCTACTTGTGGAAAACAAACTTCAGCTCTAGCCTCATGTTCAGTTCCTGAAGCTTAGCTCTTGCAATCTAAATTAGACCTGCCCAGGGTGTTTGAGAGGTCAGTGCTCTTGGAGACTGCAGTGGAAACTCGTTTGGAGGGAACTGGGGAGAGCTGGAACAATGTCAGATTGTGCTGGGAAAAGCTGCTTCATGTGGGATATCTTCAAGGAGCAATTACAAAAATAACACTCGCTGTGAGCCGATAGAGCAGAGCAGTGAATGGATAATAAATACAAAAATCTGCTTTTGTGTTCCAGCATCTCAAGATGTAAAGCTTTTCTATTAGAAGTTCACGTGGAGAAAGGTAATTTAAAGCAGCACTCTTCCAAACAGCTCATACCTACATTTTAATTTTTAATGTTGATGAGTTGGAGATACCTTTTTTTTTT
>VZSZ01007047.1:1125115-1153657 GCA_013398815.1 Ibidorhyncha struthersii | reverse complement strand
AAAAGGGATATGTTTTTACAAGCATAAAAAAACTTCTGGCCTGTCTGAAGTGTGTACAGGCATCTAGGTCTTGCTCTTTCTCCCCTTCTTATGGCTGCTTTATAGGGAAGGTGGTGCGATTCATGTACAGAATGTGTTTTAAAGCTGCCTGCTGAAATCCCATTGGACTGAGAAATGCTGTTCCAGGACTGACTGAGAATGAACATGAGATTAGACACTGAAGCTTTCCATCCTTCTCTGAGAAATGTATTTGCATGTTGTGCGAAATGAGCTTTTTTTCTTAATTGGAAAGTGACCTGTGATATTGTTTCATATAAGCAGTTAAACCTTGCAATAAATTTAAACTCAGTTTTAGTCCACTCAGCATTGTGTTCTTGCCTCGCAAACCATTGAATAGATCATTTTTTGACTAGTTCTGTTTATCATCCTGAGGTTTGATTTGGCAAGTAACATCCGTGACCTGCCACCATGAAAAATTATTTCCACCATTTTCTTCATTAAACTTTTCTTCAATATTCAGTTATCACTGGAGGATTACAGTTTTCTGGTGAAGAATTAAAAAAAAAAAAAGCAATGAAAATTGTCTGTCAATAGTTCTGTATTAAAATCCCTTGAAGTATCAAGGTACATAAGTTGTTTTGATTTATATGTATGTCAGTTTAACAGTGCACAAATAGAAAATACCAGTTCTTTCCTTGCTAGCTTGCTGAAAAGTATGCAATCCAAACTGACGACAGGACAGAAAGAATTTATTTTTAAACATCAGTTGAATCAAAGCAGAACTGATGTCTCCCCTGTCTTTCAGGGGATATTTTCATGTATCTTACTTCCAAAGTACTCTCTGTTTTATTAAAGAGTCTAGTTTCAGCTTTGAAAAAAAGTATTGCATTGCATTCCCGTACAATGCCTGTAATTCAGATGGATCTTGGAGACTCTTAATAGTATGTTGCACAAACTAGCTTAACTTCAGTATTGCGTATCACTAAATGTAATCTGCCCATCAAGAGGCTATGTGCACTGACCCTGCAAAGGGTAAAACCAGGAAACAAAAAAATAATGCAGTATTCAGTTTAAGCTGCTGTGGAAATTTAAGCAGGCAGCAGGAATTAATTTTGGACAAAGGCTAATCTGCCACCTACCTCTGTGGCTGCTGGAGAGAGGGGCTGCTCCTGCTAGCAGCTCTAAGCAGGGTCCTGGCGTAGGCAGTGTGAAATGTTGTCTGGACGGGAACCCAAATCCCTTCCCTCTAACTGTATGGGGAACCTGATAAGAGTAAAGGCCTCTACCTGCAATTAATCTGTGTGAATACCTACAATTAATCGTGTAATAAATTTGGCTACTCCAAGAAGGCCAATGGCATCCTGGGGTGCATCAAGAAGAGTGTGGCCAGCAGGTTGAGGGAGGTCATCCTTCGCCTCTACTCTGCCCTGGTGAGGCTGCATCTGGAGTACTGTGTCCAGTTCTGGGCTCCCCAGTTGAAGAAAGACAGGGAACTACTGGAGAGGGTATAGCAAAGGGCTACAAAGATGATTAGTGGACTGGAGCATCTTTCTTATGAGGAAAGGCTGAGGCACTTGGATCTTTTTAGTCTAGAGAAGAGAAGACTGAGGGAGGATCTTATCAATACTTACAAATGTCTAAAGGGAGGGTGCCAGGTGGATGGGGCCAGACTCTTTTCAGTGGTGCCCAGCGACAGGAGAAGAGGCAGTGGGCAGAAACTTGAACATAGGAAGTTCCATCTAACCATGAGGAGGATCTTTACTTTGAAGGTGGCAGAGTACTGGAACAGGCTTCCCAGAGAGGTTGTGGAGTCTCCTCCTCTGGAGATACTCAAAACCTGCTTGGATGCATTCCTGTCCAATGTGCTCTGGGTGAACCTGCTGTGGCAGGAGGGTTGGACTACATGATCTCTGAAGGTCCCTTCCAACGCTGACCATTCTGTGATCACCTTGCATCTGTTGCTCTGGGCCATTAACAAGAGATCAGGATTTAGTTGCAAAAATAACATGGATGAGCTTGTGCCTACAAAATGTTTTTCTGTTGTTGCCACTGAAGACAAAAACTACAGAGAGAGTGTTTCAGGTTGGTTGCCTGTAAGTGTGCTTGAGAAACACCACCGTATTTTTGAGAGATGATGTATCTTTGATAAAAATGTTTAGTCTGCTTGATCAGACTAAAATGTTCATGTTTCCATGTCGGGAGCAAGCAGAGCATTTACGGCATTCAGCAGCCTTAATGTTTCAAAGTATAGAAAAAAGCTATGGAAAATTAACTCTCAGCATCTTTTCAGGAAGGTGATAGCATCACCCATCCCCTGTGCAAGTCCCAGTTGCTTGGCGTTTCCTCTTGCCAGTGTCCGGTGAGAGGAAACCCAGATCACGGTGACGCCGTTGCTCTGTGCCAGCGAGTGTAGGATGCCATGGCGGGGAAGGAGCCCAAAGGGAATAAAATCCCTTGAGTGTACACCCCTCCCCCGTACACCCTAGGATTTTGCATGCCACGTTTGTGCCGCAGTGGCTGCCATCCCGGGCACCGTCCGTGGGTCAGGCCGGAGGGGAGTGCCCGCGCCCCGCCATGGGAGGGCCTGGGTGCAGGCGGGTGCCCAGCTTGTGCCAGCTGCCTTACGCAGTGCTGGCCTCTGTTTAACGACCCTCTCCCCTAACAAACCAGGGCCGTGGGCCCAGACTGAATTTCAGCTTGGTTAGAATAGAATAGGCTATCTCAGTTGGAAGAGATCTACAACCATCATCGGGTCTAACTGCCTGACCACTTCAGGACGGACCAAAAGTTAAAGCATATTGTTAAGGGCATTGTCCAAGTGCCTCTTAAACACTGACAGGCTTGGGGCATTGGCCACCTCTCTACGAAGCCCGTTCCAGTGTTTGACCGCTCTTCTTTGTCTGCTTCTCCCCAGGTTGTTGAATTTGTGTCCCTGGGACTCACAGCAAGCCCTGGGCCAGTGGCTTCCTGTGTACCTGCTGTGGCGGTGTTGTCTCCAGAGCTGTCAGGGTCTGGCGAGCCTGGGCGGTTGTACCCATGGGGAGCTGGCTGGGTTGTAGCCATGGTGCAGGCTCCGTGTCCGTCCTGGGTCAAACCGGATGGGCTGTGCTCCGCACCTCTTCGTTGGGCAGAGCTGGGGCTGCTGGTGGTGAAGGACCGTCCAGGAGTGGGAGATATGAGAAGCAGGATTGAGTGAATTAGGGTCATCCAGGGATGAGGGAAACGAAGCGAAGATGATCAAGGGGCTGGAGCATCTCTCTTATGAGGAAAGGCTGAGAGACCTGGGTCTGTTTAGCCTGGAGGAGAGAAGGCTGAGAGGGGATCTCATCAATGCTTATAAATATCTAAAGAGTGGCTGTCAAGAGAATGGGGCCAGATTCTTTTCAGTGGTGCCCAGCAACAAGACAAGGGGCAGCGGGCACAAACTGGAACACAGGAAATTCCATCTCAACATGAGGAAAAACTTCTTTACTTGGAGGGTGGCAGAGCACTGGAACAGGCTGTCCAGAGAAGTGGTGGAGTCTCCTTCTCTGGAGATATTCAAAACCTGCCTGGACGTGATCCTGTGCAACCTGCTGTAGGTGACCCTGCTTTGGCAGGGGGGTTGGACTGAATGATCTCTGAAGGTCCCTTCCAACCCCTATCATTCTGTGAAATCAGTACCTGCTTTGGAGCTCAGAAGTAGTACCGACGCTCTGCCCAGCCCTCCCAAACCAGTGTCAGTACTGTGATGGGCTGTCCTGGCAGCACGTTCCTGCTGCAGGCAGGAGCTGCTCCTGCAGCACAGGGGACACCCACCTGTGGTGTCAGCCTCTGCCACGGGGCCCTGGTAGGCTGCTGTCGGGGGACCTACTCGTGCAGTGGGACCCTATACTGGACAGTGTTGCTCCTTATGGCAGCGGGGAGCCAGCCCTGTGCAACGCCGGGGTCTGCATCGTGCCATCCACCAAGGTGTATGAGATGTGCTTGGCTCCTTCCCGACCCCCGGCTGGAGCGCAGCTCTCATCCAAGGAGTTCCCCTCCACCTCCTCCTCTCTCCCCAGCATGCTCCCATTTCTAATCATGCTTCAGCACCATCCATCTTGGGCCAAGTGCCCTGCATTCCTATTGGAAAATAAAAAAAGTAAGGCCAGCGACAGAGGAGGGGGAATAAATAAAAAAAGGCCAGAGTGACTTCAGAAAGAAGATATGTGGAGGAAAGGGAATGGCAAATGCTGCTGGTTAGTTGAAACAATCCTCGTACAGAGAATCAGTCTCCCTTTTCATCAAGCAATAAGAGAAAAGAAAGCTGCTTGATACACCTTGTGATCAAGGAATTAAGCCATGCATCTCCAAAACTCACAGGAAGAGAAGGAAGCCAGAGCTCATTCAGTCAAAGCAGAAACCACATCCAGAGAAGAAAGAGTTGGCTTGAAAATAATTTTCTTTGATTAGTAAGAATGACCATTCCAAAACATTTGTTTTTTCAGTAGTTGTTTCACCTGACATTTTGCCACTCTGTCTATGTATGTGTATATGTATAAACATAAAAGTAAATTACAAAAAATAGGCTCTTCATTTGTGCTATTTGTTTATACACGATACGGGAATAGTTTCTGTCATGCTGTTATAGCTTGGGAGCGATCCACAGATGGGGTTTTCCAGAGAGCAGCACTTACCCATGAAGAACTGGCATAGCTCTACTGTCGTCCTGCACGCAGATGATGCACCTTGCCAGCCAGGAGCCGTTGCTAATCTAGGCATATTTTCAGGAAAACTATTTGGAGCTTCCCTTTACGTCTGGGTGGATGGTGTTTCTCAGCCTGGCCGAGGTTGGCTTGTGAACATCTGGGAGTTCCAGAAACAGGAGAATTGGTGCCTGTGCTTAAAACCTGCTGATAGCTGTTGCTTGTTTAGCTATTGTCTGAGTGTTTGAACGTGGGGCTGTTTGCTTCATAGAGGTGGCTGAGTGAAGCAAACAGTGAAGTATGTATAGAAATTAAGCTTCAGTGCGGAGACCGTGTTAACTTTTCATAAAGTGTTCTGCTTAAGTGGCGCAATGGGGTATTTCTTGTGTTGTGTTTATGTTTCAGTTACAGTAATTGTCTGAGCTGTAGTTGTAAGTGCTAATATTAAGTACAGTTTTCTGTGAATACTATAGCTTCTGCAATGGAAATGTTTTTCTGGACTGTGTACTTATCAAGTTATCATTTCACCTGCTATTAAAATCCTGTGTAGTATGAAAATCCACAAGTTGTTTTAGGATAGCAGCAGTACCTGGCAGTGCTTCTGGAAAGCTTAACAACTGCCTTCCTGTCTCTGAAATACTAAGGGGAACGTAATCAGACAGCAATCATCTCCTGAGTTGAAACAAATATGCTTAATAGAAAACTTTAAATACAACAAACGTTGTGCATTTTTGAAGAAGTTTTTCTTTGTATATGTAGCAATGTTTACGTTCCCTGGATGTGTGAAATGCATTTAACCAACGATGTATCTCTTCTCTCTTAGATTACAGAAGTTTGTGGAGCCAAGCGCGTGGGTTATTTTGGTCCCGCTCAATTTTATATTGCTTTGAAGTTAATTGCAGCAGCGCAGTCAGGGTTCCCAGTACGGATTGAGAGCATTAAGAATGGTAAGTAGCAAATTTTGCTTGCAGCGCTGTGCACTTGTTTTTCACTTTCTTTAATGCTTCTCGGCTCTCCGTGGTGGTAAACTTTTTCTTCTAACGTGCCTATGAAATGATTGTGTTTTGAGGAGCAGAGAAAGAGTGGAAGGTAACGTTACATTCTCTAAGTGACTGGTAGAAAATTGCAGCGAATTACGTGTATGGCAAAGCTGAGATGGCATCCCCCTCTGGAAAAGACATTACCCAAGGAATGGCAGGAATGACAGCTGGTCGGTGCTGGGGATGCATTTCTCTCTCACCATCAGCCTCTGATCTTGACAGCTGCTTCGGGTGGAAGCGTGTTGTGGGGAGCGTGGGCAGGTCAGGGTCCCCCTGTGCAGGGCAGCTTGCAACACTCATCTGTTTTAGCAAATAATCCTGCTGAAGTAAATGGGTAATGGTGACAAAATCATCATGCTTCTTATCAGTAGGTATGAAAATGTGTATTAGCTGTAATTTAAAAGAGCTTTGTTCTTCCCAGTGAATTGACAGTAATGTTAAATGTACCATTTTTCGATGGAGAAAAGTGCTTCTTAAAAGAGGCTTATCAAACTCAAGCGATGAAGAGAGAAAGCCAGGTCCCTTTGAGCTGCAAAACCTTGACAGCGACTATAAACGGAAAGAATTAGATGTTCTTGCCTCAGTGATGAATGCTCTGCCTCAGCAGGGCTCTGGCTTCCAAACACATGTGGCTTTTCACTTGGGCTTGAGCCTGAATAGGTTCGAACCCTTAGCTCCCACATCCCAGGCGGGCATTTGAACCGTGCTGTGAGGCCGTGCTCTGGGCCGGAGTGGTTGCCACTGTCCCGCTGGAGGCAGTGCAGCCAGCCAGGAGATGGGAGAGGAGGTGGGAAAGGCAGGACCTGCCCATAGCCTCGCAATGGGGTCACTGCTCCCAGCGCAGTTTCTGCTTCAGCTATCCCTACGAAGGGCAGTGAAATGTGAAATTCACCTACGTTGCAAGGCGCAGGGAGGGGGTTCCCAGGTCTGCCCCATCCCTTGGGGGGGAAAAGCCGGGCTGGCAAGGACGTGCAGACCTGTGTGAGCTGAGCTCCTGTGGTGCAGAGCTCCCGACCAAGTGGAGGGGACTGGATGCAGCTGGCACTAACTTAGAAACCCGAACTAAGTGAGATTTACTGTGTATGTTTTACAAGTCCAGCATCTGCAAATAATCCAGGGCACTTGCAGTCCTTGTATTGATATCCTGCTTGCTTACTGTTACTGAAACGCTTCCAGTACTAACTACATTTTCTCTTGAAATGTGTGAGTGCCTTTCAAGCGGGGTGAGTAACGTGCACTGAACTCCGGTTGATTTCTTTTTCTTCCTGGTTGTAGCTGTAGGCATAAATGATTACAGAGGTGATGTATGGCTTTGCTCGGTTTTGAGCATTCTATTATTTTTAATTGTATTGATCTTTCAGGGTGACTGTGCACAAAAATAAATGGTGTTTCTTCAAAATAACCATGAATCGTCTTGAAGAGTGACGAAGTGTCACTCTTCTGCTCTGCAGAGCAGACACGACATGGGACCTTTTGACACGGTCATCTTGCCAGGCCTTGGCGTGATCTCTGAACCCTACCATTTTTAATTTATTACTTTTATGATGGCAGCATTGAGGATACTGTGATCCTGACTGATTAATTCACCAGTCCCACAGTTTCTGTGGGAAACTATTCTTTTCATTACAGACGACGTTTTGAAGGCAGGAAATGAGTTTGCCGCTTGCTTTAATAATGTGCACAGGGCTTATTTCTTTCTCTTTGCATGGAGAGATTATATATTAAGCTAGTGGATGTAGCTTTGTGTAACATTCACATTTTTATTAAGACATAAAATAATCATAGGAGTTTGAGACTTAAAAACGTTACAAAATATAAATAGTACCCTTTTACAGATAAACTTTTCATTGTTTTTACAAGATGATACTGCTTAAAGTACTTTTAATGTTCTGTAGTCTCAATTGAATTTTTCTCTCTTTTAATGAAGAATTGCCTCTGCCCCGGTTTATGGCGCTGAAAAATGACAGTGAAGTACGTTACGGGACTCCAGCAGAACTCCATGGAGTTAAATTTCAGGTTCCACATGCAACTTTGGAAAAAAATTCCTACAAAAGAACAGATGAAGGGGAGAAACAGGTAACAGGCCCATCTCCTTCAGGCCGATATGCCGTTAAGCATCCTCCTTGTGAGTCCCGCCCTGTAAACGATTACACTCATGTGGGCTTAATCAGTTGTGCAGTACTAGAGAGCAGATGAACTCCTGGCATGCAAATAAGCCCCATCAGGGCTGTGCTCTGATTTTGATGCATCCCAGTTGCATCCCTGAAGGGAATTTCTCTATATGCACTTGTATAAAGCTGTCAGCCCTGTAATATTCTGTATAAGCTCTTTCAGTGTTGTCCTCCTCCTTAGTCCAGCTCTGTTTCTTGGAGAGGACTAGGAGAGGAGAAGCAAGTAGAAATCTTGTCTGTGAAACAGAACAGGAAAGCGAGTGATTTCTCATGGCCAGTATGATCCTTAGTCACTACAGAAGTGTTCAGTTGGAGAAGAGGTGTTGAATCACAAGCTGCTATTTCTGGGTGGGATAAGGCCACTGGGTTTTCTTCCATTCTGACCTCCCCAGGAGTAGTCTAGAAGAAATCTGCTTTTCTTTTGTCCTCAGTGAAACATTGTCCCAGTGTCTGTTGTTCTGAGTTGCCAATTTAGTAAAGCTGTCTAAGGGAGATCTGTATTACATTTAGAAGAGTTGAAAGTGCTTATTCAGACACAAGCGGCTTCACAGCGCAACCTTGATTGTCATAATTCTCCCCACGCCTGACACCTTCTCTTCTGGTACCATATCAGGTCATGCTGTAAATGCCTGATGGCAGGTGCTTTATCGTCCCATGACATGTGCACACATTTATCACACGGTTCATTGGTGTGAGTAACGGCATTCCCAGCTTGAGGTCAACCAACAGGAATGAGCTGATGACAAGATACACAGGTAGAATAACAGGATGAGGAAGAAGAGCATGTGTGCCTGCGTGTGCTGACACTGAAGCAGAGCGCTGCCCTCAAACCCCTGGCTCCATCGGGGTTATCTGTGTTGTCTTATATTTTCTTTTTTACACAGTAAACTGTTTTAGGATCGCAGCCTCATTTTAAACAGTCTTTAAGTCAAGGTAAAAAGAACACCGTAGGACAGATACCCAGTAAGACCTACAAATTGACAGTGCTTAAAATATCAATTCAGAGGTTTATTGTAAGTTTTTTGTGTGTTATATAGAAAATGCTCTCCCACAAAGAATGCATTCAGCCTAACTAAATCTGTTAAGTGAACTCAGAGATACCCACTCACATTAAGCATTCTACATATACTTCTTCAGGCATCTTTTGGAAGTAAAATACCTTAAGCAGTTCATTGTAAAGCTTTGCTAATGTCATTGCCGTCCTTTACCCCTAGAAGGCTCAATACCAAATTCTGTCTCTTTACCAACTTTTGTTTTTTAAGGAGCCTTTCTCAGAAATAAAGGGCCTCAGAGAACTACAGCGTTTGCCTTTTTTTGTCCGTCGTGCAGTACGCGTTCACATCCCCATGCAGGATTACTCGGTTGTTTTGCTGTCGTCTCAGAATTCCATTTTGTGTTGGTGTGTGTTTGAAATAGGAACCCAAGTCTCCACCGATGTCTCCAATCTGCTCACCTCCTGCTTCTCCATCTACTTACCAGAGAATACCTTTAAGTTATGGATATGGTAAATCAAGAAGTGGGCTGGAGCAGCAGCATGGAGGTAGGGTAAAAATCGGGATGTGCACATTGTATTCCAATGTTTTTTTTTTTTTCTTCTCAGAAGAATCCAAATTTCAAATGCAACTGACAATCAGCCTAATGATTTTAACATTTAATTAGACCTGTATTTTGGAAAACAATCATCTAATTTTATTTTGATTGTTTAATCCTGTTCGTTTTCTGGTAAATTAGATTTATGTGTCACTGCTCACAGATAAATGCTAATACCTAATCTCTGACAAGGCTATGTGCAGTATATCCCAGTGACAGAGCGTTTGTGAGTATTTTCCGAGTGAGTATTTTCAGTTCAGTATTTTGTTTCATTAGAGGGGAAGAAAAGCCCACTCCTGATTTCAGTAGCTGCTCTATTAGTTTTCAGATTGGCAGTGAACCTTCCTTTGCGGGAGTGGATAATAATCTCTCTAGTTTTGTAATGGAAATAACAATAGGACATGAATATAAAAACAATCCCACAATGTAACTTAGGCAAAACAGACAAAAAAAGGACACTACATGGATACTCTGTCCTTGATCTCACTGCTGTTGGAGCAAATGGCAAAACATTGTGATTTTAGTAAGAAGGTAGTGGAGCAGAAGCCAGTTTTACTAAGGCTGTAGAAGCTCCTGCTAACAGTAAGTTGCCTGTGCTCTCCTCATTGCAACATCTGGTGACCAAGGTGGTGGCAACAGTAGGCATTGGTGTATATTGTCCCTCTATTGTCCCTCCATCGTCCCTCCATCTCTCAGTGTGTTTGTGGTGAGTGAGGAGTGAGCATGCTAGTCCTTTAGCTCTTGTTCTCATTTACAAATGAGTGAAAAAACAGAGCTATTACAACATTTTGAACCTCACTACAGCCATGATAAGAATGTGTTCAATGCTATCAAGTGGCCTTCATGTGAAAGTCACAGCCACTCATTTGCTGGTTAGGTAGACTGCTGTTTGTTCAGAGGTGGGATTTTTCCCCACCCCATCCTTGGCATAACTGATCAAAACAGTGATGGTTGAGGTCTGAAATAATCAAGGCTAGTGAGGTTGTCTTCTGGTATGACGCATGTTCTACTCCAGTGAAGAAGGCTTGTGGCAGATACTCACACTCTGAAGAGCCAGGCAGGAAGGAGGAGGCCATCGGTAGCAGCCAACCCTGTTACATGTCATGCACTCTGCTGTTTTCTGGGACTCTGTCCCAGATCTGTCAGTTCTTTGAGAGGGGAGTGATCTGTTTTGGGTGTTGGTTTGGTTTTTTTTCCCCTCTGAATATGGTTGCAATCGTAACTTTAGTGAAATTTCTCATGGAGTCAGTGGCTGTGCAAAGTGAGTAGAGACAGTAGCATCCAATCCAGCTGTCGTCTTCTTCTAAAATTAATTATTCAGCCACTTGAATTTTTAAGGTGATAAAATCCTAGAGGTGTAGAATACTATGGTTAATTTCCAGAAAGGGAATCTCTCCTGTTTTAATGCCACTGGAGATACTTCAGCCAAACGTGTTCTCGGTGGCAGTAAGCAGGTAATGTTTTATGGCCCATGCTGTACCAAGTCAGTCACCCAGGCTTGGTGACCTACTGGTTCTTTCTGGCCTTTAAGATTAGGACCCTTCCAGTTTTCTGAAGAGCACTCGGAACGTGGGTCTGAAAGCCACTGCGTTCATGTAGGTGGTGCAGGAGGTGCCAGCGCCACAGCGCTGAGCCAGGTGGGCTGTTCTGTACTGCAAGACTGACCCTGAAACTGGACAGTGTGTCTTCAAAAGCAGCCCTCTGCGCTGCAAACATGACTGTATACTCTTTTCTTTATAGTTTTGGAAGTTTTTCTTGTTAGTGACTGCACAGCAGTGTGACCTTGTGCCTAAATCTCCTCTCCAAGGGCATCTGTATGTTTCCCAACTTCCTTCCTGTGTTTTTTTTCTGAAATTAGAAGTTACATACCCAGGCATAAAACCAGATACCGTTACAGGAGAAGACCACTCAGGAAAGTGAGGGGGTTAGTGGTATAATTTTTAAGGTCTTCCTGAGCTCAAAATTTTTAAGATTTCTTGGTCTCACTTTTCATAAAGAGTCTTTTAAGTTCTGTCTTAAGACAGAAGTCTGCTAAGACTGCCTTTCTAGGGGTGCATTTTAAATAGGCTGGCAGTAGAAGTTCTCGGCTCTGGAAGGACTTGCGAGTTGCCTTTCTGTTTGCATACGTGACCTATTTTTAAAACATTGTTCTTAAATGTGCTGTTATGTCACCGCTTACTATATTTGCTGCAGTGGAACGTGAGTGACTTACTTTAGCAAAAGAAGAAGTAATTGTTACTTTTCTTTATTAACTTTACTCCAAAGATTGTGAAGTGGTGAGTCATGTGTTTTGATTTTCAACAGAAATTGGAGAAGGGGAAAGAAAAGTATATGGAAAATCAGTGACTTACTGTTTGATAGCATTGTCAAAGCATATTTTTTGCAGTTCAGTTGAATTATTTCTTCTTATTTGTAATGCATTCTTTTGCTATATGGGACTATAAGTATATAAAACGTATAAATTTGTAAACAGGCTATATAAATATATATTTCAACATGATGAACAATGGTTTCTGTTATCTGGTAATATATAACTGACAGTTTCTATCAGTAGTGTCTGAAGAAGAATGATGTAATGTGAAAGACAATTATGTGGCTGGAATTTTGTTGCAGAAGACAAAATGGACTTTGATACTATGATTCTAGTTTACAACTAGATTCTTGACTTTGTGGTATTTAATTATTTCCTTTAGCCTAGTAGAATATTTCTGATTATCCTTTTGTTTATATACTTTATTTTAAATGTCTGTAGCTCCTTATGAAATCCGACACTCTACTCACCAGCAAGATGGACCATCATCAGGGAATTATGGAGCCAAACCTGCACTCTCCTGTTCAACTCTTAATCGGGTAATGAATTGCGTGTTTTTCATTGGTAGTACTACTACCAAAACAACAGAGAAATTAAAAAAAAAAAAAGGCACAAGAACTCTCACTTTAAAACTAAAAATGTTTTCCATGGTGTTTGTAGACTAGAGGCTGAAGCATGCTTTTTTTAGTATATGAAAAAGAAAAAAACAAAGCTGATGGGAAGGAGAAATTAAGATAAATAATACAATTAATTAAATTGCTGAAGCTAAATAGAATGAGAAGCGCCAAATAGCACAGATAGGAAAACTAGACTGAGATTCTTCAGTTCAAAAGTAAAAAAAAAAAGAGGTTATCCTAGCAAAAGTAAAACATTGTCATTTAAAATATATGAGGTTTCACAGAGATTCCTGCTTGATTTAGAATGCCATCTGTTAACACATGCACAGAATTTATGGCCTAATGTTCTGCGTATTCTGTTTTTTTTACCCCAGTTGGTTAAATCGCATCTCAAACAGAATAAATGAATTTCTGGACATTTGTATGCTTTTATGAGATGAGTCCTATGTTTTCCTGCTGGCTGCAAAAGCAGATCTTTCCAGCGTTCCAGTATGTCTGCTGTGCACTTATGCAAACAGGTAGTTTGCCCTGAAGAAGGACAAAGCTCTCCTAAGGGGGAGCTTTTCCTAAGTGAGTAAGACTCAGAGACTCTGTACCTTTTCCCTAGTGCTTAGCACCCCGTACCCATAACGAAATGTCACCTGAGCCTCAGGAAAAGATCTACAGGTAGTGTCACTCCATTTGTGCTAACTTAAAATGAAACTGAGTGCGTTTGTGCAGCACTTTGAAATGAAAATTAATTTACAGCTTTATGATGTTGCCTGTTTCAGGGATCTTTCAATGTATTTCAGAACCAGTGTTCTGTGTTTGATTCTTAGGAAACGGACAGGCATGTCAGAGAAGGGGTTGCGGAGCTGGTTGGAGCCTGGTTATTGTTTGTTCTTGCCCTCCCTCTTTAAGAGTGTTTTCATCCAGGCCTAAAGCATCTGAAATATTAAGTCATTCCAGTTTAACGAAGACATTAATTATAGCAGTAGCCCTCTTGTAAACACCGCCACCCAACCTACCAAACATATAGACCTCCCCTAAACAAGTAAATCAGAAAGCAAAGACATAAATGAATAAAACGTCCTCCTCTAGAATATTCTTTTTCCTGAAGGAGGATTTTTACCTAAACTGTGAGAACTGACAGAAGGTCGAGGAGGTCTTTAGAGGTTTGCATGTCTCCCTGGCTCAGCTCCCTGACGAGTTGCCTACGTGAGCTGCGGGTCCAGAAACGGTACAGCTCTGTAATCACAGTGCCACTCCTAGATTAAATACGTAGTTTCTTAGCAAAGCTAAATTTTCATGCACTGTGCTGCATAAATACAGCTTTAGGTCCTTTACTGGTTCCATTCATTTCAGGTGTACCGTGTGCAGTTCAGGGTTGTAATGCATGGCAGCCAAAGTGAATCTAGGGGTAATAAAGTATGCCTTGGACTTTTCCTATTTGCAGTCAGCAGTAGTAAGATTTCCTTTTTCTTTTAGCTTCAGTCATGTAAAACTTCCTTTAATTTCCTAGGTAAAGATACCTAATACTAACTTCAGCTTTAACAGGTGAGTAGTGGGATGGTAATCAGCATGGCCGTTTCTGCTTCTTGTCTTTTTAAAGTACGTGTCTGCTAATAGGAAAGAGTGAATCTGGTTTCTTGGGGTTGCCAGTGCCTCGCTTGGCCCTTCTGGTCCCCTGCCTGTGGCCGGTGCCAGTCTCCCTCCCTTCAGTCTCTTTCAGCAGAGCGCGAGCAGCCGGACAGCAGTGCCCACTACTCGGATGACCCTTGGAGGATAACGGAGGAGCAGCGAGACTACTACATCAACCAGTTCAGGTCCCTGCAGCCCGACTTGAACTCCTTTATTTCAGGTAATTTTTACCAAACACGGTGCACATCAATTAGAGGGCCCAGGCTGAGAGGTGTGAAGTGTTAAGTAGGTAAATGAATTCTTTTTTCTATCTGGGGTGAGTTTATGAGAAAGAGTTGTTTGCGTTTGCTTTTTAAAGGCAGCCAACTCGAAGAGCAAACCAACATTGTAGGCATTATGTTTTTTCCTAAATATCCTGATTTTAGGAAAATAATTATATCTAAGAGGGAAGTGTTGAGATTCAGTAAAAAATAAAATGTTTATTTTATGTGTTTATGGCTCTGAGGGACTGAGATTTTGACCTTCAGGTGATTAAAAGCAAACCCTGGAGGGGACACACATGGTAAAAGTGTTGTTCACAGCATATTGAGATTGTATTTCCATCCTGACTAGGAGGATCAGGCTGCTCATGAGAGGAGTCACTGTGGGTACAGGCAGTTGGTCTGGCAAGGAAGATGTCACAGGTTTCAAATTGAGGTGGTTTTACCGAGCCCTGCTTTGTTAGTGGGGTTCAGGGTCTCGGATCCAGCCAAAAGTTTAAATAAATTACCTACTGCTGACAGAAATCAGTGCTTCACCACTTTTTTGCCTCAGTTAAGATTCCTTCATATAATTTGCACAAAAGAGAAAATGGTTGTTCAAGAACATTGTATTTCCTCCCAGACTTACATATGTCTGTAGCTGTGTATGTATGTATATGTGCATATACAGCCTCTTGGGTAGCTGTGCATTTTCCTTTATGTTGACCAAGATTCTCAGGCAGTCTTTGCACATCCAAAATTACTGTTTCTAAACAATAAATTTGAGCTTCCACAGCATCTAAACCACTTAGACGGTACGAATCCTTGCTGCAGGGTGATACAGGTGCTAGAGGTTTGTCCAGGTGTTAAGAAGTCAGTTGAGAAATCTGTGATGGAAAAATCTGTCAGAAGTTACTGGATATTTAAGTGCTACCCCTGGTTGAGAAGGTTCCTGAATTGCAGGTGGTCAGAGGTTGGGGGATATTCAGGAGGTACATTATTATCACGTGGCTTTGTCATGGTCACATAGTCCTCTCTTGGCATCTGGTGTTGGAGAGGACGTGCTGTTGGGTGAGTCTTGGACCTGCCTCAGCAACAGCTTTTCTTATGCCCTGCGGTGGGTGGTCTGGCCTGAATGCACAAGGGGAAGAGTGGTATAGACCTTGGAAGTCTCTGCATTATGTTGCCTTACGTTTTGCAAGCCTATACGCAAGAAGGGCTGCCAGGGTACAGGGATCTTGTGCTGCCTCTGTCGTCTGTGTGTATGGGATGGTGAAATAATGGATTCATTAGCTAGGAGAAAATTGAGAGAGGGTGTTGTGGCAGGGTGGGTGGGTGAGTGAGGATGCCTGCAGCAGGAGAGTAGCTATGTGCTATCTGGATCTCCTGGGTTTTTTTTCTTTTTTTCCCTAACATTTAAGCCACTGCAGGGTAAAATCATGGCTGAAGCAGCATCTTGGGAGAGCGGTGCAGACACTACAGCACTGTATTGCTGCACACGCATTGCTTCTGGGTGAAGCAGAGCCATTTGTGTCTGTTACTTCATCACTGGTGACATGATGGTATTCTAACCGATTATGCTGGTTAGAATCACTAGCACTGAAGTGTGTTTTTGCATTTATTTATTTTTCCCATACGAAGGGAATGGGGAAACGAGGTCAAAAGCCCTGTCTGGCTTTCTCTGTCACTTATTCACCAAGAGACAAATGGTCCAACAGCTATATTAGCATCCAGTTAATCTGAGCATCTCTTGGATGTAATGTAACCAGCTGCTTGTGGCGCAGCAGCCCTGGCCAAAGGTAAATAATTGGAGGATTAATTTCCCGTGGTTGATAAGCTACGGTTTCCCACCAGGTTCCGTGGCAAAGAATTTCTTCACAAAATCAAAGCTGCCCATCCCAGAGCTTTCTCACATCTGGTAAGTACTGTAATAGTGTTGGGGATGTGTATCCTGTTTTTTTAAAAGGCACTTAATTCAAGAGTTCTTGTTAAATTTTAAAAAGTGTCTTCAGTTATAATTATTGCTCTTATCTCCAGAATCACTTTCAGGCCCAAGCAGCAGGGTGCTCATTGATCTTCCTGACACGCTTGTTTTCTGTAGAGCTGTTCGCCTGCTCAGCAGGACTGGGAGGGTTTGAACGGTGATAAAACTGGGAGCTGTTCTTAAGTAGATTGTAAGCAGCATCATTAGCTCAATGAACTGACATTTTTCATGAAACGACACAGAGGAAAAGCACCTCTGGAATGTTTTAGATGTGTTGTTGGTTTTATGTTTCAGGCTGTGTTTTGTCAGAGGAGACCTAATTAATGCCTAATTTTTAGTAAGTACAACTACATAATTCATCAGTGCTTTTCTAATGAAGTAGCACGCTTATTTTTAATGAGCTTATTTAGAAACGATTGCGGATGGAACTGTACATGATAAAATTTGACAGAGGTTCTATTATATTTTCATGAACAACATGGGGCTTTGTAGTTCAGTGTCATCCTTGCATCTCAGATAGGAAGAACAAACAGTTTTAAACGATCAGAAATGCTGATAGATGTTTTACTTTTATATATGCTTTTATGAAGAGAGATGAGAAGAGAAGCTTGCAAGAGCCTAAACATCTGTCGGGGTCAAAGAATATGTCTGGAATATTTTGAAAGCGGATTGTCAGTTTTGAAAACAAAACAAAACAAAAACTGAAGAAACATAGTGCTGGGGGAAGTGAATATTGGAATTTAAATTTAAGATTACTGCAGAAGAATGGATTAATCCAATATGTTAACAAAACACATTTTATTTTTATTGCTGGCACAAGTTGCTTTCTATGCAAGATTTAAAAAAAAGTATTCCTTTCTAGCAGATATTTGTAGTTTTCTGATGATACGATTTATCAGGTTCTGTTGCTGTGTTAAACACGTGGGATGTTTCAGTCTTTGTCACTGTAACCCCAACAGCTTGAAAAATGCTCATTACTTTCAAAGACTAGGAAGTTGCATGTTGATTTGTTTTACTCCATGTGCTCATGATAAAATATTACTCAATTCTTGCAAAGAGTTAACTTATAAAATTAGTTTCTTGAATTTCTGAAGTCCAGTTTCAGTGTTTGAGAAGCATCCTAGAATTAAAGAGAGAACCGCTTTAGTGAGATGTTAACAATAACACTTAAACTTGTCAAAAGCATTAATTTAGCTCTTTTCTTGAGACTAGTCAATAGTGCAGAAGTCCATTTTTAACTTTTTCTGCTTTAACTGGTTTAAGATCCTGCATGGATTGGCCAAAAGTTCTTCCAACCATTGGAAAGTTGATTTCACCCTTGGAAGTACAGGATATGTATTTCATGTTATAATATATACATACCATCATATTGTATGGTACGATGTATAACAAAAAATGTGCTTTATTAAAAAAGAAGAAAACGACAAGTCAGTGTTAGAAAACGAGCTTGCTTCGTTTTCCCTGAGCCAAATGTACAAGTTAGGATCATGTGCAAAAGATGGCGATGCTTGTCTTGTATTAAAATATCCCTTCTCAAAGTTGCATTTCTGCTCCTCGTGTTTGCACACCTATGTTTGTTTCCCTGTGGTAACAGCGTGGAAAACATGTGCCTGTCGTACCCGCAGGGAGCTGAGTGACGTGGATTGCGATGGGGCCCTGACACTTCCGGAGTTTTGTGCCGCTTTCCACCTCGTGGTTGCGAGGAAGAATGGTTACCAGCTGCCGGAGACGCTGCCGGAGACGTTGCTGCCCGAGTACCTTCAAGCAGGTAATGTCCCTGCGGCAGGTCGGGTTCCAACATGCGTGTTAAGACAGATTTCATTTCCCATCCTGCAGGTAGGATGGGGTTCTATGCTGCGTAATGGCTCTCTGGTTGCTTTTTAACACGTGCATTTTTAATTGTGCTTACGAGGCGATTGCTGAAGAAGGAATGTATAAAAGCACAACAATGCAAAATGGAGCGGTTACCTGCCCCTTAACGTCTGCCTCTCTGCTCCAGAGTGCCTCAGGTGTCATTACAGCTAAAGTGGCAGGTGATTATCTGTATCAAATATAATCTAACAAGATTTATATGGCTTTTAACTCTTTTGATGATTTTCCCTCTTGAAGCTGTGTTGAAAATGATACTGGACTGCTTTAGAACTTACTATGCTAATACACTTTGTTGGATGCAGTTACCGGTTGTATCCAAGGTTGAATTTTTTTGTAATTCATTTTATGTAATCCACAGATTCTTCTAGAAGTAATTTGCAGTAATGACAGGGGGATTACAACAGTTTGTGTAGCACGAGGATAAATTAATCCAAAATATAATATACCTCAGTAACAATGTGCAGTGAGAGACCTGCCCTTTCATTGGTTCTCTTCAGTTATGTCTCTTTTAATTATAAATGAACATTGAAATATATACTCTTCCATCTAAAAAATGTGCATGACTTTCTAGGGCAAGGAGGATTAATCACGGATGATAATTACAGTGCTAAGGGATAGTATTTAAGACCTAATAAAATCTCCATTAAATTTGATGACACTGAATTTATTAAAAGACAGGAAAAGAGCAAATCAAGCTGTAGTTAGGAAAATTAAATGTTCACCCTGTATCAGATTTGTGAAGTAATTTCTGGTGGAGTCATGTTCCTTATAATCCACTATCTTCCTATCCAAAGCAGAGAAGCTCCTGTAAAACCTGCACTTCCAAGTCTTCATCTCTTTTAGTCTCTCTAATTACATTCCCTTGTCATAATTGCAACTACCCTTTTCCCTCCAGGACCACCACTTTGTTCAATACTGTCATGCCTGCTCTCATCATAAATTAGCTTGTAAGCTCCTCCGTGCAGGTTCTTTTGGTGTGTCTTCACATTAAGCCTTTTTGGGTAAAACTCCAATGGAAATAGCTGTCTCCAGTAGTAAGGAATCATTATGTCAATAGGAGGAAGAGCATGGTAAGCTGTGATTGTTCCTTGGGAAACCTCTTTTTCCATAATTTGTCCCTTTCAGCACTGGGGTCTTTACTGTTTTCTTAGATGATTATTGTTTCATGTGTTGCACGCAACCAAGCATTTTAAGCTGCTCCTGTGTGGAAGAGGTGAAAGGACTAATTGTTGTGGACCCTCTAAATACCTCAGCCAATATACTAATTCTGGTTAGCTTGAGGGTCTGAAAATATCTTGTGCTCGTTCTGCTGCCTAGTCAGGATTCAGAAATCTGTCTTTTGAAAGACTTACATTAGTAAAAAGCAGAACATCTCAACACACTGTAATACCGTGAATCACAAGAAAGCAGCGAACCTTGGTTGTATCAATTTCTGAAACGAAAGTATTGATAAATAAGCAAGTGCCTTATGCACTTACCTAAAATGTCAAAAGAAATTTTCAAGAGAAAGTTTCTGTTTTCATGTTTTCATAATTTGATTCCTGTGATTTTGCTTATTAGGAACCTGATGAAGATTACTGGAAACCATTTTCATTAGGTGGTTGTATTAGTTTCAGAACGAGGCAGAATTTGGTTCAAGTGAAATATTTGTGTCTGATAAGAGTGTTAAAGTTTCAAATAAAGTGGCTGGGAGTGTAAGATGAATTAATCCTCCTAGTTTTATGGCTTGTTCTATAAACTACAAGCACAGGGCCAAGTACTATCTTGGCGCAGCTCCATGGACAATTTGACCCGCCACCTTCTTTTCTGAAAGTTTTTATTAAAACAAATTTACAAAATGCATGAAAGACCTGTATGTAACCCACTGTATTGTAAATTAAGACAGATTTGCAAAAGCTTAATTTATTCAGATAAACTGGATGCTAGCCAGAAACTAGACGTTTGACCTGAGAACTGGTTATTCTGCCTTTCAATAAACTGATCTTAAAGAAAAACTGTTTTCCAGCTGTGAAGACAGATTTATGTCAGAGGAACTAATCCCAGGGTGATATCAGCAGAAGGACCTCAGCTTATGGAATAGAAATGAGGTTCTTGTGAATATTGCTGTGAGAAGTTAGAGTTGATTTTTTTTTTTTCCTTTTTTCCCCTTGCTGTCAATGCTGTTCAGTTAAAGAATATCACAGATGGTATATGCTGCAGCAACTACATGTTTTGTGTCCTTGCTTTGTGCTGGCCTTCAATTTTAGCGTATAATGTAGATTTTACTATACTTTCAGTATTCAAAATGTCAAAAATCAGAGTTGAAGGTTTGGTAAGTACCTTTAACATTTCTAAGCCAGCAAGGTATAAACTATAAGGCCAACTAAGTTGCTACTAGACTGTGAGGAGGAAAAATGCAAATAAACAGTTGTTGTTTGGCAGTTAATGTTTACTAACAATCACTTCCCAAATTTCACAGTTATTTTTACAATGGAAATTATACATGCTATCCCTTTCATGACATTGAATTATTCAAAACAGAAAGATTTTCTTCATGGTTTTTGTCATCCGTGGCTTATAGATCAGTTCTGATATGTAGAAACAAAGGGTAAAATGATGCTGGAACAGGTTTTTAAGAAGTGTGTATTAACCAAAGACTTGGCATGTCTCTCTTTTCTTCCCTCCCTTTGTCTTCCCCCCCTTCCCCTTGTTTCCCCCTTTTTTTCTTTTTTTTTTCTTCCCCCTGCAGCTTCTCTGAAGCCCATGCGTGACTGCGCACTATTTGATTCTTATTCTGAGTCGTTGCCAGGCGGTCAGCCGACTCGGGACTTCAGTCGGACGGAGGTAAGAAGGGGTAAGCAGGGTAGTTACCTTGCCAAGTGCAGAGGAGTAGCCTAGCTTCACCATGACTGCGATATGCATAGCAGCAGAACTGTGAGTCTTTGAGAGGATTTTGGGAGTCTCTGAGTTTACCGTTAAGCCGTCTTGGCCCCCTCTCTCCGCAATTTGTTCAGTGTGTGGAAAGGGCTGACAGACTTTTCAAAAGATATTCCCACAAAGCGGAGATCACAGTAGTGACGGGGGGACTCCAGCCTGGCGTGATGTTGGAGCCTGTGTGGAGAAATACACCTTACCTGTTAGTGTCCCGCTGGGCTGCATTTGGCCCTCCTTTGTTGGGAGCCAGGGACAAGGGGCAGAGCCGACGCTGCAGGAGGGGCGGTGGCACAAGGACAGTGCTCAGGTGAAGTATCTCCTGGATTGGAATTGGTTGAAAATGTCGGGCTTCAGGTGCAGACCTTGTTCCAGTCGGGCACTCTGGACTGTCTGGCTCTTGAGTGTTTCTGCCATTGGCAGTGCTCCATTTCCACACTTGTCTCTCCCAGTTTTGATGATGAGAAGAAAAATATCTTGGCTTGTTCTGATTTCTCGTATTTTACTTCTTTGGAGACTGAAATTATCCCAGACTCTGTACGGTATGGTCATGCATAGTTCTGCTGTAGGTGATTCAGTCTCCATTTTAACATCCAGCCCTGACATATTCTAAGGAGCTACCATCTAAGGTCTAGGTAGTAATTGTAAGGAGCTGGGAAGAGTGTTTTGAGGGAAGAATGGAGATCCATTGTAGCAATATCACAACAGATAGCAGCCTTGTGATGGAAGACTGTTGCAAGCAAAACTAAATTAAGGAGAAGAGTTAGGTTAAACTCAGGTTAAAAAAAGAAACCTTAAAGATCCTCTGAAGCTGAACTAACCATGGCCAGTGAGTTGTCCCCAGATATTGCATCGCTGAGTACATACACTGTGGGATTTAAGGGTTTAGTATTTAAGGTAGTGTAGCAAATGGCAGACTGACTGCAAGAACGGGCCCTTCTGGTGCTGCTTCCAAGTTAAAAAGTAATGGTATGTCATGCCAGGTCAGCAAGGCTGTTCTCCAGTTATTTCCCCCCCGTGCCTTGCCTGGGGAGGTCCTGAGTCAGAACCCAGCTGTTCCCTTTGAGATGGCACCACCAAGCAGACTCTCCTGAAGCTGCTATGGAGCGCAGCGTTCACTTTGGGCAATGCTGCAGGCAACGCTTTGAGCGTCCTGTGTATCTTCTGGAGCTGTTAAAATATATGCAGTCTCACCAGTGCTGTCCCTGGGTGGTATTGCTCTTTGTACAGCAGCTCGGCCAAAGCACAGCAGTCATAACTGGGTTGTAAAGGCAGCACTGCTGGTATGTTGGCGGCGTAGGCAGGTCCTTCGCCGTGGCAGAGCAGCCATCTCTGTTGCATGTGGCCTTATTTTGGGGGGGGCGGTTTGCAGTGGGCTGTGAGATTGTGCCACAGGCAACGCTGCGCGAGCACTTCTTCACTGCGTGGTGCTGCGGCAAAGCTCATCCGCCCCTTGAGAGTGTGCCTCGTTAGCACACGTGCGTGTTGCTTTGCAATTTAAACAAGGATAAGAGGCAAAACTGAAGGTGATTTGTGTTGAAAACTCACTCGCTGATGTGAGCGTGTGTGTACGTATATACATAACTCCATTTCCAGACTGCAGTAAGAGTCAACTGAGTGTTTGAGTTAACTCACTGCATCAGCTTAAGATACTTGTTTTCAGAGAGAATTATTTGTCTTCTGCTTATAAACTGTCATGTCCCTCTTGGGATGTTTTTTTGCCGGTAGGCAAGACCACTGAGTGGTCAGCTTCTCTCTTCCACTTGCATTTTCATGTGCATATACAAATACACATGCATATATATAAAAAAGACATATATAATTAAATTATATTAAAAATATAAACAAACACATAATTATGTATCTTCTATACGCATAATTAAAAACCTTCTGTTTGTGTAACTTCTTGACTTCAGGATCTACTTCAGTGTCTCTGTGGCCTAGGGAGCCCTTGTTTTTTTTGGGATACTGGCTTCGCAAGTGATTACCCAGATATGCAAAGTGGTATTTGGTTATTGCAGAGTTGTGAGGAAGTTTGCTCTCTAGTAGTGCAGGCTTTGGGGCTGTGAGATTAGAACATTGTTTTCTATATGTCAGAAAGCTCAGAAATCTTGCTTTCAGAGTCATCTTGTGTTTCTTGGAAATGAAATGTCATTTCAGTAACCTAACCAATACAATTTTATAATCTTATTAAATGTCTGGGTTTTAGGTGGTTCTTGTTTGTGGTCCTTGAATGTATGTGCAGAGTAAGGATAAGTAGGGGAGGAGATGATTTCCTAAGCAGTTACATTGTATGGTTTTTTGCTTTTTAGATTTTTCTGCTGCAGCAGAGATAATAATAATAGGAATATTATAGTAATAATTAAATAGCTGTAGAGGGTGTACAGCACAAAGTGTAAAAAAAAAAACCCCAAACCCAAACAAGCAATAAGTCCCCCATTTTATGTTTAATTTTCAGCAGTTAAGCTTTGAGACCTCTTCTGCCTTATCTCTCCGCTCTCCTTCTTGAGACGTTCTCACCATAACTGCCAATAACTTGCAGATTGCTGTGCTGCCTTTGTAGTCAGATAATGTTCTTGGAGAAACAGCTGGATCTTCTGCTCCATTCCTAGGTTCTGCAAGGTGGCAGGATGTTCTGCAAAATCAGTTTTTTTTATAGCTAGGTTGAAAACGAAATAAAATCTGTAGCATGATTGCCTGCTGGCTAAGCACAGATAGTGTTACCTGACTATGTCACAATTGTTTGACTGGTTTTGCTCCGTTTCTTCACTGTCTGGCTCCTAGATGTGTAGGGCAAAGCTCTCAATTAGTTTGTTTCGGGGCCTTGTTGTTTTGGTCCTTTGTTATCCAAGATTAATGGAATATAAAATCTCTTCTCAAAACTGTTTTGAGAATGATTTTGATTTGATTTTTTTTTTCAACGGATGTTTTTATGTTCAGAATTAATACACTGAATGAGTATCATTTGGAAGGTCAGTAATTCATCTCCCATTCATCTCCCTCTGTGGGAAGTGCAGTAATTCAGTGTTGGAGTTTAATTTGTAGCTTGGCTGCTTGAGGAAATATAGTCTAGATACTTGATCACTACATTAAAAACATTATATTATTGATGCAATCAGTTATGCACTATCTCCATGTCTTAGTCTCTTTCCACCTATCATCCATTCAGGCTGTTTAATTGAATTTCAGAAGTCCATTTTTACTGTGACTGCTGAACTACAGTACTGCAATACAATGGACACAGTTGTTGAATGCATCCATAAAGAAAATAATGGCAGGAGACAGGTCACCTGAATGCTAGGCTTTGTTAAACTTGCAAAACACACAGAGACTGCTAATACTATGCTCGAGAAAGACAAGGGTGACTGCTTTTTATTAACCGATGAGGTTTTGTCTTCCCATATTTTTTCCTCAGGCTTTTATTTCCCACTCTGATTCTGGCCTGTCGTTTCCTTTTTTTTTTTTTTTTTTTCATTTCCATTCCTCTGGCTCTTTTCCACAAGCTTTCTTGCTGCCAAAAGCTTAAAGATAAGACACTAGATTTCACACTATATACATAAAATGACTGGCTGTGGCTGCTGTAAACTCCCTCAGAAATGTCATGCTCACAGTTCATTGAAATTTGTGAGAGTCATTCCATAGATTCAAGCATGCAGTGAATTAGGTCTTTAGTGTAATGCTCTTTAGAGTGTCAGGGCTAGCTAGGGATTTGAAGTGTTTTGTTTAAGTGTTTTCAGAGTCCTCAAGCCATATTTTTGCTATGTTGCTTCCTGAGAAGTGTTAGGGAATCCCATGTGCAACTTTGTAAAATAGATGTCATTGCCTTTGACTCTGGACTTGGCCTTCTTGAATTACTGATTTGAGATTTTGTTTGCTTTCTCTTAATGTCTGCAAAATCTATGTTTCTGAATTTTATTTATTTTTAGGCCCAATGGATTGTAACCCTTTCCATGCTCACTGGTAAAAAAAACAGCATCACTTAATATTTAGGGAAGCTTGGGGTTTCTGACATTTGCTTTATTGTTGTTTTGGCTGCAGAGTAGAACTTGTTCCGGGTTCCTTCTTGTGAGCTACACAGCAGACATTACAAGAACAAGAAATGCCTGTATTACAAGTTGCTGCTGAAGTAAAGAACAGTTAAGGAAGAAGACAGGGGAGCAGTTCCCTGTTTTCCCATCAGAGGCCTGAATGGGCCTCCAGCAGACATGCTGATGAAATTTGTTTTTCCCATCTCCATGACTGCATGTCCAGCATAGTCCAAGGATGAGCCACCTCAGCTGTAAGACTTTAGATGCAGAACTACTGGGCTCTGCAGCACAGCTCGAGTTTTGGCTGGAGAAGCTGTTCTGATGGAGACTGACTCTTGTGGAGGGGCTGGAGAAGGTTTCCTCAACCCTCACACAGGTGTTAGATCCAAAAAGAAAAGAAAACACAGAATGACGTCGCTCTGTTGCGAGAAGTCTGTCCTTATATATAGTCCTTAGTTCTTGGTGAGCCACTGTTCCAAGTGCTTCTCAAACTAATTTCAGGTGTGGAACTGGTGTTACAGTTGTCTTTTCAAAGGTCCTCTGTGTTTCTTTATTTTGCAAAGCAAATTGTGGTGCGGGAGAAAATATCACCTTTAGTTGTGTTGGTCTGTATTCTTAAATATTTGACTGTGGAAATGTGGATGCTATGCCAATCAGTATAATAAATACAAATACATCTTTCTTTAAGAAGGCATCAGCTGAAGAGGTACCTGATAACTCTGCCCTGTTACAAGATGGAAAGAAAGAGGACAAACAAGGTATTCAAATAAATCACTTGTCCACCACCACCACCACCACCCCCCTTATGGGTTAAGTTCTGCATGTTATTAGTAATTCCCTATATTTGCTGACAGAAGCAATGGTATTTTTAATTTCTAAGCTGATTATGTGTTGCTATAGTTTTAAAAGTAAGACATTGCTTTTGTTGAAGTCGAGTTGAAGACAAATAATGGGTGTGTTTGCTTCAAAATCAGTTCTGTCATATGTGAATGGTGTGAAATGCACCTTCTAAAATATGTCTAGTCCTAAGGCAATGAATGTGGCACTTCTTATTTTAACAAAGCTGTAATTGTTGTTATCAGGTATTTTGTAAGAGTAAAGACTACGTTGTGCCAAATCTTGTATTTCCCTTTTTGCAGGAAATAGCAACACTTCAAATTTAGTTTTTATTCCTATTTGAAACAAGAAGTCCTTATATTTTCTTGCAAAGCAAAAGTTTTGGACAAACCGGATTGAACATACTCAATTCATGTATTTCACTTGAAATCTGCCAGCAGCAAGCCATGTGAAATTGAAGTCAACTTTTTCTTTTTCCCTTCAGCAGCTACTAGGGCTTCCAGGATGGGTGCTGGATCATCACACAGTCATTCCCTGTTATATGCCCTTTCACGTTCTCAGTCCCTCAGCTGTGGAAACAAAACAGTTGTGGGTATTTTGTTGCCTTATTCTCGGAACTGTGGATTATACATTAATTAAAAAAAGTGATACAGCTTGACTTCCCAGCTGTCCACATGCTGAGGTTGCATCACAGCTGTGAGACCCGGTAGTCCACATTCCTGAATCCCCTTCCACACTCAGGTGTGACCTAGTTTGGCAGATTCCCAGTGTCCTTGGTTCAAAGATAGGTTGTCAGATTTGATGGGTGTTTGTAAAACATTTTGACAAGTCAGTGTATTCCAAGAAATTAATGTTTCATTGGCAAGGTTTGTTTTGTTGTGGAATTCGTAATGGACAAGAGCAGGACCTGAACCTTGGAGGTTATTGCTTTCATATGTCTAGGGCAGATTTACTTTTTACTTGAGGAATCTTTTTTTCTTCCCTGTGTAGGTGAAAAACTTGCCGTTTGCTCTTGGTAGCTGATGTGTTAAGTCAGATGGGAAGCTGCTTTGGTACATGCAGTCCTTCAGGGCTGAAGGTTTGCTGTGTTCATGACACGGATTCCTACCTTTTCAGCCCAAGAACAGATGCTTTTGTTCTACCATTTATTCCTATTCTGACAAATGAAAGAGCAGATCGCTTTTCTGGCTGAGGAGATCTCCCCAGAAGTCATGAATCTGTAGTTCAGGACTGCAGAAGCAAATTTTCCTGCATTTTCAAAATTATACAAGTAAATCAGCTCCACTCTGTCAGGTTATAATACAGTTAAATGTGGAAGATAATGTAAATAGAACTGGATCACAAGAACCAGACTTTTCCGACATGTTTTATTTGATAAAGGCAGATGGAGATGGGAGACTTCATTCCAAGTGGTCATTTATAACACTGTTGTTACCGTTTGAGAAACCCACAACAATTTATTGTCGTTTAGACAATTATTCTATCATCTGATGGCCCCTGCCCACCTGGGAATGGGAATCGGGGAAAATCAAGGGAACACAAGAGTTGAAATATAAATAGATTTAATACAATAAGATTAGGTAATTAACATTAATAATACTAAAGAACCAGTATTGATCCTGATACCAATACAAAATATATAAGTATTATACTCAGCCAATTCTATCAGTAGGAAGCTGTGCACTCCCAGCAGTGGACAGCAAATATCAGACACTGCTAGCGTTATGGCTTCGGGAGGAAGGGAAGGGCTCAGGGGTCCGGCATGGGGGCAATAAGTTCTCTGAATCGCCGCCATCAAGGGAGAGAGGGCACTTCACAGCAAACTTTCAAATTTATATTGAATGTGACGTTCATGGTATGAAATAATCCTGTTGGCCAGCTTGGGTCAAGTGCCCGGGTCTCACTCCTCATCCCAACACCTGGCTAACTCGAAAACACTGAGACCTTGAAACCCACATACCATAGCTGGCTATAAGGTAAATATTTTCACAAATTCAGACACTGGAGTCTTCTAATGCTTGGGAAAACCGCACTTTTAGAAGAATTAGTCCTGTGTCACTCAAACCAGGACATCTGTGTATTACAGTACATTAAAATACACTACAATGCGTTAAGAATGCCTTAAGAAAGTCATTAATGAAGGATGTGTAGGCATCAGTGGAAGGTGAGTAAGCACGAAGATTGGGATTTCCTAAATTTTAACCCTGGCTCTATGGGTGCCGTGTGACGTTCCCTGGGGCAGGCTGGTGAGGTTTCAGTTGTCAGAAGCAGCCCGTCCCTCCTGGCTTCCAGGTTTGTATGCTGGGGAGAGATGAGTCCCAGCTCTACCAGGTGTCACCAGCTGCTGCCTCTGTGACAGTGCTGCGTCTCTGAGATGGAAGTCAGTGGATTTAGACACCAAACCCCCCAGATCTCAAATTGTGGGATGATTTGACAATTTGGGTGTAGGCCTTTCTGTTCTTGACTCTTGGGCTCTTAAAAATTGTTACTTTTTTTGAGTGCTTGGGTGTTCTGAGGGTATTTGGCTACTTCTGTTTTCTTTTTGAGTATGTTTAGCATTATTAAGACAGTCTAATACCATTTTAGATGCTCCTTTCTCTAAGTTGACACCTGTGGATTTTACCTGCGTGTACTTAAAGTAACTTTCATTGTTTTT
>VZSZ01007047.1:1075905-1125077 GCA_013398815.1 Ibidorhyncha struthersii | reverse complement strand
AAGCTCTTAAAGTAAGCACTGCTCTCAAAATGATACCAAAGGAATTTCAGCACTTGACTGTGAAAACAGGTAAGGAGAAAAAAATTGATGTGTTACTTCCATTAGAATTTTGATCAAATATTTCTATATCACAGTAAGCCTAAATTAATGTAATTTGATTAATTTTTTAAGATCCTTTTGCTCTCATACTGTTTTACAACTGAAATTATCTTTTACCTCATAATGGCAATTACTTGCAAAATTAATCTTAATTAGTAGTTCAGGTTGTCAAAAGGTTTTCTTGCTTTCTTTCCCTTGTTAGCAGATGTGCATGCTCCATGTGTGGGAAATGTTTTTAACATAGCATTTTGTAAGGAGTCTGAATTTTGTTTTTTTTTTTTTTTATACTACAAACGAGATACACGACTATTGTACCTCTTGATAAAAGCTCTTCTCAAGTATGGAATAAGTATTCAGTAACTATTCTGAAATGGCCTGTTTCTTTGCAAAAACTGAGTTTTCATATTTTCTGTCAAGGAGTGTAAGGGTCCATAGCCTTTTAGAAACACAGACCTTGTGGCACTTACAGCACTGACACAAGCTTTTGATTCGGGAAGCGTTTCTTTGTTGAAACCACACCTGATTTTTCTCTCTCCAGCTCCAACATAGACTCCTTGTTCCTGTCATACTGGAAAATGTTATTTCTGGAACAGCATCTGTCAAACTTGTTTAGATGCTCCAGAAACTTCCCATGGATTTAGTTCAGTTCATCAGACCTCCCTTGCCTTCATCTTTGTTAATCGTTTTCCTAGAGTAGTAAGAGTGTTTGTAAGCCCTCCCTGGTTCCGATCAAGCTGAAATCTGGACTTGCCTTTTTTTTCCTTTTGCGTAAATGGTTTTACTCGTGAAGATATCGTTGATTAAGAAAACTGACCCCATGTGTCTGTCACAGCAGTTTTGTCTTATAGCTCGATTTATTCATGGCTGCTCAACAGCTGCATGCCTCATTTCCCAACTCTTTTTTTCCTGGCTTCTTCCCAAACACTTGGCAGCTGCCAGATTTCCTATCTTCAGTTCCTATTCTCGAGTGATTGCTGCTGCTCCTTCACACACAGACGCTCTTACACTTCCCTCTCTGGGGGAGAGGAGGGTGGTTGCGAGACTTTCAGTTCTGTTCTCTTCCCCGCAGTTTCGCCCAGGAGCACCCCAGGCAGTTTTATTTTCATTTCAGCACTTCCATCTTTGGTACGCTTAGGAAAAAGCTATTGTCACCTGCGCGTCTCCTGTGCCACTGTCCTCTTTCCCCTGTGTCCTTCATCTTCAAGTCAGGGAGGTCTTCTGGATGCTGCTGTGCTCCTCCAGCAGCATTGCTGTGTTTGTATACCAAGGGAGACGGTGGCAGAGTTTCATCCCATCGTCATGAGTCCTGTCACTGTAGGGGTTTCACCCTCGCTGTCCTGCACATTGAGGGTTTGAGCCAGGTTGCACGATACGACTGATGTTAGAAGTAAAAATGTTTATCTATGCAGTGGGCCAGATACAGCCCAGTAATTGAGTGGTTATTTCGGAATCGGTCATCATTCTTGAAAGGTCATTGTAATCATTAACCTTCAGGATGAAAACTCAGTTTGTACGAAGCGGGAGGAATTTTACATCCTTCTTTGGTTATCTGTTTGGGCTGTTTATGGAATTTCAGGAAATATGATATTGCCGTGGTTCATTATGGGAAAGTTTTCTTTGCCATCAGGAGGACTAGAAATGTGGAGTCAGTAAAAACTTCGTATGCTCAGCATCTCCGAATATCTGGCCAGTTTATTTAGGCTCCTAAGCACAAGATCATTGTTGGCCCTAGACATTTAAAAGATTAAGGGCCAAATTTGTGAGCATTTAAATTGTGTATTTCTGCCTAGGCCATCAGTAAGAGGTAACAGATGAGTCAATGTGGGTGATTTAAACGAGTGGGGGATTCTTAGGGTCCTCCTTAGCAGTGTAGCAAACTTGCACCTTTTATGGTACAGTTTTCCACCCAATAATCAAACTGTAAAGCAAGGAGGCACCAGCTGAGTATAAGCCATCAGGCTACAGCCAAAAGTTACTGAGCCTACATCCTTAGGAATGTTTAAATGAAGTTGTATCGGCGGAGGGGGGTGGGAGTAGTTAAACACCCAAACAGGAATCTTCACGTTCTCCTGCAATGTGAATAAATAAATAAGAGTTCATCATCGTGTACAATTTTGATTAGTGCAGACCAAGCTGTTGACTTAATCAGGCTGTACTACTACAGGAATCATACAAACTTTTAAATAATTAATGTAATTAATTTACTCAACAGCTTTAATTTTGTATCAGTTTCATGTAAGTTAGGCTTGCAGAAATATGGAAGATTCATGAACTGGATAAATAGTTTTCTGTCATCTTGATTGATTATGGGGGGGGGCACGCGAGTATAACCTGCATCTCAAACACAAAGTACACACAGACTGAGCATACCAAAATAACTGCACATTTTATGTGGAAATCCCATCACAATTATTTGTATGTCCTAAAGCAAACTACCTGCTTTATAATATTTTTTTATTATACTACTTTTGAAAGGTAAAGCTAAGTCTGGGTATTGTGTAACTGTAACCTTGAATTTCCTGATTTTTCAAAAGCTTAAAAAAAATCCTTGGCAGTAGTATTATATAAAAAATGATAGCAATTAGTAGTCATTTTGGAATTCTCTCTTCCTTGTGTGCTTTCCTGTTTACCTCAACAAGATGTCCTGAGAGAGTTTGAATGACAGTTTTACTTGTAGCTTTTTAGAAGAAAGGCTTTCTAAAAGAAGTATGAACAGAATTATGGTCTTCATAAAAGAAAGAAAATTTAAAGGTTCTTAAATGTGGCTTAGCTTGGGAAGGATTTATACTTCCTATTTCTAAGTGGCATGTATTTAATAATTGTGCATGTAATTTAATAATCGGCAATTTCAGCATTGGAAAAATTGGGTCATATGGCTGTAGGGAAGCAGTTTCTGAAGTTGTATTCTCTGGGAGTTTGACAGAGAGAGAGAGAGGAGGATTATCACCACTGCATATTTTTAATAATAATTCTCTCTCTCCCCTCTAGTTGCTAGGAAGTTTGTTACACAGAAATCTGGAATGACTGTGAGCCAGTTTGATGGTGACAATAATCTACTAGAACTTGGTTTATAAGTGGGGTTTTGTGTCATTGCCAGCTACATTTGGGTTTGTTCCATCCAAAGCACCAACTAGCACTGCATGACCTTTAAAGCAGTTTCCTTTATGAAGAAATAGTGTGTGGCTGTACATGTGCCATATGCTGCTTCTTGTCTTCTGAGAGCCTAAAGCCTCCTATGGAGGCTATATGCTGTAGTACAACGCAAGCCATTGTAAAGTCAGTATTTGCCAGCTGCTACCACAGGTAGCTCTTGCTCTGCGTTTTGGAGGATCCGTCGTATTCTCAGGTAGTGCTGTAGAGTAGCTGGTGATAAATGTCTGACTTCAGAATAGGCACATATCTGAAGGAAGCTAGAAACTCTGAGAATTATTTTTCTTTTCCCCAACCTACTTCCTTCTCTTAAGTGTTGTACCTTGATTAGCAGAGTAATGGGAAAAGTACAAGGATTCACTTTGTGTGTGCACTGGGATCATTGGTGCTGCTGCAGTACCGTGAGGATATCTCAGTGGGCTGAAATTGAAAGCAGTCACACAGATGTGTTTTCTCAAAATTATCTGATGTTAGTACAGAGAGTAACAGAAAAGTCACAAAAAGACTATGTAAACCAAGGAACAGCCTTGAGGAATCACCCAGAGAAGGTAAGTCAACACTGTTGTTTTCCTGTCACATAAAACCTGCATGTGGCAGGATACTTGGAATTCATCCAAATAAAAGAAACCGACTTTTACATTGATAGAAATGTGTTTGATCCTTTAAAGCTTTTTACCTTCAAATACTTTTCCTTCCCAACATCAAAGTAGTCTCAACCTGATGCGTTCATTTTTTTTTAATTTGTGGTAGTAAGAAGAGGTAGATTTATACAGTATTTAGGAAGGACATAAACCTTTGTGCTTTGGGAAGCTGGGCAACTCATAGCTGTCTGGATTAGGAGTAAGATGTTTTCTGTGGAAAGTTTATGGTATTCCTTATGTTGCTTTGTCACAACTACATCCAGGAGTAGAGGTCAGAGCTGTCAGACCTATTGTTTTTCCTGCGTTCTGGTAACCAAATTAAAAGGTGAAGGTTTGACTACATGTGGGCTTCTGAATTCTTAGGACCTTCACTCACTACAAAAACAAAGGGGAAGGAGAAGTGAAAATCAGTCCTCATGGCTCATGTGAGATGAGCACACTCTCACATCCACACTTGCAACACTCACATTTTTAATGAGCACTGATCCTTCAGCTAAAGGAGTTTATTTAAAATATGATGTTTTAGTGGTTCATTTTTTCTTTTCTGTTTCAGCTGCTCAGGAATCTAATGCACTTAAAGCCAGACCACGATCCAGGTATTGCTTTCATTTCTATTTCAGGAGAAGACATACATTCCTCTGGTGTTAGACACAAGGTGCAGGAACTGGTGTAGCATTTTAATTTTTTTTTTTAATTGATGTTGTGCTGGAAATCCGGCTCAGATGAAAGACAGATTTACCAAGTTAGGTACTGCCTAGAGCCCTGCAATCTCTGGTCATAGGGTGCTGGGACTTCTGCCTGTCTGTCCAGCCCCGCAGCCTCATCGGGGTGGTGACTGTCCCCAGCCCTGCCCCAGGGGCATCGTGGTGGGACAGCGGGGACCACCATGTTGCAGGAGAATGTTCTCAGCAATTTTATGGTGTTGAAACCTGTGCAGTGGTTGCATACGGAGGGAGACACTGCACGGTCTCACGGAAACAGCAATTGTAGCTCAGCTCTCGGATGTGGGTGAGTGAATCTTTTAATTGGTGTGCCTGGTTGGTGTGCGATGGAAGGGCTTACGGACTTATGCTGTTGTGTGCTAGAAGTGACACCTGCTGAATTTGGATGTGTGAAAGAAAAGGGAAACTTGTGCCAGGAAATACTGTGTATAAATGCATTTTGTGTTGGGTTTGCCTGTTCACCATTCTGGTGTATATCCATATCATGCATTTACCTTCAGTGATTTTTTTTTTTTTTTTGGTGCTAGTTAGAGGGCTTCATTTCTTTTTCTTAGGTAATGAGAGTATAATCACGAGCTCCCTCCTTACAAGCTTGTTGAAGGCTGCTAATGAGAGAGGATCAGCTATAAGCATCATGAATGAAGACTGAAATCCTCTGTTCTTAGGACCTACATCCAGGAAGACTGAACTTGCCTTGTGTGCTGTCTTTCTGCTGCTAGCCAAAGCTTTTTTTTTTCCCATAGTTTTAAATTTTCTTGCTGTGTTACTGAATCATAAATTTCAAATATGCAAATGATGTGTAAAAAGTATTTTACACAAAAATGCATAAAATAGCAAATGCTTAAGCAAGTTTGAAAAAAGTCACTTGAATGTGACTACTGTCTCACATATGACTGTCCAACATCTGACTGTATGTCACTACGTCAATGCAGAAGTTGAGATTAAAAATTCCTGAACACATCCTGAAACTCAGACCTTCTGCTGCGCTTGGCCTGCGTAGCCTGGGGGGGCTCTATAACCTCGAGGGTCTCTTGTCTTTGGTTGTGCCTGACTGCCAGAGCCTACGATTTGAGCCTGTTACAGCTTTCTGCTCTGGAGCCCGCCTTTCTAGCCTAGGCTGTGCAGATTCTCAGCTGCTCACTCTTAACTGACTTTTCAGTGCTGGGTCCGCCTGCTGCAAGCAACGATTCACTGTCACAGGGCTCTGTGTTGGTACTGCTGGGGCAGGCATATTTTTGCCCCGTAGTTCCTATCTTACTCGATCTTTAAAAAAAAAAATAATTCTTAAACTGTTAGGTTGCACAGTTTTAGTGCAAGTATAAAATACACACCACATAACATGGAAAGTAAAAGTATAAAACTTTAAGATCCTGGTTCAAAGCTTTCCCATTTATTTTGGGGGGCGTGGGTTAGGTCTGATACAGTATTCAAAACTCTACCAAGACAAAAAAATCAGCATCAGCAGAGGTTTTTATGTCACATGTAAACTTTGAAGCAATTGTGGCTTTCACTCCTGTATTTATTGAAGTTTACATGAGAAAAATAGGATCAGCATTGCCAAATGTCTGTCCTGCTAAAGACCTGTTTTCTAACAACAGCCTGTTTGGCAAAAAAACCCAAACCATTTCCCATTAGTGGGAGTTATTTCTGTTCTACTCAAATGTGGTTTTGGTCTTGCCTGTCATGCATAATGTGTTACACTAAGTGTAACATCTCACATTGTCAGTGCTCATTTTGAATAAAGCTCACGGTCTTGCAGAAAAACTGGTAACTACAACAGCTGAAAAATATTGGATGCTATTCAGCAAAATCAAATTTCTTAGCAAATGCCCTGCATTGGGATTAATGGGTTGTGGAAGGGCCTAGAAGGATGTACTGAGACATGTATTTGACCAGTGTTGGTCACTTTGGAGCCATTCAGTTTTTCTGGATTTTGTGGAATTTGGTGACTGTTTGCTATGAAAAAATTATTCTGATAGTTAGAATGTTATAAATGACAAAATGGGTACTTGCACAAGGTAGGTTGAAGCTGTACCTCTATAGACACTACCCTCACAGCTGGGAAAGGCAACAGGAACTGTAAGGGGGAAAAAATTTTTTACTCGGGTTTATTCAAAATAGTTGCTACATTTATCCTGTTGACAGTTAAAGTTATGAAAAAAAGCCTGAAGCTGTGTTAAATTTAAAAAATACTACCTCTGTAAGCACGACCTGTTTCTTTCCCCAGACGTGTAGGTTCCTCTGTTGCCAAATAAATCTGTTTTGTTGTAAGGGGGAACTTTTAATCGTTAAGGCAAGGAATTTCCACCATGAACCTGAGTTCTGGTCAGTGTATTTTTAGGTACTATTCACTGTAGTTGTTTCAAACTAATTTCTGAAGTAAAATACTTTCAGCTTTTTTTCTTCCTTAGGTCTTATTCTAGCACATCAATAGAAGATGCAATGAAAAAGGGAGAAGAGCCCCCTACTCCACCTCCAAGGCCACAGAAATCACATTCCAGAGCTTCCTCTTTGGATCTGAACAAAATATTTCAACAAAACACACAAGGTAAAGTTTGCTTTGATTCCCCCTTTTGAGACCATTTAGGTTAGGTGCATACTTGGCAACTCGACCTGTTTGCACAAATGCTTGACTGTGTATGTGCATATGCTCACTTTGCTATAGGCAGCAATAGACTACAGAACACAAGAAGTTGTACTTTTGTGCGTTACATAGGCACGGAGGGGAAAAATCACTGTTGCTGTAATTAAGGTGATTATAATGTTTTCCTGCACGATAATGGGAAGCTTAACATATGGTAGTCTGTCATCACTGACTGTTTATAACTAGTCTGGCTGTTTAGACAATTCTCATCAGTAACTACAATATATTTGATTTTTATTACTATTTATTTTTTGTAGTTCAGAAGCAGGAAGAAAACCCTTAATGTTTAAACTGGGAGAAAGTGAAATTTCTTGTGTGCAAACATTTTTGATGTTGAAGTCTTCCATATGTGGGGGGGCAATCAGAAACCATTCTTTGATTAAAAAGAAAGGGTAATTTCATTTGACATGGGTGCATGTTGAGGGGAGAGAAGGAAAAGGTAGACTAGTAGCTGGAGTGAACGGAAAGAAAAGGTCTCTCCAGCGCGTTTGTGTGTGAGCGATCCTTTTGCCTCACACAATGAGAGGTGGAAGGAGGAGCTGTTTGTTCAGGGCAGCAGTGACCCAGCATCGCTGTGCTTTAGCAGTGTCCTTGAACCAGACCAAAGCTTTATGCGGAGCACACCAATCATCTGAGTCGAGGACTAGGTTAAACATGGTTATGTTTATGCTTCACAAGAAAGCCAGGGTTTCACTGTGTCAAGGAATGTTTTAACTGGGCTCTCTAATGTGGTTGTTGGAGTAGAAAAGAAAGAGTTTCACCTCTTGCTATATGGGACTTCTTTTTTGTGCAAACACCAGAGAGAATTCAAGAGTCCTGCTATGCATGCTGAACCCTGAGACTCAATAGGAGTAAACATTTTTTTTTTCTGTCCTACACAGAGAAGCAATTCCTGATCTTTCACTGTGGTTCCTGTTCAGGGATCTATTGCCTCTGATTTTGATTTCATTATACATCAAAATGAAACCCCAAACAGTGCCAAGTACACATTTTCTAAGGCAGCAAATCCTCTCAGAATTGAGATAAAAGGTATAACTGGAAGGAAATAAACTTGGATTTAAGTTTCTTTTGGAACACAAATGAAAGGAGAATGTAAATTCTCAAAGAAGTCATTCTGTGAATGAAAAGTAACATCTTGCTTTTGAAATGGACCGTTTTGAAAGTCAGCATTACTTTTGCAGTAACGTAACATAACGATTCTGGGCAACTTAACAAACTGACAGTGTTACAGTGAGTACAGGAAAAGGTAACTTGTCCTATCAATACTTCTTGGAGGGTTTCCTCACTGGAAATGGGGCAACTAAGTAAGGTTACGCAGTTGATTGCTTGCAAAAAAAGCAAGTGCTTTGGTCATCCTAAGACTGTTCATCATATTTGATTCAAATTTATGGCTGATAATAGTTGGAATAAAAACTGGCTCTAGGTTGTCAAAACCTGAAATATAGTGTGCTACCAAATTGCAGACATGTGGAAGGTCTCCCAGAGGTTCAGCTTCCTCCTCTACCTGCAGGGTCTTGGCTCATAATTTTTTGCTATCTCGAATGTCCCTTGGTGGCAATGCTAAATATTTGTAGTGGTCATCTTCCTTAAATGGAGCTGTTCTATTTTGTGTCAAAAATGTAAATACTGGTTGTGACAGAATAAGGAGGAATTTGTAGCCTTGGAGGATTTAAGGAAGAACTTGTTAAACGATTTGTAGCCCACCCCAAAGAAGGGTTCCAGTTCAAATAAATCTGTATCATGAGAAGGAGGGATTAAATCAACCCACACCAGCACGCCCAAGTACTGTGGTGCATTTACCTTGCTCTGCTTTGCAGTAAAATATCTGCATTGGAAGTCATCTTTTCAGTGCTTCATTCTGTGAAGAAGCACGTGCATGCTCTTTCCTGTCATTAAGCCCCAAATAGTTGTTATTCTGCAACATCTTAGTGATAATGTTTTTTTTTTTTTTTACAGCTGCTTTCTTTTCTTCAGCTTCTCTTGTTTTGATTGCCTCACTTTTTTTCATCCTTTTCCCTACTGATCTTGCTTCTCAGTAGAAATTCCAGTCTCATCATTTTCAGATACCTTTTTAATCTACAGACAGTTCTTCCTCAGGGAGTGGTTGTTTTTTTGGAGCCAAACTCTTTACTGAGGTGCACTTTGCACTTCCTAAAAAGACGGTTTGCAGGAGAGCAGAGGGATTGAGCACTGTTGCCTTAAACTGAAGAGCCTCGCCGAAAATAAAGTGTGTGTGTGTGTGTGCATTTGTGTGAAGTAAATTGCACACAGTTGTATAATAACAAGCTGTATTCTTATTTCTGCTGACAGTATAAAAATGAAGTTAGAATAGTTTCCATCTGCCATCAGAAGATCCAGTTGCAAGTTTACAATATAGATGACGTAGTGGCAATGTACTATTTAGGTTTCTTGGCTATTGGAATAATGCAGCCTGGCATAAATATCGAACCCGATGTGTTTCTATCCACAAGTTAGTTGATTGCTTTCTGTCCTAATGTACTCTCGACTTAATCTTTGCTTTATGTTTTCTTCCTGCCTTTCTTCCTTCCTAGGTTTTCAAAAATAGCCTTATCGTTGCAGCTGAGCCACAAAAATTAGCGGGAATGACCATCCCTTCTAGCACCACTGTGTTGCCTAGTGTCAGTGCAGAAAATCAGACTCTAAAATCGACCATTTTAATAGCTTTCAGGGTATATCCTATTTCATTAGAATAATCCCATTTTGGCACGTTAGTTCTTGTCGTACTAGTTCTTGGTCAGAAATAATCCTGATTTTGTGAGTTTGGTGGATAATCTGCTCCCACATCTGCAAAGGAGCGCTCAGTAGTACTGAGTTTTATTTTCAGTTCCTCATTGGTCATGTTGATCCATAGGGATCACTTCTTTACTTGTAAAGCCGTCAGTGGTTTGGAGCATTTTTTTGTTCATTTTTAAAGTGCAGAAAAAGAAAAATCTCTTTTCTTCAGATAAATTCAGCCAAAGACTGACGCAGATCCTTGTTGGGGGGTGTTCTTGTTTGTTTTTCATTTACTGCTGCTATGTTACGTTTGCCACTCATGATGCCCTTCTGGCAAGTACATACAGGTAACATTTGTCTGCGTTGGCTAGGATGTTCAGCAATGCACTAGCCATGGAAACTGTGCTTTAAAATTGTTGAATTGGGACGTAACTCCACTTGAAGGAGATGCCTTCATTCATACACCATAGCTGCACTCCTCTGGGACACTGTAATTCGTGTTACCTGGGAAAAACATAAAAAAACAAGAGAACTTACTGAAAGGCCCCACCTTTTTCAAATCCACCATAATTATGGAACTGCTATGGAACAGACATTTACTATATTTTTTTTTACATTTTCCAGACTACGGAACAGACATTTTAATAATACACACGAGAGGATTATAGCTCTGTCTGTATCTCTGTGTGTGTATGTGTGCATGTATTAAAAACAAACCGCCACCACCTTTTGTTTCTGTTCATTGAAGCCATGATTTGAGATGACACTAGTTTTGGAGGGCACTATAGATGTGACAAGCTATAAGGATGTATTTTATCATGTACTGACCTATTTTTCTCAGCTGTGATGCTAAGAATATGGTGGGGCTGAGAAAACATGTATGGTAGAACGGCGTTATTTAACGTTAAGCAGCCCTCAGGAAGTTCAACTTTGGGGTTATTAAATAGTGGCATCAGTGAAGCATCAAAGCATCATGCCTGTTGCCAGAACTCTTTCTCTTCTCCTGAAACTGTTGTAGATGCCCCTTGTTTTTGCTTGGCTTTGAAGGATGCATGTTTTCTCAAGCCTTGCACAAATGAGATGTTGCAGTGAAAGTTTCATTGCCTTGATGCAGAGTATTTTCAAAACCCCACTAATCCCTGAAGAGTTTTTCCCACAGTATCCGTGTACAGGGCTGCTAGTGAATTTAACTAGAAAAAAAATCACTGCATACCAGGTCATCCTGTGAGTCCATATGTGAATTTCTGTTAAGAGATGTTAAGAGACAGAAATCTCTTTTTCTTTTTCTTTTTTTTTTTTTTTTAAATCATGTAGTCTTTGTGTTAGCATCTGAGAAAAGTTTAGGACTGCTAGATTCTCCATGTATTTCTTTTCTTTGAATATATAATTTTTGGCATTTGGCCTGTGTACATATTAAGAAAATACTTGGCTGGGTTTTATGCATTCCTGGAAAGACAACAGCAGGTTTTAGGTACAAACAAAAATGTCAGTTTAAATGCATACATGACCTGGTTTACATCTTCATTTCTTCTCTAGCCCACAGTCTAGTCAGGTACAAACCATAGAATCACAGAATCATAGAATCGTTAAGGTTGGAAGGGACCTTTAAGATCATCGAGTCCAACCATTAACCTAACCTGACAAAACCACTTCTAAACCACATCCCCAAGTACCACGTCTACCGTTTTTTGAAACACCTCCAGGGATGGCGAATCCACCACCTCCCTGGGCAGCCTATTCCAATGCTGGATAACCCTTTCAGTGAAAAAATTTTTCCTAATATCCAGCCTAAACCTTGCCTGGCTTAACTTGAACCCATTTCCTCTTGTCCTATTGTTTGTCACTAGGGAGAGGAGGTCAGTCCCCATCTCTCTACAACCTTCTTTCAGGTAGATGTAGAGAGTGATAAGGTCTCCCCTCAGCCTCCTCTTCTCCAGGCTAAACAGCCCCAGTTCCCTCAGCCGTTCCTCATAAGACTTGTTCCCCAGACCCCTCACCAGCTTCGTTGCCCTTCTGTGGATGTGCTCCAGCACCTCAATGTCACCTCAAGAGCACCCGGAGTAAGACCTGGGAGCCTGTGGCCCGCAGAGCTTTCCTGCGCTGCTCAGAAAGATCATTTGCAGGATTAGCTGCTCTCTTGGATTCCTCCTGTTCTCTTCTGTCTGTCCTGCAATCTGGCTGAGGGAGCAGGTATTGAGGAGGCCAAAATTGCCGCAGCTCGGAGCCTGGCAGTCTTGCAGCAAGGCCCCCCCAACCACCTTTTTATCCTCAACGGCAGCAGTAAGCAAGGGTCCACCTTGGGATAACTCAGGGACAGGGGCAAGTCTCAGCTTAAGTATTAAAATCCAAAATTGTCTTCTGGCCTTTTGCTCTGTTACGTTTTCTGCCTGTGAAGAATTTACTTCTGGGCAATTACAGACAGTGACAGCAGTCTGGGTCTTGTTGGACTGATACAGATGCCTCTGAAATACATTTTATTTCCTATTTAGTTTCTTTTCTGAATTGCATAACTTCTTTTAATTAGCAGTTCTGTAGAACAAAGGATACTTGTTTGGAAAAGGGAATTTGCTTTGATGAAATAGCATAATTGTCATAAACAGTGTAGTTTCATGCTGATACGGAAGAAAGATTGAACGTCTCTATGCAATTCATCAAAACAGCCATATAACTATTTACAAATGAATTTTTGACTGAAGGTTTTCAGTGCTTATTTGCTTTTGAAACTTGCCTCTTGCTACGGCTGTCCCTGCAGTGAAGAATGCGTGGAATGCAGGCGCTGTTTCTTATGTGGGCTCACAAGCAAATACTTACTGTAACCTGCATTTGCTCCTTTGGGGGTGCTCGTTTTAGCCAGCAGTGTGGGACTAGTATTTTGGGGTTATTTTTTCCTCTTTTAAGATGTGAGGTGTTAAGTACCACACTTGGTAAGGGGGAAACACACGAGCATTTTATTATAAGTGTGGTGCGTTCTGTTATGGATGATGTTTTCCTAACTACAGTCAGATCTGTAACCTCTACTTACCTCTGCTGGGCTAGTGACGGCTTCCAAATAAGAAAGCATCCCCTCTGCTCTCAGTGTAGTATTCATAGAAAAGGAACAAGGGAACAGGTTTATTGGTGTGCATCAGCATTCCCGTCAGTGATATCAATGTGTCTCCACATCGCTTCTGTATTCCTTCATATGCACATTTCCAACACAGTTCGAAGTGGTACTTCTGTCATAAGACTCAGTCAGCACAAACTTCTTTTCCGTACCCTTTCATTTTCGTTAGTGCTAGAGGAAGGCTGGTGTTCAGCATTACATTTTATCCTCTTTTTCATACCTTTGAAGAGGAAGGCTCTTTATTACGTTCTCTACTTCATCAAACCTTCATGACTTCATTCAAATAGCACAATTTTTACTTGAACATACAGGCTTGGTGGGCTTATTTGACAAGTGTGGAGATTTCTGAAGAGTAAATGTGTGTTGAAATGTCTTCTGTTTTTTCATAGTTGCCCAACCACAGCCAAATTTTATGTATTTCTGAATGTTTTCAGTCCAAGTATCAAATCAAACAGTTCTCTAGTTGAGTAGGAAAGAAGATTTGGAGAATTAAAATGATTGTTGCTCCATTGTCATACACATTTTCATACAAACTAGTCCAAATAGTTACCCGAATACTGTTTCCAGCTGTTTTCAGCAATCTCTTCTCAGCTACATCATTTTTTTAGCTTAGTGAGCCAAATGCAGATGACTTTCCCTTTTGGGCACATGGAACTGGGGACTGAGAAAGCTGCAAACTTGACCTAGATAAGTATAATTACTGCATTATCTTCTGTATTCTTTTATGCTTAATTGTATTTGCTGGGAAATATCTGTATCTGTTGAGGTTAGCTGTCTGCAAGTCTTAGTTACTAAAGGCAAGCTTTTAAGGGGTTATGCAGGGGGTTATTTTGTTGGTGTTGCCATAAATACAGATTTCTCAACTAACTTTTTGGTTCAAAGCTGAAGTGACAAGAGGAACCTAGAATAGTAATGTCCTTTTTTAGGCTGAATTTAGATCACAGTGAATTAAATTAATTAATTAATTTTTAGGACCCCTTCCTCTCTTGTATTGGTCTCGATTTAGTAAAATCCAGTTACTTGCTTGGGTAATAGGGCTGTTTTTTACTCATGCTGTAGTACTATGCTGTCTTGCATTTTATTGTGTTGTGTTTATTAATCAGACCAAAACATTAAATTAGGAAGATGACGGTTATGAAGGACCTTTATTTTAGAAGAGCGATAATGGCAAATACCATCAGCAAAATATATTATTTTGCTGAATATTGTTTGCACAGTATACAAGAGCTCTAATGTTGCCAGGTTCTTTGAGTTGAGAGTGCAGAGTCAAGTTAACATCTTTGGTTGTGAATGTTGTAACAACAATTACAATTTAAATTAAAAATGTCTTGTACACATAAACTGAAGAAGACACTAAATTGAGCTGCTGTTCATACTATTCTCCAGCACTATATCACTGCAATGAAAATACTGTGAAATGGTTTCTTAACATAAATGGGACAAAAGCATTTTTTTGAAGCAGAGAATAGATTTTTTTGGGGGGAACTCAGCTCCTGGTCTGTTACTGGAGCTGCTGCTTCCTTCTAGTCCTGTTCCCCTTCAGAATATGTGTGATCACTGAACTGAGCTTATTCTGAATAAAATATGAATGTCTTCCCTCGGATTTGAATGGAAGAATTTTATACCTTTCAGCCTTTTAGAATTTTTTATGAAGGATTTATGTGTTTGAAACTATGTAACTTATTTCTTTGCCCAGCTGGACAAGGATATAATTAAGGTTGAATGGGCTGGAGAAAATAGTGTGGACGTGAATGAATGAATGAATGGTTATTACATGCTCGGAATCTGATGGGGTAACTCATTTCTGTGTTTTTAGATTTTTAAATTTTTATCTCCATTTCTAAGAGCTGAGTCCAGAGAGTACTTGTGTGCAAACTGGGGTAGATCTTACCAGCCTTTCAAGTGTAACTGTTCCTTGACAATTTGTGTATAGGGAATTTACCTTAGTAAGAATTATTGAAACAGATCCCTGGATAAATAGATATTTCACAACCGCCTGACTAGAATCCTTCATTAAATTTACATTCCTGGCTGCAGCTTTAAGTTTTTTTTTCTTGTTGTGACTTTTTGCAGACATACTAGTGAGAATCAATAAATCATATCTCTTAAAAAACAGTTATTTCACAATCACCTGACTAACGCTGTTGTCAGGAATGTAAATAAATGAAAGAGTGCAGAGAATGGTATCAGTATTATGGGATACCCAAGTACCAATTTCAGTGAAAAAGAAGGGAAGTTTTGTAACACAGAGGTAACCAGAAACCAGCTTAAACACAGAACCTTTCTGTGGTCTGCCTTTGGCAGCAGAAACAGGAAAACTATCTGAAAAAACCTCTTCAAAACAGCGTTGGGGCGGAAGGGTGAAAATGCCAGCTTCCCAGACTACCTAAGGAACTGAAGCCTTAGGTGGTTTGGGGAACTGAAGAATAATTCATTCTGTTGGCTTATCTTTTTTGAACTGTTTTCAGTATTGCAGATTCTTTGCTTCCTGATAGAATTACTGGGTTGGTCTTGTGTTAAACCTGATGTGGGAGCTCAGCACTCTGAAGCAGCGTGAATTGATGTAAATCTGCCATGCAACCAGCCTCTCCCTTCATCCAGCAGTGGGGGTCGTGCTGTAGGCTGGCCCGTAGCATCCACTTGAAAAATACCAAACACATCAGCCAGACTCTACTGAGGAGCCCTATCAGAGTTTTCTCCCAATTTAAGTCCTTGGATGGTCCCCACCCAATTGCAGAAGGGGGTTTGTCATGGTGAAGCAGAACAGAAGCAAGAACCTGCATTTAGGCCATCTAGGTCCAGGGCAGCCTGGATATAGGCTGGGTTTGGTTAGGACTGCACCCTCTGTGAGATCAGAAAAACACAGGGCCCTTTCTCCCTTTGGGAATGGTGACCGAAATACGAGGAGCGGCCAAACTCTGGGTGCCCTTTTGGTCACGGGATGAAAAGTGTGAAGGGTTTTGACATGAGATGAGGTCAGCCTCCTTTGGTAGGCACTTTCTAGTTTTACTTTGGCTAGAAAAGTGCAAAATGGCCCTTGACCCAGGAACACCACCCTTCCTTCAGGACAGTGCTTATGTACGTATTCAATACGGATGAAAAAAAGGAGTACGTTTTTTTTCAGCCAAAGCTTTGACTTGTCTGTGGTGATACCCAGGGATAAGGCGGTAGACATGTAAAACCAAGAAGGGGGACAGCTGCAAAGAACGGAAATGAAATAAATACCTGACATGGAAATGTTTCAGGAAGTGTAGTTTTATATGCTGCTGTTCTAGTATTAATTAATTTTCAAAACCAGCATGCTTCCAGCAGCTCAGTGTATTATGGCAGTTTCCTTCAGTACTAAGAAACAAGAAGACAAGTGGCTCTCATTGGGTGGGAGAGGTGCAGCATGTTGCTCTTACAGGTTACTCTGAAGGATCCAAAGGACCCAGATTTGTTCCACCCTAATTATGGCATCTTGCCCTGCTGCTGTGCCTGATGAGCTAAAAACCTACTTCCTATGGGTTTGACCAGACTATGATAATTTTATGTTTTCCCTTGGTCTCCTCTTCCTAGATCAAATAAGTCAAGTAAAGGAGCTACTTGGATGGTCACCATGATTGATGTTTCTCACCACCATGGGTTGTGAAAGTGCTGAGGGTTTGTGTAGTCTGCTAGGGAGGCTGGAGGCAGAGCGGCGTGGCCCCAGAGGATGGCGTGGCCTGTTCTCAGAGTGTAGCATTACAGCCTGGTGTTTGTTTTAAAATATTAATCTAGCTTCAGATTGGAAAACCCATTTTGTTTTTTTATCTAGCGTGGTGTCCTGTTAGCGCTATCAGACCTTTGTGATTGCCAAAACAGGGCAGAAAAATGGTTCTGGAAGCTTTCCATGCAGATAATCCACCTTAGAGTGTGAGCCATGATTTTTGAACTGAAAGCCTTATCGCTATCTTTGTGGGAGTAACTAGTGCATGAAAATGCTATCATCTACAGGAATACATGTGATATGGATACTGGATATACTTAAATCTGTTTTACCAGTACTTATATGGCCTTTCCACAGTGCTGTCACTGAGATTTGCTTTACATGGCTCACCCTGCTGTGAGTGCCACCAAGCTGATCAGTAACAAGGTGACCTGTGCAAGGCCCATCCCGCTCCCTCCAGCTCCCTCTGCTTTTACACAGAGTGTGAAGACTTGTTTTCAAAGAGCAAGGGCACGCAGCTTATCCAAGCTCTGGGGTATGCACCTGGAAATAGGACATTTGTCTGTTTGCTGCTCCATCCCAGGGTACTGGCTTTCGTTTTGGAGACAAACCTCCTTTCATTCTGGAAACAGACCCTGTATTTGGGTTCGCTTTCAGAGCTAAGGTAGTGATGCCATTGCTAACAGCAAGAGCCGATCTGTGGGAGGCGGTCTCCCAGGAAGGCAGGCATTTTGGAGTAGCCTAATATTACAAGTCACCTGCTGATACACATAAAAACCTATGAGCATGTCTTAATATTGCCATCTTCTAGGGTAGTGACACTAGAGAAGGCTGAAGTATGCAGCTTCTGTTATTTTTTTCATTGCCCTGTGGAGAAAAAAAGTGAGATTTTTTTATAAGTTGTTACGAGTCCTCAAAAGTCAACTAACTTTTTGTCTTGCAATTGTGCTCACATAAGCATGATTTCCTTCTAACAACAGGCTGAAGATGTTCTGCAACAGCAGGAATTTTATGAATATTTCATGAGTAGCTTAACTTAGAATTTGCAGGATTAAAAAGAGGAAACTGGGTCAAATGCACATGGTGTAAGCATCTAACTTCTTTAATGCTAAATTAATGTATGTTGTATTTTGAAAAAATACTGAAGAAGCATTTTTTTGGGGGTGGGGTTTTTGGTTGGGTGGGGGTTTTTTGTTTTTTTTATTTGTTTGTTTTTTAATTTGACCATCTTACGGAAAAATTACTTTTCCCTTTGGAATTTTGTGGGCCAAATCCCAAGAGAAACCAGGAGAAACGTGGCGTTTCACAGTGTGTGCAGCCCCTTCAGGAGATGCTTCTCCAGCAAGCCCAGCACATTTCTGCATAAAGACTACACTGCTGCGTTCCCGGGTATTTCGCTGGGTGTGAAGAATCAGGGAGCGAGGACAGTAAGTCCTGTATCTTCTAGAGCTGAAGTTGAGGTGGATTCACAATGGCAGCAGCTCTTGAAGTAAAGCTTTTGAGGGCCTGCCGTAGTGTAAGCCAGCACATGCCAAAATGATGAGCCCTGGAGAGGGCTACGTATGTTTGAAAGGGTGGAGGGAGCCACTGAGCCAGTGCCTACCTGCAGCACTGCTGACCCCGGCCCCCTGTGCCCTTTCCCAGGGACCCCCGTGCTCGTGGCAGCAGTGCGCTCCATAGCTTTGTGTTTGGGCTGCCAGGGGCTTGTTAGAGAGCGTGCGTGATTCGTGCTCCCCCACAACATTAGAGCTGTTTGGAGAGCAGAGGTGATACCCTTGCAACACTCATCACTGGTGGTGATGGGTGGGTAAGGTGCACACAGTTGTTTTCCACGGAGCATGGCAGCACAGCTCCCACAAGGTTTCCTGAAGATAAACATACCCCATTGAGCATATGTACTTATCTGCTATTACTGCGTGCAGCTGATGGCCCTACTGAGTGCTGGTGTTTGAGTTAGATGGTGTTTTCAGATACTGTTATTAGCTGTAATTGCCAAAGCCAGTGCTCAGATAAATGAAAATAATTAAATAATAATAAAGATAAATAGTTATTAAATTATTATTAAATAATTATTAAACAAATAAATGAAATAATAACCTGAAGTTCAGACTAAAGGAAAGGAAGGTTTCTTATTCCACTGTTCCTTTCTAAAGAATAGTTGTGCAGAAAGAGGTGGAGAATGTAGTGACGACATCATGCTGGTATTGCAGTGGCCTTATAAACAGAAATAATTAAATGCAAGAGAAAGGATTCTAATGACCATGCTTTTTTCAAACATCTCTTATACCTGTAGGTGTGTTAGTGGCTCCCTTGCTTAACCTAAGTTGCATTTTAATTGTTCTCCCTCTCTCCTTGGCATTGTGTGCAGTGATATTAGGCTTCATTCTGATTCAAGAGATGATGATACAGAAGATGTAAAAAAAGCCCCACTGTATTATAAGCCTCTCTGGAGCTGTATGTAGTCAATATGACTGTTCTCAGTGTTTTCATAGAATCATAGTTTGAGTTGGAAGGGAGCTTTAAAGGGCATCTAGTCCACCCCCCCTGCAATGAACGGGGACATCTTCAACTAGATCAGGCTGCTCAGAGCCTCGTCCAACCTGACCTTGGCTGTTTCCAGGGATGAGGCATCTACCACCTCTCTGGGCAACCTGTCCCAGTGTCTCATCACCCTCAGAGTAAAAAATGTCTTCCTTATATCTAGTCTAAATCTTCCCTCTTTTAGTTTAAAACCATTATCCCCTGTCCTGTCATGTTCACCCACACATTTTTACTCTCATGTTGCTGTTGTCCTTAATGGTCAGTATCTTTTTTAATTTGTATTTTCAATCATGTAGACATTTCTGGACTTCGTGTATAAAATATGTAAATAGCTAAGCTGTAACAGGGCTCATAATGGTCTTTGTGGCTTTTTAAAATATGCGTGGAAATAAAAAGTGTATAGAAGTAATTCCTTGCTTAGCGTTATTGTGGTAAAAGGCATTTCTGAGTTTAATATTGTTGGGTTTTTTTGCTATATAGACAACCACCAGTGCAAGATGGATTGTCTGGTATCTTTGCCAGTGCAAGCACTGAGCACTCAGTGCGACAGGAGCTTGGGGGGGGAGGGTAACCCACCTAAGGACTCCCACTAGTCCTGGTTGGTGTCTCTGTGCTAGCCTAATCCTCTCTGCAGCTGCCTTTGGAAACCATCATCTGTCCTGTAGTTTTGTCCTGTGATGGGTGTGGTGGTGACACTGCCTCCTCTTTTAGACCACTCAGTGCTTGGTGTGATTTCCCCCCACCTGGGCCACATAGCAACCTAAAGTCAGTCAGACAAGAATTGCAAGGGGCAATGGAACAGAATGTTATGGCAGCCCCTTAATGCTCCTGGCTTCTGCATCCCTTGTCGATTGGAAACGGTATCGATAATTGGTCACCCTGTGGCAGTACCTGGGTTGTGGCCCAAAGAGAGGTGGGTGATACCAGAACTTCAAGATCTAGCAAGTTCTGGGCCTGCACAACTGGTGGAAAGTATCAGAATATCCCCTTGTCTGAGCTGGGCTGGGGTGGAAAAGAACCTGACTAAAGTCAATTATTTTGGACCCTATAAATAGCGACCCTAGTGAGACCCTTTGAGCTCTCCTGGATTGCAGTGGGCTGTGACCAGCACCTCCCCTGAACTGGGACGTCACTCAGGCAAAAACATCCAGGGTAAAAGGGGCCAGGGCAAGTCAGCCTTCTCGAGGCTTAATCATCACTCGTTGAGGAATGCCAATGCATTATATTTACTCTAAACTCCAGAAAAGGGAAATTTTAACTATAGGCTAGCCTCTCTTCCATCCCCCTCTCTCTCTCTCTCTCTCTCTCTCTCTCTGTGTGTTTGAATACACATATTAGCCTTTATGAGTGTGGGTGTCTTTTTATTTTACTGGATCCAAGTATTTCTGTCTGTCTGTTTGAGTGTGAGGAGTCGAAAGGGGCACTTGTTGGCTCCCTGGAGTTTCCTGCTGCAAAGGGACCTTGGTCCTAGCACTTAAAGACTTGGGTGATGTGTGTGTGGCTCCTTGAATGGTATGTGTTTGTAAGTTTTATGTTTATACATACATATAAATGTAGATTTAGCATACCTCGTGGTAAGTTAGTGTGAATCTTGTCATTTTTGAATCTGTAATTAAGTCTCTTTAATCATTTTATTGAATCACTTTGTAAATCCTTAAATTGATTAACGATTAAGTGCTGCTAAAATTCAACCTCTTGATCTACCTTAAACCATTAATAAATTTTGAACTGCTGCTAAATCATAACAGCGTCAAATATTCTCATCTGCAACAATGGGGTTTAGGTATTTTAAGGAAACTGAAATATACAGTGCCTGGACCTATGTGATTGTTACCCTCCCTTTGTGCTGGCTCAAACTAAAAGCTGACATTGCGTTATGTTAAAAGGGCCTGAACTGATCATGAGGGTTTGTCTTCCTTCCCTTGTTTCTTCTCATCCCTCTGAAATACCTCCAATGAGTAATAACATGCAAATACAAAAGCTAAAGCCAAAGAAGCTGATTTCTTTTTGGTTTGTTTAGGCTTTTGTCCTATTAATTCCATGGCAGATGTTTTCTTCTTAAGGCTGCACTCTGTCACATAGTGTGTTTTATCTGGAGTGAACGCTAATGTCTACATCGGTTGCTAAAGCATCACTTCTAAAACAGCCAGTAATGCTAACGACAAAGAGCAAAGTCCCAAGGACAAGTAGACCCTGTTTCTGGGGTTCTTCAACTAGAATTGGATTGCTTTAGCTACAGCTTTTGTGGCTGACTGGCTTCCATCTCTGCTTTTTATCATAACATTGTGGGTTTTTACAGCAATTAAATCACTGCTCATTCACTGCTCATGAAGTTATTGCAAACAGGGTTTGCTCATTAAAGATCAAATTTAGTTTCTGTTATTAAAATGTTGAATTCTGCCTCTTCACTGGGAATCATCATGGAAATGAATTCTGGTTTTATTTGGAATTAAATTAATGTGGTTTTGTTTGTTGTTTTTTGTTTTTTCTTCTTCTTTTCTCACTGTTCAGCTGTGAGGTCTGGCTGGCTGCCCCCCCCACCGCCTGCACTGCCCCCTCGACCTTCTGTATCTCAGGTATGGACACAGGTTTAACGCTTTGCTGTGTATTATTCGTTTATTTACGTTACTGTTGCAGTGGTTAGCATAAGTTGACTTGGACATGGCAGTTGTTCTTGCTGCCAAGTTAAGGCAGATCTGCAGTTTGCTCTGCAGTTCCATACACGTCTGTCTTCATTGGTCTGTCTAGCCGGTGTGTTGCAATGTCAAATTACCGACTAATTAAATCTCTTTGTACTGGAGCTGACATGCAGCCAGTAGACAAAACTGTAAATTGAAGGCTAGTAAGGCTAGTCTACTAATAAGAGTTTGATGCCTGAAAGGCATAGACTTGATACCTGCTATTTGCTTCTTAAGCTTCAAATGCTTGGAGGGCATCTAGTAACGGAGCCGCGGCATGAAAGAGTATATTTCACCCATGAGTTTGAAAAATAATGCTGAAGGGGAGCGAGTGCAGTGTCAGTTATGTCCTTAAGTTTCGAACCATTAGCAGTGTGCTTTTGTTTTGCTTTCCGGATGGGGTGTTGTTTGTTTTTAGAGCATCAAACAGCCACAGCACAATGCAAATTGACTAAATCGTGTATCTGCGTCCAGATACTTCTTCATGTTTTAGGAAATGATGGAGGATCAGTGTCTTGTTCTTTTTATGTTGTTGGCTCTGTTAAGTCTTAGGCAGCAGTATGCTTCATATACTACTCCTTTAGGTGAGGTGTATAATAGAAAACGAGTCCACAGGGGAGCTAAGAGCCCATTGCATATAAAAATTGGTGAGGCACCTTCACTGGGCCAGAAACACTCCTCACTTGAGTTTTGAATCTATTCTTATGAGTCTGCTGTTGAACACCTCTTGCTGTACAGTGCGTGTGATAGAAATAAAAGGCTTGTTGCCACCCCCAGCTCCACCAACAGCTCATTGCTCTCTTACCCTCCCCAGCCCTTTTGACCATCTGAGCGCAGCTGTTTTCTACCTTGAGGACTGTAGAGCGTTCTGGTTTCAGCTTGTGTGCTTTCCCTGACTCACTATGGCATTAGCCATCCTGCTAACACCACATGCTCCTTAGTGCACCCATCACATTCCTGCTTTTTCCGATGCTTCCTGGAGGGCAGTGTTTCCCTCTGGCTTCCCCTGATCCCACGGCACGGCCCCCTGCCTTGTGCCTGCAGCAGCTGCGGCTGCAACCTGTGCTGGCTTTCCTGATGCTGCTCAGGCTTAGAATCATAGAATCGTTTACGTTGGAAAAGACCTTTAAGATCATCAAGTCCAATCATTAACCTAGCACCGCCAAGTTATCACTCAGCACCACATCTACACGTCTTTTTAAATACCTCCATGGATGGTGACTCAACCGCTTCCCTGGGCAGCCTGTTCCACTGCTTGACAATCCTTTTGGTGAAGAACTTTTTCCTAATATCCAGTCTAAGCCTCCCCTGGTGTAACTTGAGGCCATTTCCTCTTGTCCTATTGCTTGTTACTTGGGAGGAGAGACCGACCACCACCTCTCTACAACCTCCTTTCCGGTAGTGGTGTAGACCGATAAGGTCTCCCCTCAGCCTTCTCTTCTCCCCACTAAACAGCCCCAGTTCCCTCAGTCGTTCCTCATAAGACTTGTTCTCCAGACCCCTCACCAGCTTCACTGCCCTCCTCTGGACACACTCCAGCACCTCAATGCCTTTCTTGTAGTGAGGGACCCAAAACTGAACACAGTATTCGAGGTGGCACCTTACCAGTGCCAAGTTCAAGGGGACAATCACTTCCCTAGTCCTGCTCACTACACTATTCCTGATACAGGCCAGGATGCCGTTGGACCTCTTGGCCACCTGGGCACACTGCTGGCTCATATTGAGCCGGCTGTCCACCAACCCCCCCAGGTGCTTTTCCGCCAGGCAGCTATCGAGCCACTCCGCCCCAAGCCTGTAGCGCTGCATGGGGTTGGTGTGACCCAAGTGCAGGACCTGGCACTTGGCCTTGTTGAACCTCATACCATTGGCCTCGGCCCATCAGTCCAGCCTGTCCACATCCCTCTGTAGAGCCTCCTCCCCTCAGCCAGACTTGCCACAGCATGCCAGCTCCATGCACTGCAAGTGCTCTTGCTGCCATCGGGAAAAGCAGTAAATATAACAAATCCATTTCTTAGGGAAAACCCCATTGTTTTCAAGCAAGATTCTGCTAATTGTTCATTTTACTGTCCTGTCATAAATTTGTGTTTCTTTAGCAGGGCAGTGAGAAGGGATGTTAGTTTATTTATGCATGTCCAGCAGCTTACTTACCACATAGCAAATACTGAACAACTGCTTATCCTGCACTGGGTCTTGCAGAATACTGGTCCTTTCTAAAACAATAAACACAAGGAGATTCTCATGTGAAATTCTTGCAGTGCAACAGTTTATTTTCTGAAAGAAAGAAAAATGGCTTCAGTGTCTGCTCAATAATGAATATATAGCTGATGCTTTGCTTACATGCATCACTTACATTTACTTAATTTATTTCTGATGATTTTTAAAGATATTTAATAAAATATCTCATCAAAATATTCTTGTTCTGATGTCTAGCAACAATGTACACAAAAACAATTCTTGAAAACATAATAAACTTCACACTCATCACATTCTGTTTATTTTTTCTCCGAGCGTGCCTTTCAGTGATAGAGGTAACAGACAGTAGGGAAGTATGGGGGGGGGGGTCCTAATTCAGCTGAGTTGACCCTTATGAATAGCCTGTAAGCAATGGTAAGCATATGGATTACATTAGTCCAGCGGGGCCCTTAATTTAAAGAGCATGAAGAAGTTGGAAGGAGGGATCTGCTTTCAAAACTGAGACAGGGTCAAGAACTGAAGAAAAGCTGTGATGCTGAAATGACGCATTCAGCTTTTTCCTGTTTCAGGATTTACCAAACTCTTCTTAAATTTCTGTTTTAACTTATTTTTCAACAATGTTATTGAAAATCCTTTTTATTGCTGTGACATTTTGCTATATGCCTGCAGTTAAGCACTGTGAATGACAAACATAGCTTGGAAATGAAGTGTGCCCCACATATTTCAGGTGGCTGTGCACCATGTAAGTATGCTCGTGGTGTGATTATTTTGGCTCGGCTTTGGAAATCAGTTGATGGAGCAGGAGAGGGAAATAATTTATTCTGAGGACTATGGTTTTCTATGGATGGCTGAGAAGGAGCCTGGACCAGTCGGCTCTTTAGAGTGAGATTAAAGGGCTCATGGGATGTAAAGGCCAATGTGCATAAAAGAGAGGTATCAGGGAGTAGGTATTACATTTCAGTGGAGCAGAAGTCCTTCTGTGAGCTTAATCAATAACAATATAGAAATGGCGTCTTGACTTGGGTCATGGGTTGCTGTTGTTTTTAGTAGAATTTGTTTCAACCTTTAGGAAAACATTATTTTTCCTGTCAGAACCTCCAAGGTAATCAAGCTCAGTAAGTTACTGAGTTGAGTAGTTGACAGCGTGCCAAACATCTCTAGTCATATCACAAACTTACTAAATTTTCCATACACTAAATTACTAACATCCAACTCTGCCTCCGTAGTGCCGTCAGCTGAATAGTGAGGGAGAAGGACTGTATCCCTGGGTGAGCGTAGCACAAGGTAGAACTTAGAGGTAATACTGCTGTGGCCCTGACTCCAGAGCTGAGCGCATGTGCAGGCTTACTGTGAGAGGCTCGAGTCTTGGGGGCCTGCAAGGACTTGGCCAGTTTATGGGGAAATAGCAGCGGGGCTGTCTTCTCCGCTCTGGGTTGCTGCTGGCAGCCCACGCCATTCCACACCTCCTATGGGCAGAGGCCTTTACAGGTGCGGCTGCATCTCTTCTTACTTCTACCATGAGTTTTACAGTTGGTGGATTAACTCTGCTTTTCTTTCTTCTTGATGGCCTCTAAAAGGCTATGATAGCTCCATCTCCTTGGGATTCTTCTCCATTGCCAAAGTCAGTGTTGTATCGACTTTGTATTGGTCCACGAACTGTACCCAAGTTCTCCTCAGAGCTCTCACTGGGTGTTTCTCTGATGCAGTGGTGCTTTCATCTGAGGTCCCTATGGTGACTGTAAATAAATTCAATAAATAAAGAAGGTCAAAAAGCAAGTTTACATACTGTGGATACACCATTATCTCCAATTTATGATCTTTTAACCCAAATTTCAACTCAGATCTCTGTACACTGCAAACCATTTTAAACTGATGTTTCCAGTAAGGCGCTGTGAAATGCAGTATGAAATGCTTTATTAGAATACTCATTCATACTGCTTTCCTATTAAAAAAAAGAAAGTAATTCAAGTTTTGCTTAAATTCTATAAAGGGTGCTTGGAATGATTATGTATTATACACAGACTTGAGTTTTGTTTTGGATAATATGTTCTTTTGAAGTGTTTCCCTTTTACTGCTGTGTATATGCCTGTGTGTAACTTCACTGACACCTTCTGTAATCCCTAGTAGCACATCTCACACTTAGCAAGTCTGCAGTAGCTGCTTGGATTTAAGGATAATTTTATCTGTGTCAGTGTCCCTACTTCTTTGGACCATAAGTATTTAATATGCTATTGTACAGACTTAGTGAAGATACTGGCGGTGCCTTACCTCTCTTGCTCATTCTCATGACATGCTATAGTTATGGCTTTCGCATGCTTTTTTTAACATTTTGGGAGGGGTTTAAGTCTTTAGGGGGTTTTGTGTCATCTCCATTGTCATCCCCCCGTCCCGGGTGGTGGTATATAGAACAGATAACCTGTAGCTTGTTGAAATACCTACTGTGTTTTCTTCTGGGCTTGTAGAGGACTGGATTCAGTGGCTTGGGTAATTTTTCCTGATCCTGTGTTCCTAACTTAATGGTAAATTTAAGTCGTCAGGGAGAAATGGCATAAAGGTGGCGCCAAAACTTTTGTGCTGACCCAGAGCTGTACATAGAAAATTTGTGTAACTTGGAAGCAGTAAGAATCACGATAGGAAGGCAATAGCTTATGTAGCTGATATGCAGTGGCACAGATTTCTGATGGGAAATAACTTTGGATGCTCCTGAAAAACACTCCACTGGAACCAAACACTTGTATGCACATCTCATATAAGCCACTGTTGTTATTTTTTTTAATGGAAAACAAAATAATACTTTATTACTGTTGGCTTTTAAGCCTACAGAAATAATTTACCACAGCTGCTTACTGTGGGAGATTTAGTAACATATTTATGCTAATAGGAATTACGGATGAACACTGAAGAGCAAATATAACTTTAGGATTTTATCCAACATCAGCTCACTGTCTGCAACATTGCCCAATTAGATCAACGTTCCTTTATTTAAATTACTTTATTTCTGTACCTTCCTGTCCAGTAATGAAGGCGTATCTTCAATCCTGCCTGTGCTGTCTAAGGGGATTTGAAAACAGCGGGACTGGAAGAAAACCCTGTATATCTTGGCTGAAAAAACCCTGATGTTCCTAGTCTCTTTTCCCAGAGTCTAAATTTTAAGCTTGTTGGTTTTGTAAATTCACACTGGTTTGTACTGGACTTTCATTTCTGGAGACCCTGGGACCTGGATTTCCCACTGGTGCCATGTTGGCAGTTTTGGCAGCCACTGAAAAAATTATGGGGGAAGGCAAAGTGTTCAAGTGAAGTGGAGTAGGTAGGCAGCTGTTAACATTATCAAACTGAAGTATCCTGAGTACATTGCAGCTCTGAAGATTAAAATCTCACTGTGTTATATGAGCTCAGAATTAGGCTGTCGCTTTAGTGGCCATTGTTACCATTAGATGTTATTGATTTGGTGAAATCATGGAAACAGAGTGCTGTGAGGGGTGATGATGGGTCTCCCTGCCCAGTCACAGGCACCTGGTGTCATTGGAAAGCAAAGATATTACTCTTTTTAACATACCAAATGTTCTGCTCTCCGAATGTTACTCGATACTTCGTAATTCCTTGAAGCTTTTTGGCCACTTATCATCCAGAATTGCAAGTGAAGACTGGGACCCAGTTCAAGAAGTTGTGTCTACTAACATGCCTCCCTGTTCTGCTGAATCCACAGAGAGCTGTGAGCACGGGGTACGCTCAGGCTGGGTCTGTAACCATCAATTATGCGTCCCCACGCTGATCTGCGGCACAGAGGCCAAGAGATGGGGAAGGCCGCCCGTCCATCCTGCTGAGACCTCTCGGTCTCCTGAGTGGGATGGCCACGTGTGGGCTCCATGCTGGGAGCTGGTCTGGGGGTTCCCCCACGGCCAACGTCTTCGGGTGAAGGCGAGGTATGTGGAGGGCGAGGTAGGGTTTGCTTATCTCTGTCACAGAGTTGTTTAGAGAAAATGTTCAACCAGCTGAGGCACCTTCGTACTCTGTAAAATTATGTGAGGAATTTCAAGTGCTGGCAGGACACCTGGAGCTTTATGGGAAGGAACTTTTTGTTACAGAAATCAGAAAAAGTAAAGATTTTGCTTTTGGCAGCATGCTGTTTGCGTACATGACGGTATTCTCCTAGACAACCGTTTTATATTGAACCAAAGGAATACCTTTTTTTAGCTTGCATTTACAACCCCTGTGCAACAAAAGGTGTTTTTTTTTCTGCAGCCACGTTTTTGGCTGCAGAATAACGTATGTTGTATAATCAGTGCAATAGGTACTGAAGAAGCCTGTAACTGTAATAAAACTGAGAGTCTTCTGTAACATGAAAGATTTCACCATCTGCCACTTTAATATAATACCAAGTGGATTATCTTCCTCTCATGAAAATTATATATTAAATCTAAAACAGCCAGACAAAATAAATTACGGTTTAAGAAATGGTGGAAAGTAGCACAGCTAAAATTGAATTTGGGGAGTAGCTGATGGATGCCATAAAATCCTTTCTAAAGAGGTTTCTGGGAGAGTAGAAGGAGGGTGAGTATCTTAATTAAAATATGTTGTAACAAGTTTTGAATTTGGCTTCACGTTTATTGTAAAAACAACAATAAAAAAGGCTGAGAATCCAATGCCTGTATCTCTAGTGGAATGCACATACCCCTTTCTAGTTTACGTTAATCTGGTTTTGTGGAAGTGGAGTATTAAAGCAGATTGTTAATGCTTCCATCTGGGTCCTATTCTCTCCTTGCGAATGGGCTGAACGTTGCAGCAATTTGTTTGTATTTACTGCCTTTTTCCTCAACCTTATCACCAGCCCTCAGATAGCTGGGGGAAAGAAAAAGCTTATCAAAACTTCAGGGCTGCACAGCGCTGAGAAAGCAGGCAGCACGCTAAGACCCTGGCAGCTTGTTGCATTTGCATCCCTGTGGGTTTTCTTTCTGTCTTATCATTTTCGGTTTCTGTAACAAGCAATAAAAAGAATTGATGATTCAGTATGGGATGCACAAGACTCACGGAAACTGGAATTGAGACATCTTGACTTTTTAGAAACTGGCATTAAGCACAAAAATATGAATGTTTAGAAAGGAGCAAAATGCCTCTTAAATGAACTTAAGTAGAGATGATAAAAGATTGCAATGGGCACATACTGAGCGTTAAGCATATTTGGTATCTTACTTTTTCTTACAGATAAGCTGTTCTCAATACTTTTTTTGCAAAGCTAAGCAGTGGCACTGTATAGGTAATGATTATGGGCTGTTCCAGTGAATGCACTGAGATAATTTCATTTCTGTGAGTAGTGCCATTGACTACAATGGGACTATTTCCATGTGTAAAGTTAGCCTGGAGCATAAGTGTGGGCGAGATTGAATTGAATATATACCTCACCTCTTGCAAAAAGGCTCCCAGGTAACAGAAATGTGAAAGCTCCGCATAGACCTTCTGTTCTGGAAGATCAGTTATGGATTGTCTTGAAAAGTGGGTGTGAAATCTACATATAATCCAGCATTGCAAAACAAAAGAACTGGAAATGTAAGTGAAGAACCAGTTGTTAAGGTAATGCGTTCTCTTGTAGTTATGAAAATCTTTCATCTGAGGCTTTCAAAGCACTTTGTGCTTAAGTGAGCGTTACATATTCTTTTAGAAAGGTACTATTAAGTATTGTCACATGGAGCAGTGAGGAGATTATGAATGGCTGGTCAAGGATCATGCAATGAAATAATGAGCATTTGCTCTCCTTAACGATGAGGAATTATTTGTCCTAATGCTCAATATTGACTGTAGGCCACAAGTTGGTCTCTGCCTGTGGCCATTGTACAGAAACTTTGTTGGCCAGTTTTGCCTGCTGCCTGGAAGAATGAGGAGGGTATGGCTATTCCTAGAAAACACGAGACTGTGCTGGCGAAAAAGGTGACACTGCCTGTTAATAACTGGACTTTGATCTTTGCGAAGAGAAGCTCTTCAGGAGATTCAGAATAAGACACTGTCTTGCTCTTTTCTGTGGTCACTTACTCTTCTTCCCAAAATCAAGATGCTCTTAGGCCTGGCCCACAAACTCTCTTTTGCATTGCTGGTAGCGCACACGAGCAGGATTTTCTTTGCCCAACTACTATAAGCCTGGATGTGGACTCAGCCATAGCAGTACAGCAGCACTTCCGACATCAGTAGCTTACTCCATTTTGTGGACACGAATGAGGTGCTCTTTTAAGCACTTTTACGCTACTGTAACTGGATTTCCCTTTGGAAGGCTGTATTGCATAATGCATAATCTCTCAGTTTTATAAACCAGTGGTGAAGAATTTTAAACCCTACCATAATGGTGGGAGTTTCCAAAATTTCCAAAATGTGGGAAGACTTTAAGACATTTATTGCTGTGATGGATGCTGAATGAGAACGGAGTTGTCCAAAGGCTACACTAAGCATGGTATAAAAACAATGAAGAACTAAAGGGAACCCACCTCAGCTGCTCCTGATGGATCACGTTTTCCTTACAATCCACTATAGGAGCTTGGACTGGAGTATCCTGGATCCGGTCTTCCTCTGCGCATGACCAGGAGGCTACAGGGACTAGCTTTTACCCTGCATCAAATCAGTGAAGGGAAGGAAATCTGTGAAGAGTTTCTCTGCCAAAAGAAAAAGTAGGAGTTATTTTTCCCTTGAAATCCATGTGGGACCAGTGTGGGGAGACATCAGCTTGCAAATGTATTTGTGAAGCCTCTCAGACCTTGCCTAGAGGACTTTTTTGGGTTAGCTGAATCAGCAAACCTTCTTTGCATCGATGTGTGTTGCAGTTAAACGTAAGATTTTTGCCTGGGTTAAACGTTGTCGGTCCTTGAACAAAATCCCCTGCACATCATACCGATTTCTTTACCCTCGGGCATTTGTGTCAGAGGGACGTGGCTTGGAGGAATGGAGATCTTTCGTAGAAGAGGACTTGCAGCTCTGCCGGCAGATCATTACTGTGTAGACTGGGCTTCTCCATGAGAGGGAGAGGAGACCCTCCAAAGAGCGGATGTTTGCTGTGCCCAGCCCGGCTGTCTGCCTGCCCTGTGGGGCAGGCTTGCTCTGCAGGCTCTGAATAATGCAGACAGATATTTTTGGTACTCTTCTCTAATCAAAACACTCAAAAATGGCCTGTCCCACATGCCACTAGGTGGCACTTTAGGGACATGGCAGTCACTTGGTTTTATTCATTATGCATGAGCTGCATCACCAGAACTAGTGTTTTTTTGGGTTTTTTTTCCCTCTTCTTTTTTCGGTCAAATGTAACTATTTATTTATTTTTACCACCTGCTCCAGCCAGTCCCTGCCCTGCTGGTGGCTGAGCTTTGCCATCCTCGCGTCCAGGCAGAGGGGAGCAGCGGCCAGCCCAGTGGCCCAACCTCAGCCAGTGGGTGCCACAGCCCTGCAGCACAGCGGTTGCCACAGCTGTTCAGCTGACAGCCACATCACAGCATTCGGCTAGGAAAAAAATGTATCTTGCATCAGTAGGAACTGTGATACCGAACTGCTGGAAATTTTGAAATCTTACCCTTTTTGGCATCGGCACTCCGATTTATATTTGTTTCCAGCAGAACACAAAGTTTACCCCTTTCTCCCTTTGCAGTTCCCTTCTGTTTAAATTAGTATTCTCCTGCAATGAGACCATTAAAAAATAAAATAAAATGGGGGGGTTCTGCAAAAGTTTGGGGGTTTTTCCTCCCCCCTGCCTCTTCCCCCAGGTCCCTTATGTTACTGTGATTTCAATTTTCCTGCTTATTTGTGATGGACATTGTAGAACATCAGTCCGTTTAGTTACTTATACGCTGTTTGAACATCTTGGTTCTTGAAAAGCTGCATTTTATCTATACATAAAGAACATGGTGTTGGTCTCCTTTCTTTTTCATTCTGTGGAATAAGTTACTGCATTCTTGCTTTTGACACAAGCAAGACTCCAACAAAAATGTGAGCACCAGAAACTGCCTGCCTGGCCAGGTTAGGGGGTATGTAGTGCTCCCTGTCTAAGAAAGGTCATTAAGAGCTGGCTCTTGTATACCTTTGTCATTGCTCAGTGTTGTGCGGCAAAGCTGTAGTTTATAGTCTACGTATTACGTGGCTCTCTGAAAGACTGTGTTTACTCTTTCTGTCCCTAAATGAATGGTTTGTCAAAGTGATACGATTCGGTTGCAAATTTATCATGTGGCTCTTCTGGGTATTTGAACTTTGCTATCCCCGAATCATTCATGAAGGCCTCATGGACTCGGCCAGGCTACTGTCACCTGTGCTTAGAGCCTTAATTTCTTTCCAATATATAAAAAGTGGTTGTAGAAATCAGGGAGGTTAGGGGCTATTCAGCTTGCTGATAAAGAAATGCTCTGTTGCATTAAATGCACTTTTAAAGGTCTTTGATTTTTGTAGACAGAAAAAAAGATTGCTTTGTCCATTTTGCTCTCCTATTTGTACCAGAAATCTGCTGTTACACAAGAAGCTCTTAAATCCATGAAAAGCTTTCCAGAATTGAAATATTAGTATCAAATAGTTATTAAAATCCAAATATTTAAGATATTAATATTCAAATAATACTGCAAAATTGCAGGGTGGGTTTGTTTTGTGGGTTTTTTAAAGCCATCAGATAACACTACAGATGTAGCACACTTAGAAGAGAGGGGCAGAGAAATCTTGTCAGCCAAGATGCCTTTTCCTCCTCTCCAGAGGCGTTTCACATGCTCTTTAAAAAAGGATGACAAATCTCCTTCCTCTGTGCACAACACCGTACGGTTGGAGAGTGGCAGTAACCTGACAGAAGTGTGTTTCCCCTGCAGCTGTCCGTACAGCTCTTATTGAGTGTCTTACGAAAGAAGTGGAAGTGGTACAAAAAAGTCCCTCCTTTTTAAATATACCAAATTCTGTGCTTTCTGTCATTTTTATTTAACTTACAGTTAAGCACTGGGAAACTTGTGACTGCTACAGAGCTTGATGGGGCTATGCAGAAACTTCTTGGCAGCAGCGAATTAGATTCTTCAGTGTGTGATAGGTTGTTATTGTTATTATTTTTATGGCTAAAATCCTGGCTCCTCTAAAGTTTGCGGCTTGCCTGGAACTCGGTTTTAAATGCAAGCTTTCACCTGTGTAGAAAAGAGACTTTTTTGAGGAGAGAGGCGGATGGCGGGTTGCCTCTGCTGCCTGGGGGTTGTTGTCAGCCCGGCTCTGACTTGGCAGAAGTTGGGAAAGCTATGAGGCCATCTGCCAGTGCCAAGTGCCCTCAGCCTCCCTGCTCCTGCCTGCCTTCACTGCCTTGCAGAGCCAGCGCGTACCTTCTGGACAGAAAACAGCCTCACCGTGTTTATAGCGTGTTTGCTGCAGTGTGCCCGGGGACAGGCAGCTCCAAATCCTGCCGCTCTCCCTTAGCTGATGTGCTGCGCTTCACCCTGTCCTGGTGAAGCAAATCGAAAAGATGCTGGAGGATTTCAGGAGAAGCGAAGCAAAGGATTAACCCTCTGTGTTTTAACTTGCTGCTCGGTCAGATGTGTTGGGGACAGGGTGTTTTGTTTTACCCAACTGTGCGATGAGTGTTCAGCTGGGTTTGGGTTTGAAATGTGAGAAGGGAGGAGGGAAGGAGATTTATTTGGCTTCTTTTATGACTTGTGTTTTCAGTAACTTTACTGGGATTTTTGATATAATTCAGACTTTCTCACTCCAGCCTCGCAAACTTCAAAGACAGAGGCTTACTCTGATGAATTTTCATCAGTTTCAGGAGATGAGAAGGTGACAGGGCACAACCAAGATCTTTCTAGCTTTTATCCACCCCCCCTTAGTCTTCGTCTGAGTATTTAGGCTGTAAGGGTAACTCTAGAAGAAATTCTGGCTACTACGTCATTTACATTCAGAGGCATGGTTCCTAACGCTTCACAGAAAAACATTTCTCTTCTTTTCCTAGCACAATAAAGTGCAAGAAAATGGTTTCATTAAAAATCTGCAAAAGAAATATGTCATCCATTCAGCTGTCACCCTGGATCTCTATTTCCCCTACTGTTGAATTGTTAAAGCAACTTTTGTTTTGTGTATAACTTTTCCTTTCCTTGACTTCATTGTATGTGACTGCTAGTCGTTTTCTGGGTGTAGCAATGACTGATTTGTTGTTGCAGACAGAGCAAGTATCTGAGGTTGAATTACATCCTCAGATGAATAGACCCCCGTCGCAGGCAGAAGAAAACAGTTCAGCAAAAAAGGTGAGACCTGCACTTGCTGTACCATTGTGGAGTGATTTGCCTTCATCAACAAATGTGGTTGGTTTAAGTTTTAAAGCAATTAAATGGAGGGTTAAGGTTACGTTTTTACCTTCTCTGGAGGTCAAGACACTAGAGAGAACCAGGATCGTGTGTGACATCAGCTCAGATAAATCATTAAGAAAGCTTTTAGTACATACACATCGATGCACGTGCTTCAAGAGAGGCAGCTTGCCATTTGTTTCAAATCAATAGGGGCTTGTGGAGCCTTAGGGAAGACAAAAAAGAGTTTGATTGTACTTGACCCTTGTCTTGCTGTAATTCTTCCAAATCGTAACGTGCTTCTTGCTTCCAGATACTGAGGATTCAGTTTTGATGTAACCACACCTGTTTGCTGGAGGTCAGAATCTGCTGCTAAAAGTACATAGGCTGGGAGAGATTTGCTCAAGATGTGCAGTTTCTACTATGTTTTTGCATGAACGTATAATTTGTATAAAGCAAGCACTGAAATTGCAATGGCACTCTTCACAGGGCCTTGCTTAGGGATGGAGGGGCCTTAGCAATGGCGGTGAGCCTCTCCCCACTCCTGGTCACACTCCCACCACCTCCTTCCACCAGCCCCAGCCAGAACAGGTAGGGGGCAAATGCAGATCCTCCCCGCTCCAGCCCCTCCTGCAGCCAGGGACCACCTACAACACCTTTGCTCAGCCCAACCAAGAACTGTTGGTAGGAGCTGTACCTACTGTGTACATTGCCCAGGGAGCATCATCACACTTCTTACCCTAGTGGGGGACGCAGACAAATGTCTGGTGTCATTTGCTATATGCGATAGGGCTTTCAGGGCACTGTCCTCGCTGCGCTTGTGCTCACCACATGCTGCTGCTAGCCTAGCCTTGCTTCTTCCTCGCTCTGCTTTGCAGCCCTGCTGGGGAAATGAAATCCTTGCGGTCCACCTACTTCATGCTCACCCTTGTCCCACCTGGCTCCCTAAAATACAGAGGAGCTCCAGGCTGTGGGATGCAGGAGGCAGGTCGTTGGCACAGTGCTGACCCACCTTCCAAGGCTTGGTGCAACAGCAGCCAGACAAAGAGCCCCTGCGGAGGGCTCTGCTTTTAGGTGTTGGATCATTTCTTCCAGTATTGCGTTTGAAATGGAAGAGGGATTTATCCTGTGGATTTGGTAGGTATTGGGCAGTTCAAAGTAGACTGGGATTATGCATTTGGTATCCCAGCAGTTTATAGTTGTAGAAGGCATACGCAAGTTCCTCACTTGCCGTACGTCCTGTGTTTGCAGGGAGCTGCGCATATGCACAGGATTTCAGAGCATGGTATTATCTGAGATCTGTGCAGTGCTGATGTGCTGAGGTCCTTATCAAAAGATCTCATAATGTTTTTAGAAATTTTTTTTTCAGTAATAGCAGAACTTTTTTAATGTTGAAACTCCTTGTTCCCATATAATTCTAATTCCTCTAATAATTGTTATCCCTCTAATACTAATTATTGATGGTCTTATGTTGGTTTCATTCTGTATTACCATTAGTTGTCTCTTCTGCTGAGTCAGGCTGCTTACTACCATGTTTTTAATTTTTTTCCTTATGATTGCTGGGTCATTAAGTGCTTCCTCTCTTTTTTTTTTTCTTATTTTATTAACGTTTGGCCAAAACATAGTAAGGAAGATAGTTCTGGCCCAGTAAAATGTGCAGTGGGGAAGAGATAATAAAATTTAGTCTCTGGTCTTGACTGTGACACTGAATGTATTACCTTTGTCAAGTCACTTCATCTTTTTGAATCTTAGCTTTCTCATTCATGAAATCAGGCAGGAATAGTTATATCCTTTGTAAAAGAGATCTAATAAAATACATTGAAAAGGATATATTGCAGATTTTAAACAGCTTTAAGACATTAAAACTACTGCTCATTGCAAAAGAAAGGATGTCTTAATTCAAAATAATGAAAATACTAACCATTAAAGGCATAAAAATCCAAGACTTTTTGTTCTACCTACAAACCAGACTTACCTCTTTGATGTAACTTATCGAGCAAATTAGTTGTCCTTCTACACTTCCAACATCTTAATTTTGCATGGATAACTTTATACATGTGTCTTTCTAAGCTATTTTCAGTGTTGCTTCAGGTAAGAGAGGAGGGGAGGAGAAGGGAGTGACTCCATGCCAGATGGGGTCAGGTAGTAAGTTGGGACGCAAGTGATTGATTATTGACTTTTACCAACTGAGCATAATTAAAAATAAATCTTTTTTGGGGTTCTAATGCGTTTGGATCAACTGGGGGCTAGTATTTATATTTATACTCCTCCCTCCACCTCCCCAAAGGCATACAGAGCTATACAATCCAGTTCTGAAGAGCCTGTCATCCAGATGAAGACAAAACACAAGTATAATCATTTCATTCATTAAAGGGTTGCAGGAGTTATTGTTCCTTTTTTCAAAGTTGGAAACCTGAGAGGCTATTACCAAATTTGAATTAAGCTCTGTACCTCCTTAAATTATGAAATCTTAGGCCATCTGGCAGCCATTTCTGTGTCACGAGTATTCTGCAGCCTAATGACGGGAGACACATGGCCTGACTTAACGTTGCTGTGCTTCTGCCTTGCAGGAGGTTGTTCTTGCTCAGCCGCCCTCCAAACCTGCCCGCAGGAAGCTCCGGACGGAGACGCAGGGGCTGGAGACCCCTGAGCTTTCTCCCACTATAAATGTGACTTCTTCCCTGCCAGCAGTCAAGCCTCACCTCCCAGTCCAAAAGTAAAAACCTGTACCAAGCATGTCAAACTGCACCATGAGACCTGGTGTGGCAGGGTTTGCTCTTTGTGTAATTTTGTGCTTACTAGCTCTGGTTTTGAGAATGCTTCACAAGATACAGGTGTCTGAAATCTACGTCTGTCTTGTCAGATGTAGACTAAATCCGTAGGGACTGTGTAAGTTGATAATATTTGATTGGTAGCCTCTTCAGAGGTGTCCTACCTCTGTATCTGGTAGACATGTCTGAAGAGCAAGCCCAGCTGTTCAACCAGCATCTCTAACACAACTCCTTTTAGCTCTGTGGCTGTGTGGTTTTGCCTTACACATATTTTCTGGAATTTTGCTCATTCATGTGGACAGATCCGACTAAATAAATGCCCAAGAAACTGAGTCATGAAATGCTTGATGTTGGTCATATCCTTGTGATATTTCTTCATCGCAAAGCAGGTTGGAAATGAGCTCGCCACTGGTATGAGCTGAGCCATAGAACCACTTGTGATAATCTGATAATTGCCAAACCCAGCATGTGTTGTTTGCTGTCGTAAATATAGCTGTTGAAGCTGTCAGCAACAAAGACTTATAAGGATTTCACTATATATTTATTTAATAGCAGTGGAGAAGGGGCTGTGCAAATGGTAAGTGAAGGCACTTTGAAGCCCTGTTGGGTCTATACATCTCCCTCAACTGAAACAGTGTGCAAACATTATAGCCCGCTTCCACCCAAAGCCTTGCAAAGACATTTAATTCGGTCTGAAACAAAACCGAGCTGCCCAAATCAGTTGAGCGGTTCTTGGCAAACTGTTTATCAGTAGACTGAATCTGCACTGCGTAATTGGAGATTAGAATAAGACTCCTAGGGTGCCCTTAAAGTGCTATTTTGTGCTTTGGGAGTGCATATTCTGTAGTGGTTCAAAGAAAGATAACAACATTTGTTAGCGTCTCAACTTAATCTTGTCTTGTCTATACCTTTCCTAAAATGTTTAAATGACCACGGAGGTATAGCTCCCTGTTTTTTTATTTTTTCCTACCATTATTACTTTTTAGCCTATGGAGAGTAGTTTGAAGCAAAACCTCGAAGGAAAAACCTGACAGTTGACTGGAAGATAACAGCATAAAGACCAGCCTGTGCTGCAAAACAGATTCTGTTGCAAAGATCAGTGCCATCAGCTCTGTTACGAGGAAGAGCTGATGGGGACTGTGTACCCCTATGGACCTTATTCAAATAGAGCGTCTGTTTTAGATCAAATTTGTCATTAAAGAGCTCTTAATGCCTCATGTAAAACTTTTAAATAATCTATTTGGAAAAGGGCTTGCTATATTCAGGTAATATTTTCTGTGTTTTCTTTCCTTTTTCCTGTTACCTCTGTTTCGTGGAATAGTTTGGTCCTTATGTACAGAGCTTTCTCTGTACCTGTCTGCCTAACTGTAATTTCCTCCAGATCAGTTACCATGGGCTATAGATTAATAATAATAATAATAATAATAATATGAGAGAAATCTTTTAAGCAGCAAAAGAGACGAGAAGAGTCCATAAGCCATCTACTTGTTCATGTTTGTGACATCAGATGGTTTTGGTGGAAATGACTGCTTTGAATGAAAGAAAGATTAATTTTTGGAGTAAAGAAACATCAGAATCCTCAGTGCTCTAAAAAATCTGAGACAAGTATTTTCATGCAGTTGTCCTTTCTTTCTGCTTTGGATGATTTTTGTATTTTTTGTTAACCACTCGTGATCTTTAAACTCTACAAGTGTTTGAAAACCGCTAAAGCAAAGATGCTGCAATTAAGTACAGCTATGCAGGGATTATTCTTAAGCTGAATCAGAATGCGGTGATCTTTAAATAATTGAGATGGCCTAAAATGTTTCTGGCATTTAGGTTAACAAGTGTGACTGTTTTACTTTCAAACAGTCTACCTGATTCAGACATCTAATTTCAGTGTTACATTTTTCTTCTTTTAAATGTGTAGTTTGTACCTTGTCTTTGAAGCGTAGTCCAGTGTGTATAGAGTGCAGATGTGCAAAATGGATGGCTGGTCTTCTGGCACCAGCCGCTGTTGAGGCTCTTAATTGAAATGTTTTGTATTTATCTGTCTGGCAGACAGTCTACCAAGCAGAAAAGGGCTATTCAGACTGCTATACGAAAAAACAAAGAAGCCAATGCTGTGCTTGCCAGGTTGAACAGTGAGCTCCAACAGCAGCTGAAGGTAAGGAATGCATTGAAAATCAGTGACAAAGCTCCCTGCAATCAGTTACGTGTCACCTCCAGCAGAGAATCTTGTTCATCCTCTCAGATGAAACCTACTGTGTTATTTCCTGCTTTCTGGAAGGGGATAACTATACAGTATGAGTGGGTAGGATAAGGATTTCTGGGAAAAGCCATAACCTATGTGCATACAGCTCTGCTGGCCATTAGTCTAAAGGGTGAACTTTGTCTTTCTGAAAAGTTTGATAACATGATGGTGTCACCTTGTGCAGAAGAGCAACTCAATCGTAGCTTTCTTGTCTTCTCATCAATTGTGCTACATAACTGTCTCCTGGAGTCAGGCATTTGGTACACATGGACTGGCTAAACCATGCTTTACGTGAACATCTAACACTGATTTTTAATGTTTGCTACTTGTCTTTTAACATGTTCTCAAGGGGCTGTTTACTTACAAATGTCAGTTCTAGTTTTTCGGTTTTCTCAGCCCAAAGGTAGTACAGGCCTTAGTTTTTCATCTGCTACAGCTTTTTCTTCCTTGCATATTATGAACAGACTTGTCTGGAAAGGGAGGAGAACCCCCAGTTACACTTTCTCTTCAGTCAAGGTGAAAGTTTGAATGCATGTTCAACTTTGCTTTAACGTAATTTCTTAACTGGTTTTCAAGGATCTTCCAAGAGAAATGCAGGTTGGATGCCCTGTACTGAAGTCATAGCAAAATATAGAATGGCGATTGAAATAAGCATGGGGGTGAAAGCTTTTAATGACAGCACATTGCCGTCATTCCTTGGCTCAGGTCTTATCTGCTTCCGTGCACTATCTTCAGCATGCTTAAACTCCCCGGCCTGCATGAAACAGGCCAGTTGCTGTTATCTGTATTTTACGGCAGGGTAAAGGCAGCACGTAAAGACAGAGATCTGCCTGAGTTCACGCAAGAGCAGAAAACCGAACTTGTCCTTCAAGTTGTGTTGCTGCCTGGAAGCTTTCTGATGGAGCAGGGCCTTTATGTTTTTCTGGGGACCAGAAGACATGATGGGTGCCCCTCAGGCACAGCTTGCACCCAGGCTGGGGGTGCCTAAATGGGGTACCAAAGCCCGGAAGAGTCACAAGTCAGCCCGGCTCCCAGGGGGACTGGGGAGCCCTTTGATGGGAGGTCAGCGAGAGCCGGGTGCCCCTCAGCGCAGGGGCAGCCTCGAGACCAGGAGAGTCTCGAGGCTGATCCCCGAAACTGATCCCCAAAGCCTTCACAGTTAGTTTCTGACTGGGGCTGATGAGTTTCCTGCTGCAGCTGCTAAAGAGGCAGATTGCAAAGCCCACGTTGTCTTAGAAAGGCTAAGTCTCATTCATTTCCAAAAGGAGAGAGATTGGTTGTGTGAACCAAAAATTCTGGGGAGAAAAAAAAAAGCAAGTTTGAGGGGAAATGTGATTTCAAAATAACCTGATTTTCTTTGGTAAAATTGCCAAACCGGCCAGCTTTGCTGGTTCCCAAGCTATTCCACCGGCAAGTGGATGACTGCTCCCCTCCATGATCACCCGGGCAAGTGATTGAGTCTCCGTATTGCCCCGCTGTAAGGAGGAGGCAGTAGAGGGCTGTGCAGGCTGGTTGCGTGGCATTGGTACGGGGTTTTGAGACCGCAAGGAGAGTTACTTAAACAGCAGAGCCCCGAGCTGCCAGTCAACACCAGCAGTTTGCCTGGCTCATCTTTACCGGCGTGGAGTGGTGAATGGGAGCATCCCAAAATGACGCATCTCTTCCCCTCCTGCAGGAGGTTCACAAGGAACGCATTGCCCTGGAAACGCAGCTGGAGCAGCTACGTCCCGTCACTGTCTTGTGACCTCCTGCACCGCCATGCAGCTGCAAGAGCGGAACACGTGTCGGCATCCCGACAGCCTTGCAAGGAGAGGAGCACAGCGCGGCTGGGCAGGGTGTCTGCTGAAGAGGTGGCAGTGGGGAGGACGGGCTTGTCGCGTCTCCCTTCACCCTGCTGCACACCTTTGCCTTTGCAGGTAAAGAAGGTACAGAAAACGAGTATCTGACTGCAGACGGATGCTTTGCCTTCTTTCCTCCCTCTTCCCAGCCTAATGTGTAAATGCAGTTTATCACTGAAATGAATAACCTGAGAGTATTTTATTTATGTAAGGAATTCCTGATTTATACGCATTCTGGCAGCACCTCCTGCCCCAATCATTAAGAGGTACAGCATTCCTGAATTCTTGCTTAAATTTAAAACTCATCTTCTGAGATGGGCTTTCTGGATGTTACTGATTCCTGTAGGATTGTCTCATGGTAGAGTACCTGTGGGTTTAATGTACTACAAGAGTAAAACTCACTAGACATACAAGTCTTTATCCGCAATCATGTCAGATGATTATTTTCTTAGCACTGTTTATTATGCAATCACAGATGTATTTTAATGTTAGAGAGCTTGTATTTTATAAGTTCAAATCATATGAGAGAACAGTAAAAAATACTAAAATTTAATTATTTTGGAAATTACAAAAAAAAAACAAACTGTTTTTTGAGCTATAACTGTTTCCTATGACCAGTGTTTGATGACTTGCTTGCAACTGCCAGTATCTCTGCATACTTGTAGCATGTTTGAGATTGCTGGTTTGTAGGGTTTTTTTTTCCTTCTTTTTTTTTTTTAACCAACAATGCCTTTGTGGCATTTTTGTAAAAGCTGTTCTATGTACATTTGTATTAGTCTGCTTTGTTGTCTTAATAGCTGCTGATTTGTTTTAAGGATGTGTACAAGAACTGTATTTCCAGCAGAAGAAAGATAGCAAAAGTGCTGTATATGAGGTTATAAAACGTGTGATGGGAATAATTGCCTTCTACAACAGGCTTTCATTAAGGTTCCTTTGCACCTCACTGGAGATGCTACTGATAGGATGAAGCTGCTAATAACCACCTGTTTTCTAAATGAAGAAGCAAAGAATAATTTTTGACCTGAGTGTGATCCAGGGCCAACTGAGTTCAGTGGGAATTTTCCCATGGATGCAGTGGTCTTTGGTTTCAGTCTCAGTTCTCGTAATGGAAGCTGGCTAACTTATGTTGCTTTATTTCTTGGGGTACTTCAGACATAATGTTATCAGCCCTGCTCCCTCCATGGATATGAAGTGTGCTTCACTGCAGGGGAACATCACCTACTTATTATCCGTCTTAAACATCACGCTGCACGTGTTTCATACCCTGTTGTTCACTGACCTAATTCAAGTGTACGCATTTGCCTTGCAGAAACGGTGCAGCAGTTTTTTACCATTGTTAGTGTGGTGCTTTCTCCCTACACGTAGCTATAGGATGGCCCTAGGGCTGAGAGGAAGGAGAAGCGGGTTTGAAGCAGCTTGGTAGCCTCCCTTCAGGGTGTATCATGAAATGGCTGCCGTGGGGTATCAGAGGACACCAGAGCAGCCAAATGCTTTGTTGAGAGCTAAGACAGATATGGACGGGAATGTCTGAAGTGATGAGGAAACAGCCTGCTTTTGCTGGAAGGGATGTGGATGTGGGACATGGATCCAGAAGTCTGAAGGTGAAAGTAATAATTTGCAGAATTGTTACTGAAAGTCGTTTTTTGTAACACATTGGTTTCAATTCAACGAAATACCACTGTGTCAACAAGCAACAACCATTTCTCTGGATTTGGGATTTCTTCTGTGCAACTGTTGCCTAGCTGGGGTCAGACGGTCATTCCCAGTCAGTGACAAAATGCGAGAACTGCAAACTTCTCTGGGAAGCTGCAAAGCAGCTGCTACCCTCTTGCTAGTAGTGGTACTGTTCAGAAGTTATCATTATTTATCTCGTAATACTGAGTCATTCCTGAGATTAAGTACTCTTTCTTTCTTTGCTTTTTAGTTCTTACATTGTCATTTGATTAATAAACCTCTGCTATTCGATAGAAAATAATCATGTGGCACCTTTGGTTTTTATCTTATGCGTGATTTTTAAGGAAAGCTTTTTAATGATTACAAAGAAATGTGCACATTGCATTTTTAAGGCAGTGGATGCCTTTCTTACGTTTGATAGGAGCTTCCCGTAGAATAATCCTCCATTTATGTCACTTGGGTTATTCATGGAATAGATGCTGTTCAAAGGAAGAGTGGAAAAGTCTGGTCTATATGTCTTTTTCAGATGTCTTCCTTCTAATGTACAGAGGTTTTGTTCATTCACTGGAAATCAGGATACATGGTTAGTCAACAAAGAAGTATTTACTCAGCTGTTACTCTACCACAGGTCTTAATAAATTTAAAATCTAACCATCCCTGCTTTTTTAGGGATGCAATCAAATGCCCCACTCAGCTTCAAGACCTAGAGTGTGAGTTAATTTGTATTCTCTTTGATGAAATGCTGGCTATGATGATGATACACTACTTCACATAGACAGTAAAGTGAAATATTCAAGGAGACACGTTGGTGTGTTTTACATATGATGCAGGAAGTTATTCTTCTGTATGTCTCAGTTACTTAAGCATTCGTGGTAGCCCATGCAAAATGAACAAGTGTCTCTGGTTTGGGGGAGCTGTTACCATTTTGAGAGGGAGAGGAGAAGGCATCATGACGCTATAAGACAGTGCTTTTGGCAGCCATGCTCATGGCTACTATGAGCAGACCCTGGCTGGTCAAAATTCACACCTAAATCCAGTATCACAGATTTTCTCAAAAAATATTTTTCCTTTAGAAAAATGTGGGTTCAGCAAAATCGTAATTTCTTGCAAAAACCTTTACGTTCTGAAACTTTGGACGGGAGATGCTCCTAGACCCCACAGAGAACATCTGGTCAGAAGGGGAGACCTCACAAGCAGTTTGCTTAACGTTCAGGGCACTTTCTTGAGCTACTGGAGAGCAATCAGCTTTAAGCCCCTGATGCGCCTGACCCAGGACAGCAACTGGGATCTGCCTGTCCCAGCTTACAGCCTGACCAAGGAACATGAGCAGCTTCCCACGCGTGAGGTCTCACTCTCCTCAGTTCATGGTTTCTGTAGGTATTTATGCAGAGCAGAACATGGTCCATGGGGACCAGGAGCTGGAGCACGGCTTCCTTGCATCAGAGAGGATCTGTGGACCATGAGCCTGGTGCCCCTTTCTAAGTCTTCAGTTTCCTGCAGCTATTCCAGTTTGGACAATTAAATGTTTTTGTCCAAGGACAAGACTAGGTAGAGCAGGGTCTTAAACAGGCTCTTCCACATCCCAGATAAAGATCTTCCTCAGTGGGGGCATGTGTGTGGAAACGTGCGCTCACGTGTCTTCCTTTAGATCATGCATTTCTTTATGGATCTCTTCATGTTTCACACGATACCTTCCTATGAAATACTTGTTTCAATACATGGTGATTCGGTGGTGAAAAAACAAAAATGCCCAGCTAAGTGTAGTGACTGGTTGCCTTTGTAGATCAGGCCATTTTCATTTGAGCCTTTAAATTTAAGTAATGACCTGGTAATTAAGCAAGGCGAAGAGTTTCCGTTTCAGAGGCTTTCCTTTATACAAACTGCCTGTGAACAAACATTAATCCTTAATGATCAATGTCCTTCTCCTAGTTACTAAATTTATACTAGGATGCAGTGAAAACATTACCACCCCTTTCCAGACAGTTCTCAGTTCTCTCTTCCAGAGAGTTTTGCTGACGGAGCAAAACCATCAATGATTAGTGGATTCAGCCCTGTTATTCATAGGTTGGTGAATATCCTTTTTAACTCAAAAGATTATCTCCAAACTGTTTTCACATGCATGGCAGTAGTTTTGCTGCTGGGAATTGTGCATCCACATTGGGGAGAGGAACTCGTTCGCCTGTCACCCAGAGAGTCACAGCTTGACACTGCCAGGGCTAACCAGCGCCGTGTGGTGACAACTTGAACAGTGAAACAACCCCAAAGGGATGGGTGGGACTTGGAACCCTTCACAGGAAGCATTTGGGATGGGCGTGCTATGAAAATTGCCTTTTGGTGGTGTATAAGCTGCTTTCCTCCCAGCTGAGCTTGCAGATGAGGAGAAGGAGAGGCTGTAAAAGTTGCTAGCGAGGGAACAAGGACTGTCCGTTTCCCAGCTCCGTCGGCCCTTCAGCACACACGGAGTCCTTGACAAGAAAATATACGGGGTTATAGAAGAAGGAAAAGAGGCCCTCATGAAGCCACATAATTTGTTGACTAAAGAGTAAAAGTATTTTTTCAGGGGGGGAAAAAACCCAAACAAACAAGTGATGTAGTATCTTTGAGAAGAGATGATATATTTTGAAGCTTTTTTCAGTTATCTTCATGATAATGTGCTGTGAACATATGCATTATGTTTTATTCTGTTGCTGATTTTTTGATATAAAAAAATTGTATTGCAAGCATTATCGTTGTTAATTTTAAACAAAAATACCCTGAGGCTATTATATATTTGAATTTTAACTTATAAAGTAGATAGCCAGATTTAAGCAATTTGTTTTCACAGCTGCAGACTGTCCACGTGGTAAGCTGCAAAATGTATAGTGTTCTATACTATGCCCATCTAATTTTGGAAAATGTATGCGATACGGAGCTGGGTGCTACATTAAAATAAAAGCGTCCAATAACTTCAAATCGCCTTGCTTTTGTGGTTTATTTAGGATGTCGATTGTGCAGATCTGCCAGGAGAGCAGAAACTGTGACTCGCTGTGGAAAAAATACAGCGTTGAAATGGCTGACCTTCAACTATGAAAGATGAAATCACTTAACGTCGGGATTGTGTGTATGTGAGAGAGACGGAGAGAGACTTAAAGTGAAATCATATTTCCTTAGGCTTCAGTGAAGTCAAAACTTCACCTTTACTTTGTCAGGCCTCACTTTGTCCGCATTCACACTTCTCTCTATGATGAAGCCCAAAGAGGTTCACCCTTTTCTAACCTGGGCAGCACCATCGCGAAGGAAGAGCCCTTCCAAGCCGCCAGCAGACCCTTGGTGGGAGGGTGCCTCGGCAGGAACAGCGAGAGAACTCGAGCCGTTCCCCCCAGCACCTCCCCATGATCAGGGTTTTTGGCCCCTCGTCAGCTGCAAGAGCTGAAATTAAACTGGGAAAAGGAAAACATTTGAATAACTGGCCTTCGTGGGCAGGGAGCTGGAGGGGCCGGTGTACGTCTGCTCTTTAACTAGTGTGATTTTTAAGAATTATGGCACAGCTATCCAAAGAGCAGGGCTTTAAAAGAGGAAATAATTAGTGATAAATTAATTCTTACAGCATTAAGCCATGACAAGGGATGTTTTATGGGCCTAAGAGTATGTCTCTGGTGCACGTGAGGCACAAGGCCAAGGCGTTAAAAACTTGTAAATATCCTGTAGGGAGCTGTTCTGCATCGGCAGCGGGATGGATTTAGATGGCTCTTCCATTCTTAGTTTTTACAATTAGATGGTACTCTGGGGTGCCTTCATGCAATTCTAGATCGGCTCTCTGTATTTAAATTCATGTTTCCAATAATGTTCCTTAAAAAAGATGCATCTTCCTACTCTAGAAAATTAGTTCCTTGTGGAAGCGGGAAGGAAAAATAGAAGAAGCTTTAGAAGTCCTTTTTTATCCTTCTTCTGTTTTTAAGGTAGCGGTGCTTCACAAGTGTGCCTGCTTAGGTGGGATGCTCACAGGGCTTCTGCAGCAAAGGACAATAACGGAAAATAAATGAATGAACAAAATCCCTGGGTTTCCATAGCCCAGGGCTGAGTCTGAGCTCTTTCACCTGGTGGTCTCATCTCTTCTCCTGTTTTACCTCCCCCGCCAGCACCCCCCGGGCACTGCGTGCCCTCTAATTTTGGGGCGGGAGGCCTTGGGTACCTGCGGGCAGTTTGCAGCAGGCTCCCAAGATCCCAATGTTCCCTCAGTGCCCATCATTTTGGGCACGTGTCTGGAAGCAGCAGCATTAGCTGTGTCCCAGCTGCGTTATCCCAGTAGTCCTTCTGCTAAATACTGCGTCGGTATTCCCAGTTAAATCCTGAATTGGTTTATGTTTATTGATTGTTAACTTAAATAGCACAAGCTAGGAAGAATGTCTTATCTGAGGACATTTTGAGGATGCTTTATGCATCAGAAATGTGATGAGCTAGACAAGACCAAGGCTATATATTGCATCTAGTCTGGTTTTTGTGGGAGGGAGGGAGGGAGGAAGAGGGGGATTCTTCCCTTAGCTAGGCTGCTCCCAGAAGAAACATCTTTTTTTTTACTGTTCCGGTTCACGTAGGGAACTTACTCATTGCTGTGCTGTGGTCTGCAATGAAACATGGATAGGACAGCTGGCAAATGCACTGGTAAGGTCTCTCTGCCACAGGCCCTCCACCAGGACCTCGCCACCCTGCAGAGGTGGGCAGTAGTGGAGCAGCGATGGCATGTCCAGCACCGTGACAGCAAACGGCATGCAGAGCCCAGCAAGGGGGAAACCGGAGGAGGAGGCAGTATGTCAGCTCTGGTGGGACCAGGATGGAGAGGAAAAAATTACTTCAGAAAAGGCAAAGTAATCGTGCTTCTGAGGTGACAGGGAAGTCACTGCATCTCCACCACCTTGCTCCACCCCCACACAAAAGAATAAAGTTCTTAAAAAAGCTCTGCTGGACAGCTCGCTCTCCGGAGGTTTGGGTGTAGGACCTGATAGGACCTGTTCCCTTCCGAAGTCACTTAAGGAATTCAGGAGTTCATGCTGTCTGTCACAGGTTTAGGGTGTGTTAAGCCAGCGATACCGGTGCTCAGCAGACCGATACAAAGCGTGCATTGTGTACTACAGTTTTCATGCTCTTATCCGAGAGGGCAAAGCCAGCACATGATCTCACCTGCGTCTTGTTTCACAGCCCGGTGCTGTTCCTAAAGGACGCCATATACTCGATGGGAAATAATGGCTTCCTGTGTCATTAATGAGTTCTTACAGCAATTTCCCTTCAGAGTAATCACCTTGGGTGATGGAGGTGTGCGCTTCCAAAAGCAATTAGCCCTTGGGGGGAGCCGTGCTGGGAGGCACCATTCTCTACTAACAGAAAAGCAACTTCCTTTTGGGTGTCTCAGCCTGGGCACTAAAGAAACCGGTGCTGCCAGAGTCATCAGTCACTTGAAGTTATCGGCCAAACAGTCTCCTGGGATTAAAAGAGCCCTTCTTGGGAAAAAGTTTATTGCCAGTGCTTAGTACCATACCACGTGGCAAAAAAAAACCCAACCGAAACCAAAAAAACCCCAATGCTTTCTAAATTTGTTACTGCAAAACTCCTTAGTTGGGAACATCGATCCAGGCATCCCAGGACTTTTAGGGAATTCTGATTTGAAACTGGCCTTCATGTTTCACCCCAACCTATTTACTCCAATCACCCATATTAGTGCAAATAGTAACGTATATTTTTAAGTCTGTACATTTATTCTTGAGGAAAAGGCTGAGGTGCTCAATGCCTACTTTGCGTCAGTCTTTAGCAGTGGAACTAGCTGTTCCCTGGACACCCAGCCTCAAGAGCTAGGAGACAGGGAGGGGAAGCAGAATGAGAGCATCACGATCAAAGAGGAAGAGATCAGTGACCTGCTATGCCACTTGGATGCACACAAGTCTATGGGACCAGATGGGCTACACCCAAGAGTGCTGAAAGAGTTGGCAGATGTGCTCGCCAAACCACTTTCCATCATTTACAGGAAATCATGGCTAACTGGGGAGGTCACAATGGACTGGAGGGTGGCAAATGTAACACCCATCTACAAAAAAGGCAAAAAGGAGGATCCAGGTAACTATAGACCTGTCAGTCTAACCTCAATACCAGGGAAGGTCATGGAGCAGGTCATCTTGAGTGCCATCAAAACCCACATAAGGGGCAACCAGGGGATCAGGCCTAGTCAGCATGG
>VZSZ01007047.1:997290-1069524 GCA_013398815.1 Ibidorhyncha struthersii | reverse complement strand
TCCTGAAATACCAACACAGACTGGGAATGGCTGGGACAAGCTCACTGCAGGTGAAGGATGGCACCAAAACCATCATCAGCACCACCTGTAAATCCAGACCCAGCAGCGTCCGCACCTCTGGCACAGCTCAACTGCTGGCCGGGGGCAACGACCCAGCGGCCGGGGCTGATGAACAGGTGAGCATGAAAGAGGGACACCCTGGCTGTGAGCCTTGCACGTGAAACAAAAGCTGCTGGCCTGGGCTGTGAATGCAGGCAGGTCCCTGTTTGCCAGAAAGGTGGCCTCTGCAGTGCTGAGCACATGGGAGAACCCGGCCACCCAGAGGGACCCCTAACTGCACCCTTGCAGTGCCTGAGTGCTCTTTTCATTTTTGAAAGGCAGCGTCGAGGGTAAGTGAATGAGGAGGCCTGTGTCCTATTTTAGCTCTCTTTCTCCAAACAAAAGCTTTTAAACTTTCTAAGGTCGTGAAACAGTGTCTCAGCAGCAAACAAAAGGAGAAGTTGTGTCTGAGCACATGCTTGTATTTTGCAGTCACCTTATTAAAGAGGGTCTAACCTGTTGGACACTGTGGGGACAGGAAGGCACATAGAATCATGGATTCATAGAATGGTTTAGGTTGGAAGGGACCTTGAAGATCATCGATGCCAACACCCCTGCCATAGGCAGGGACACCTCCTAGTAGACCAGGTTGCTCAAAGCCTCATCCAGCCTGGCCTTAAACACCTCCAGGGATGGAGCTTCCACAGCTTCGCTGGGCAACCTGTTCCAGTGCCTTACCACTCTCAAAGTGAAAAATTTCTTCCTAATATCTAATATAAATCTACCTTCTTCCAGTTTGAAGCCATTCCTCCTTGTCCTATCACTACATGACCTTGTAAAAGGTCCCTCCTCGGCTCTCCTGTAGGTCCCCTTTAGGTACTGGAAGGCTGCAATAAGGTCTCTCCGGAGCCTTCTCTTCTCCAGGATGAACAACCCCAACTCTCTCAGCCTGTCCTCATAGGAGAGGTGCTCCACCCCCCTGTGTTGGGGGCTTTGTGGCCCTCCTCTGGACCAGCTCCAACAGGTCTATGTCTTTCCTGTGTTGGGGGCTCCAGAGCTGGACGCAGTACTCCAGGTGGGGTCTCACAAGAGTGGAGTAAAGGGGCAGAATTACCTCCCTTGACCTGCTGGCCACACTTTTTCTGATGCAACCCAGGATACAGTTGGCCTTCTGGGCTGTGATTGCGCATTTCCAGCTCATGTTGAGCTTCCCATCAATCAGCACCCCCAGGTCCTTCTCCTCAGGGCTGCTCTCAGTCCATTCTCTTCTGACTGTGTATTTGTGCTTGGGATTGCCCCGACCCAAACGTAGGACCTTGCACTTGGCCTTGTTGAGCTTCATGAGGTTGGCATGGGCCCACCTCTACAGCCTGTCCAGGTCCCTCTGGAAGGCACCCCTCCCCTCCAGCATGTCTACCTCGCCACACAGCTCGCTATCATTGGCAAACTTGCTGAAGGTGCACTCCATCCCACTGTCCATGTCACCAACAAAGATGAACCGCACCGGTCCCAGTACTGATCCCTGAGGAACAGCACTCGTAACTGGTGTCCACTTGGACATCGAGCCACTGACCACAACCCTTTGCTTGTGACCACCCAGCCAGCTCCTTATCCACTGAGTGGTCCATCTGTCGAATCTATGTCTTTCCAATTTAGAGACCAGGATATCGCGTGGGACAGTGTCACGTGCACACACACACGTGCACACACAGGCCTGCCTGCGGTGGTGGCCATGGCACTGCTTCGTCAACGAAGCCAAGGAGCCCATGCTGTCCCTCATTTCTAGACTCAATAGCCAAATACCTCCTTCTGCAAATAGCATCATTATCTGTGATGGGTTCCAGCCATGAAAAGAATTAAGGCTATTTGACCAAACAAGGGCAGAGCCAAATCCTTGCCCAGCAACGCAGAGAGATTTACGGCAGGCCAGTGCTCTGAGCCACACGCCACGGAGGAGCCCTTTCCCTCGGCATTGCTGTGGAGGCAGAGTATGGTGGCACGCTCTCACGTCAGTGTAGCACCGTGACTCATCACCACAGAGACTCAGCCGGTCCGTGTGTGTGTTTAATCCGTCCCAGCCTGTTTCTCACATCGAGTTGTTTTGAAAGTTTGAGAAAGTTTGCTTTACTCTTGATTTCTCATTTTTGCACAGTTCATTCCATCTGGGCCTGAAAGTCAAAGCACTGAAATGTTGCAATAACAGCTGTACTTGTAAGCTTTCCATCCCAGCTGATAATTAAATGCAGAGTATCTCAAGACAAACTCGTATCTAGAGAAGACAAGCCCAGCTGTTAAAAAAACTCATCAAACTGAAATAAACATCTGAATCTGTAGATGCTCGTTCAAACCAAAGCTGCTCTCCTGATCTCAGGTTAAAGATCCAGCTGAGGTCACAAAAGACCTTGCCTATTGTTTAAACCTGCTGGTGCCTAACTCTTGCAAGAACTCGTAGTAGTGTTAAGCAGCTATTGGGAGGGACACAACGTGTCCACAGCCACGGCTGTCGCTCCCGGCATCTATCATCTGAAAAGACTGATTCTCTCCAGGTTCTGACTGAGGTTGTTAGCTCGCCCTGCATCTGCTGCTTCCCAGCCTGTGAGCCGGTGCAGGGGCATGGATAGGTATTTGCGGTCCCAGAGGGAGAGGGGAAGGTAATTCACTCAAGGCTGGCTGAGGGTAGGGCTTCACCCACAGCCAGCTGGCCTCAGCCAAGATAGGATTGAATATGTCTGCGTGTTATCGATAGGAAAAGACCCACTTGGTTATAGATTATGTCTATCATCTGTCACTCTGGCTTGCAGAGTGTGGGCGACTGAGCAAAATGTGAGCAGATCAGAGCAGCTGACCTGAACAAATGTTTATTGTCCTCTGTTCAGTTGGGACTTTTGTTGGTTTTAATTTGCCTGTGGACTGCAGTGCAGTGACCAATGCCTGCGCATCCCAAGTTTGGGTTAGGACAGTGCAGTCCTCCCAGCAACGCCAGTGGAGGACAGCAGGCAGCAGTCGCCTTGTGTGGGTACACCTCATCCGTGTCTCACCCCTGGTTTCCATGGTCCAGCTAGGGATAGCTCTGGAGAAGCTCTAAAAGCTGGAAATGGCCTGGGGCCTCCTCTCTTGAAAGACCAGCTAGTTTTTTCGTGGGGTCACACTTCAGCATTTCAGCTGAAGAGCAGTGGCTTGGGTTTGGTGTGGGTCAGAGATCAGGCTGCCAGGGGCACCCAGGCCCCCCCGGACAGCTCACTGGGCAGCACCTGTGAGACTGGAGGGCATCCAGTGCACCCCAGAATGGGTAGAGGTGGCACTGCCAAGTAGAGGTTCTTCAGCTTCTCAACTGTAGATGAAATGAAGACACCAAAACATTTTCAACAAGAGGTCTTTCTTTTCCTTCAACCTATAAAATCTTGACTCCAGAGAGGTTGTGGAGTCTCCCACACTGGAGACATTAAAAACCCGCCTGGATGCCATCCTGTGCAACCTGCTGTAGGTGACCCTGCTCTGGCAGGGGGGTTGGACTAGATAATCTCCAGATGTCTCTTCCAACCCTGACCATACTGTGATTCTGTGATCCAGTCATTTTTTGACCATATTTATTCCTTCAGGCTTCCAAGTAAGGGAGGAGAAGAGGATCATTTAAAGGGAGGAACGGCAAGTCCTTGTTCCAGGGGTGGGAACAGCATTTTGAAGGTGGTGCTGCACATCAGCACTTCAGTGGAAGGTGCTGTGTTGTACGTGCACTTGAACTCTTGCAGAAGTGCACTTCATAAATCAAGGAAAATGCTCCCTGAAAACAAAAAGTTGTAGCAGTAACAAACAGGGGAGAGGATGGGTAAATGCTCATGTAGTTCATGGCTACCCCATTTTTCACAGAATTAGCCATTTACCTCAACATTAAAATGCTCAGCAGGAATTGAAAGGAGACGTATCTAGCCTTTGTAGTTGTGAAATGCATTTTGAAAAATGTGGATCAAGTGCAAATTGCCACTGGGTTTTCTTCCCAGGTCTACAGAAGTCTTGCAACCACAGTTTTGAGAGAGGCAATTAACTCCTTAACCTAAAGATGTGCATTGACATGCAGTGTTGTTAATGGTTCCCTCGCTAATCACTTCTGTGGTCTTAATCAGTTGACACATGCATTCCTCAACTCCAGACAGCTTCCCAGACAGCCAAAAGTAACGACCCTCCTCTAATGCAACCCCTACAACACTTCCTTAATACTTTCCACGTTGCACATGTTTTCTTAGTATACAAAGCTGTGGTATACTGAATTTGTGGGGGCAGCATAAAATTAATATAAAAACAAATAACACTGAATCTACCATGCTGATTTTATTGCTCTGGTTTGTATTTTATTTATTAAAACCCCTTCTTCTTCTCCCCTTCTTCTTTTTTTTTTTTTTTTTGTTTCGCTTCAGTGAGCTAGCTGACAAATTCCCAAGCTCTTACGCTGGAGCTCTGCAGAACTTGGGGGATTTGTTGAAAAATTTAGTTTGAGCTTACAGCCCTCTTGAGACAGAGCTCCAAATTCCCCTTTCAATTATAAACTTGATATGACAGGAGACTTCAGCAAAAACCTCAACCAGGTTGTTACCACCTCCAGTAACTTCATCTTCTCAGTGAGGCTCCAGGAGGTCAGATGTCTCCAGACTTAAAATAGTTCCCCCCTGGCAATGCTTAGCTTCTGGCTGCCCTGGCTCCCTTAAGGAAAGGAGGTCCATAGGTTGCCATTGCTGTAATGTGTCTGAGATGACTCTCCAGGAAGAAGGTTGCTGAGATGATGCTTTTGCTGCAGCTAGTAACTGTTGCCATTAACCAGCCTCGCAGGGTTTGGGCACTGAAACAGGAGGGTGATTGGTGTTTTTCAAGGTAAACATGAGGATGTAGTCGAGAAGTAGCTGCTGCCACAAATGTTAGCCTAGCTTTCAGCACCAATGGTGGTGATTGGTGTGTAATGTCAGCTCAAGAGGAGAGGCCATAACTTTCAAGGGGGAAAAAAAGAAATGAATGAGAAATACACTGTGCACTGCTCCTCCTTGGTTTAGAGCTGACTGGAAGACCAGGAAAGCTACATTTTGTTTCCAAATTTAAAGAAAAGATAATTGATGCTCTTTCTTCCAAAAATGCAAACCATGACTATTTTAAAACAGAAAAATCTTCAGTAGATGAAACTACAGATAATGTCAAAATAAGATTTTTTTAGAACAATAGATAAATTTGGTCTAGCTTTCCCAGAAGTGGCCTGTAACTTAAGTTCTTTCAATTTTCCCTGCTCAATAGGTGGCACCTTAAAGGGACCTGGATTTGAGAGGCTTTGAAAATAAAAGGCTTTTGGTTTGTCTACATGGACAGATACGGAGGGTGAAGTCAGGGTTTGATGATCTTCCACAGGCTCATGGCTATTCCCTTTCCATCAGCCTGTTGGCACATCCCTGTTTTGCCCCACCACCTGCCCTCAGTCCCTCATTGCTCTTGATATAGATATCCCCAAAGGTCACTATGGATTTAAAAAAGCTCTTTTCCGCACTCATGCCTGTTGAAAGGATGCTCAAGTTTTGTTAGTTCCCCATTCTTGATGCTCTTTTCTGACATTGTTTTCTATTTCCCTCAGCTTGCATGTGAAAACGGGCCACTGCCACCTCCCAGTTCACCTGCTCGTTTCCTGTGTATCCTGACGAACTGTCAGTAGTTACCCGTGTGAGCTGTATGTACACAGGGCAGGGTTTGCTGGCCCAAGGTGCTCCATTGTTTTCCTTATTAGAGTTATAAATCCATAGGGAGCTTTTACTTTTTGGATTAGAACCTGTTTTAACTGAAACTTAGAAAGCCTTGAAGGCTTTGAATAGTACATGCCTTCCAGAAAAACAAAAGTGGGAGAGGAGAGGAGAGGAGAGGAGAGGAGAGGAGAGGAGAGGGAAAGGAACTTGGCAAAGAAGCGTGATTGATGATGTCCTTTCAGTTACATCAGAACCGAGACTAAGAGGGAAAAGGTTTGCAGTAATCGAAGACAGCACTGGATCTGAATCCACAGACTGAGACTTTGGCAGGGTTTGAAATGTCAGCCTGCATCCTGTTCCCCATTTCATCTACCTCCCTTATGTCTCTTTTCCACAGACAGAAACAAAGTTCACGTCTGCATTCCCCAGCCTCCTGCAACCGCCCCACAGGTCTGCATTGCAAGACCCCGCAATGGCCAAATGAGCTCAGGGGTGTGCACACGTGTGTGAGCTCGAGGGTAGCTCCCAACCTCCAGCACTTTCAAACCAGGGCTGACCACGCTGCCTACCACCCTGTGACAGAGCACTCTCGGGAGTGGTGTGGTGCCTTACTGGCCACCAGCTTGGGGACCCCTGGCATTGGCAGCTGACAGCAGTTGTCCTCTGCAGCTCTCTACGTTGCTATCTTTTTTTTTTTTGACTGACTCCTTAATGCCCCTGATTAATACTGAAGTGTCTCGTTTGATGGCATCATTTTTCATGGTCCTCTTTTCTTCTGTTGAAGGCTAACCTTCCTCAGGTTAGCCGCCTTCTGGAAACTGGGTTTTTTGGATGCTTGGGAGGCAAGGCTGAGCTGACATCTTTTAACTCTCTTCTTCAACAGGTCACAGCCTCTCCCACAGTGGGACTTCCTTCCCAAAGACAGAAATGATCCCTGAGATGGGATTATGGGATCAGGGAACAAAAATAACTATACCAACAGCCTCTGTGCTCTTTAAAAACACACACCCATTTCTACAAATCTCCATCATGTCAGGGATCACCAGCTTCTCCGAAGCCAAGTTCATGCTCTGAAACCAAGAAACTCTGCTCTCTGAGGTATGTTTCCATGTGTAACCAACTTCCCAAATCAATCACACCTTGACAGAAGTACTGCTGTTGGAAGAAAACCTGAGGCAGTCCCCAAGCCGCGCAGATGGGAGCAGACAGCAGGAGGTATTTGAGCAGGGAAAGCAGACTGCAAAGGTTTAGGTGACAAAGGGGCTACCAGGGAAAGAGCAAGGAGGCTACAGGGGTTGAACAGAGGAGACATGGGGACAAAGGGGGTCTGCAATAAACTTGCTTGCATGTCTGCAATCGCCAGTGAGCAGCTCCGTGTGTGGAGTTTAAGCCCTGATATACGCACATGAAAATATAGAGGATGCACAAGGAACACTGTTTCATCATTCAGCCTGTCATGTTTGATTGGCGGGGGTTGCTGTCATTGGCTGGACTTGGTATGGTAAAGCACTGGCTTTTACTGGTAAGATAAAAGCCATTCAGAGATTTTCACATATCTTTGCTGGCTCCTGTTCTCAATCCGGGCGTACCTGTGCATGGCAGAGATAGGTGGCAATGCCACAGACAGCCAAATTTTTCTCAGTATAAAATCTGCTCCTGGGACGTCTGCCACAGCAATACCAGAATATCCAGCAGTCCTGAAGACAAACCAAGCTCTACCCTCTCTGCTTCACCAAGTGGGAAGCTGGTGCTCCCAGAGGCTGCACCCAGCCCTGCAGCCAGGCACAGGTCAGGTCCCAGTGGGTGGTGAGCCCTGGCTGCATAACTCTCCTGGCACCATGGTCCCATGGCAAGGGGTGGCCTGCGTGCCCTTGATGGGGACAGGTGCCCAAGGCAGCCCACCGAGGGACACAGGTGGCTGCTGGGTCAGAAGATGGAGGGTCACTTATTTCACCTTCCTGCTGCTCTAAGCAGTCTTCTCTGGGCAAAAGGCACTTGTGGTTTTGAAGGAAATGAGAGATATTTAACACCCAGAAATGATCTTGGCTATGTAGGTTCTTGCTGGAGGAGGTAGTTCGGCAAGGTCAATATAACCGACATAACTGGGTCCAATTTCTTTAAACACGTTGCCCTGTATAATGAGAATAACGGAGGCCTTTTGCTGCCAGGTTGTTGAGTCACAAATATGAAAGAAAGAAACCCAAAATAAACAAATTACTGAAGGGCTTTAACTGGCTCTACTTTGGATCCATTTTTAAGTAAGTCTTTAGTTGTAAGAATATTCAGAATTAAAATTCTGCCTGTATACTATATAATAGCATTTGGCACTTCAGTGGAGTTCAGTGTTCAAAGTTCAAAGAATAGCTTGGGTTTGGGCTTATCCGTAGCTATATTGTCAGCAATTGTTGATTTTTTTTGCAATGCCCACAGCATCTACAGTTGTGTAGAGCACGTGAGCTCATGTTGGCCTTAAATGAAAGTGGCAGCTATAGCAGCCGAGTGCTGTTCACAGCGCCAGCTCAGATAAACCTCTCTTTCTTCCTTGAGGGCAGCCCCACTTCCTAAAAGTGCAAACCCACACAGTTTGTATAAGAGTGTGAAACACAAACCTCTGCACTGTAGCTGAAATACGCTTCTCCTGATCCTCCACTGCTTCTCAGCGCCTTCACTGGAGGAGGAGGGTGGATTTGGGCTGCTTTGACCAAACAAAGCAGTGCTGTTTGTTGAGCAAAACCTGACAGATTTGTGAATATCCACAGAGATGCTCAGATATGACCCTAAGTGAGATTTCCTCACTTTTATAGGCTCGGAGATGAGGACAGAAAGCATCCAGCCCATCTCTCTGCCATCACAGCTTTGTTTTCATTGTATTTCCTCCAGCAAACATCACGCGAGTTGTCCTAGTTTAGAGTCAAGGTGAAACTTTCCTGCCTGTATAAGGAGACGTTGCTTTTTTCACAGCAAACTGCAGTCCTGCTTTGCAGTGGCAGCACAGATGTCATCCACCACTGGCAGCTCACGTGCTGGTTCAACGAGTGAGCGGCACTGCCAAGGGTGACCTCTCCCAGTCCCTGGTGCCGGCTGTAGCGTGAGGAGCCCCGGCTTCAAACCTAGAAGGCAGCACTGAATCCCTCCAACTATTTGAGGTAATAAAGCTTTAAATGTAATAAAGTTTTGTTTCCTGGTCTGGGAGCACTTTGGATGGTGAAAAGGGTAACAGATGTCCCCCTGCAGCTGTGGCTCATGCCCCTCACTGTGTCCCCACTCCCTCCCTTAGGGCTCTAGCAGTGGGATGGCTTGCTGCTCTTGACAAGGTTTTTTATTCCATTTGAGAGTAGAAGTGAGTCTCATGCAGCCAAGAAAGCACCCATGGGGCCAGGTGGCCAGGATGCGACAGCCTGTCTCCTGCACCCATCAGGCTTCACCCATCGGTCTCGGGTTCACAGCTATTTTAAGGCGGACAGCAGTAGAACAGATTGGGAAAGAAATTATAATCTTCGCCCTGTTCCTTGCTGCCGTTTATTGCACAGCTGTAAAAAATGTGGGTTTGAGTGGGTCTGGGCTCCCAAGCCCCCACTGGCTTCAGCTGCGTGCCTATCTTCGGGCAACACGTGGCAAACCCCAGCTTATAGCTGCTCCAGGACACCTTCCCCAGCCTCTGGCAGGTACCATGGGGACCTCCTGCAGTCGTGGCTGGGGGCACTGCTGTCCGCTGGCAACACAGTCACACTTCTGCTGTTAGGAGCATGTATTATTTCTAAATGTTCGAAATCATGAAGACTACTGTTTATTCAGTAGTAGTATTATACCAGCGGGCAGCGGGGGTGTGTGGCGGGGGGTGAGGGAGGGGGTTGAGCTGTGTCCTCCTCCTGCAGCACCCCGTGGGTGGGTGGTCATGCGCCCTGCGGGGACCTCTCCCACAGCAGGGTGCAAACGAGAAGGGGAACTAGAGCTTGCTTAAGTCAGAAAACGTTGGCAGGGCTCAGACCGACATATTGAGGCAAACAGCAAACGCTCCCGGACCACACAAATAAGCTGTCACTATGAGCAAATGCGTAATAGAAAAGCAGGCAGATTGGAAAATTATCTAAAAATAGTGGAGGAAAGATTAGCAGCACAAGAATCAGCTCAGAAGCATCAGGACACTCCTGGGCTTATTCAAATCACAAGTTCTTAGAGGAGGATTGCAAAGATGTTGAAAATATACAACCAGCTCTACACATTTCTTGGGCTTGCCTGAACACCAGGAGAGTGCCATGTTCCCAGCAGGGCACAGCGGCTACCTGGGAAGCCTTAGCATTTTTAATGAGTGTCATGAAGAATTTTATTATCATGGAAAGAATATAATCATTTTCTCAATAAAAAAATCTCCTTAGTCAGTAGCTGCTGCCTAGTGCTGAGACGCAATTCAGCTGTCTTTAGCTGTCATTTCAGAAGACATATGGCAGGAACAGGATCAACCCCATATTGCCTTTCATATCAGGAAAGTTTTCCATTAATAACAGGTTTGTCTTTATAATGTGTGTCTTGGAATGAAATAATTTGAACTATGTGGGTTTTTATGAGACACTCTAGACAGAAGTCAGTAGAAATTTCTGACCAGCTCCTCTCTTTACCTTCCCCTCCTCAGACCCAGTTTAGGAATTTCATAGCCATCTAGGTAGTTTCTGTTGTATTTGCGTTTTCTCCTGCCTTTCCATGATCCCGTTGAGTTTTGTTTTGAAAGCATCATTCATTAAATATTTATTACTTCATTAAACCACTTGGCCCATGAACGCATATTTTCTTTGCCTTATTTTTCCTTATTTTTTTTCTGTACCCATTAAAACATGCATCCCTTGTTGTGGGATTATACTACTAGTCTAATACTAATACTGTTGCGGGAGCTTGACAGCAGAGCCTCCTTTGTTTCCTCCTGAGTAATGAGACTTCCAACCCGACACCTCTCTTGAGATTGCTGTTTGAGCACTCACCACGGTGGCCTGAAGCACCGAGACTGCCATGAGAGCCTTCAGAAGCTTTCCCCCTGCAGCTGTAGAAGTGACTTGGCTGTCCAGACGCTGTAACCGCCTGATCTCTGTCTGGTCAGTAAGGGCTTGGTTATGGATGAACTGAATTAGTAGCTAGCTGCTGCTACAGGAGGGGAGAGCCCCTTCCCCTCCATCCCTGGGTCCCCTCTATGCCCTCCTCCAGATCCCAGTCCGCAGCACACACTCCCCAGCTCCCTGACTCTCCTTGCACTGGCTCTGGCACTTGTCTGGTTGCAAGGTAAACCAATTCAGCCCACTAAAACAGCAGAGCCATGACTTATTAATTCAACTCAAGGTGTCTTGTGAAACCATACCCTCCAGCTAAAAGCACAGCTGTACATTAAGCTATATCTGGGCACAGTTCGCACCGCAACAAGAAGGAGTATACAACCTTTCTTGTCTTAAAATTGGAATTATAGATTCTGGAGGGTATGGAAAAACATGTTGGCAGTGGATCTGAAACCATCTGCATTTGAACAGCTACTAGACTGTGTGATTTCTAAGAACTGACTTTTGTGTCATTTCTCAGGGGGGCTCTCATGAGCCTGCATTTCCGTGGGAGAGCTTGGACGGCTACACCAAAATGCCCTGCCCCTTGCCAGCAACCCAGCTACTTCTCCGCTTGGTTTTTCCTGCAGCTTCAAAAAGGTCAACCCCTTCGGTTCTCCTGTGTGCTCCAGCCATGAAGCTGCTATCTCCTGTGCACCAGGATGCTCCCCAGGCTATGCTCTACAGCAGGCTGGGCACAATGCCGGTGGCAAATTCATACGAGGGAGATGTTGTAGTCCATTCTCTTTTTTGGCTTGCTCCCACTGTCTCTTACACACATCCTTAATTCCCAGGAGAAAAATGTCCTGAGCTCTGGGAGTAATTAGTAAGAGGGCACAGCAGATAAGCAGTCGCAGTAAGCCTGAGCAGTGATCGTAGGGCCAAGTATGTATCTGGGAAGTTATAGAACTACTTTTAAAACGTGCTTTAAAGATGAAGCATGCTTTTTCATGATGTATTCTCATTATTATGACCAGTCTTTCCATCTACAAAGGAGCAATGACACCTGCCAGGGCTTGCTATCACTCTCCCGTGTCATTAGCGAAGTAGGGGAAGTTGGGTTAGAGAGCCTGCGCTGGCAGTGTGTGCTGGGCGTGCTGCTCCGGCAGCACCGCCGCCTTCCCTCGCCGTGCTGGGCGAGCCTCGCTGCACCTCCCTTTTAACGGGGACAATAGTTACCCACAGCTTCTCTCCACGGTGTCGTGAGACCGGACTCATTAGTGTTGGCAAAGTACACAGCCACCTGGATAAAAGAGAGAGATAAGCGCTCGCTTTCATTATTTGAAGACCCAGATCAAAGAGCCGAGGGCAGCCTTGATTTACCACTAGAGGTACACCTGCAAGCAATGTCCGAGTAGAAATCAAGCAGTAAAACCACTGACAGTAAAAACAACAATGAAGGCATGAGAAAAAGTTTGCAGCTGGTCAGCTGGAACACAATGAAACAAGGAAAACCGAAAAAACAACCGCTGGTTTCTCTCTGACACTTTTTACCTTCCTGATGCAGAGGCTTTTAAAACAAAACAAACACTCCACAGGATATGTAAGTTGGGTTTTTTTTAAAGGAAACAAGGAAAGGGCAGAAAAGGCTTCCCCCTGCCTGCCCCCCCACCCCCAATAACTGCAGCTTTTGGAGGAAGGAGGCTCTACGTAAGAAGTTAATGATTGAACAATAAATTCCTGGTAGTTAAGGCAGGGGCAAAGCACAAATCTGTCTCTGCCTCTATTCCCTGCCACTCTGGCAGCCATCAAAGGTTGTCAAGTCTAAAGCTGCCAATAAATTTTCTTGCTCCCCAGCAGCATACCGTAGTCTTCATGCCCCAGTGTCTCAGGTAAGCACCTTCACACAGTACTGTGTACAGGCTGACATGTTTTATATATCCCCTCTGGTTAGTACGCACTCACATTCCTGCAAGGTTAAGAAAGGGCATTCAGCGAGAGAAAAGTAAAAGGGTGCAGAAAGGTAGGTCATGGTCATCCAGGGAGGGAGAAGAAGTGGCTCAGACCTTCCTGGGGAGCGAGCCTCGGGTGCCTGGCGGGGGTTTGCACGCCGACCTCCGAACGGCAGGCATACCTCCGCCTGGGCTTGGACCGTGGGGAAGCCGTAGTTCCAACACCATCCATCAGCACGACACGACAAGTTTCCTAGTTTGTAAGGTACCTCAAGACAGACGTGATGAGCCGCTGTCTGGAAACCAGCCACCTAAAGAGAGGGGAGAGGTGATGCGGAGCCGCTGGTCACGTAGGACAGGAGCTGTAAATCAGAGCTGAGTGTCAGAGAAAGGGATCTTTCCCTTGGAGCAGCAGAGGGACACCCTCTAACCTTAATCTGTCAAATAATTAAGCCTACTTCAGCCTGTTTCGGTGCTTACGAAGGAAACACTGAAGGGCGGTGCCTGGGTGGGTTCAGGGGGGTGCATTAAAGATTCCCGCAGGACAGCGAGGAATTGAGGCAGACAGGTAAAGCAGACATGAAAGAGAGTGGTCAGGACATGTAATGGAATCGTTCAGCAAATCTAGAAAACTTGTTTTGATTAAATTTATAAGGAAAGACTTTAAAAAGGGGGAGAAAAAGAGACCACCAACATAGCAAATAGAAGTCAAGCTAATGGAAAGCAATGAGTTTTTATTATTTCAGCAAACATTGGTGGGGATGGGATTGAAACAACCCCCTGAATCTAAACTCCCCTCTTTAGGAAGCTGATCAAGCTCCAAATTTCCCTGCTGGCCTCAGCTCCTCTGAAGGGCCAACCCAAAGCCCTGGAGATGAACAGTGGGAACATGAGGAACATGAGGAGCAGATCCAGCTCTGTGTGGCTTTGGCTCGTTTCCCAGCAGACACAGTAAAAGAGGGTAGAAATCAAACCTGTGGAGGCTGGAAAGAGTTGAGACACCAGTGGGGCTCCTCTCATCTAGCTGTAGCTGTCTGAAAGCAGGGTGTACAGCTCTGCCTGGCTGTCTCAGCTCTCTTTATTGTGTCTGGAGCTGCAAATGCCTCCAAAAGATGATTCATCCCAACAACTTGAGGTGCTTTTGTGCTATTGAATCAGATCCCTTCCCCGTTTGCTGGCAGGGCCCACTCCCCTTGTCACCCACACCGCCCGCACAGTGATTCATGCTGGGACCTCCCCTCCATAATGAGTTTCAAGAGGAACGCTGGTCACTGCTGGTAGGACAGTTTGCTCCAGCATCTGTAGGGACTGTCCTCCAGCCCTTTTGTGGCAGACCTGATACTTTCACATACCTCCACATATCTCCCAGGCTCACGGTACCTAGCCTTAGCGTCCCATCATAAGAGCTCTGCTGTGACAGCCAGACACTCATCCCTCCATGGAGCAAAAAGGGGACCTTATCCTTTCACATGAACATCTTTCCATTGACCATAGAGGGCACACGGCTCCCTCAGAGCAAACACCCTGCTTACTAATGGTGAACGCTAAGTGATACCACCCAGAAGGATAATGAGGCGGCCATAAGAGCAGCATTACAACGTAACATTTCTTTGATTCTTAAAATAACTCTGTCCGTGAAACTAATAGCACTTGTAACATGTCTGTCCTTGGCAATAAAGCCAGGGCTTCACCCACAGAAGTTCCTGCTGCAGAGGAATGAGTATGGGCTGGGAATTCAGACCTTCCTGGAAGACGTGCATTTTTTAAGAAGCCAACCCAATAAACTCCTTCCACAAGCAAAGGCACCAAGGTTTAGATGGTGATGCGGAAGCAGAGGGACTGGAGGGGAAATGAAAAGAGGGCCAGTTGGCGTGCCATTCCTCTAATTGAAAGGCTGCTGGGTTTTTCTGTATGACGTTGAGGTCTTATCAGAGACCAATAAATTGCAATTGTATTGTCAGAAGGGTAAAAGACTCTCTAAGGGTTTCCTGTGCCATACAAGACTAAATAGGTCACATCTATGGGAGGGGAAGGGTGTCCCCTGCAGTGGGCAATGCTGTTCAAACACGGAGCACCCAGGCCTTTTGACGTGTGTGGCACGTCAAGCCTTGGGGAACTGCACTACCTCTAGGGGGGATTCTTCACATCCAGTTTACCTGGCTGTTTGAACACAGTTCAGTGAGAAGTAAGAATAGCTGGCTGAGGAAAAGGTTGCAAGATGAAATAAATTCCTAAAAATATCTGACTTATATATAAATCTCTCCCACTGCAAGCCCATCCTTGCTTGCTACCTCCCCACACTTCTGCTAAACCAACCAAAACCAGAAAGAGACTATATTTCAAGAAAAATAAAGTAAGCTAATTAAGTCTGTTACCATATGCAGCATACTATTCAGGAAGTTACAGTGCAATAAGTTACTGTGAAAACACGAGATACATGTGCTCTCAATATCTACCTATATTTGTAGCCTTGTCCCATGCTAAACTTGGCAAAAGCAAGATAGCTTCCACCTCCCCAGCTGAAGGTAAACTTCCTCGTCCTCACTGAGGGGTAAGAAGTTCCCCCCAAGGGCCGTGCTTATGCCACTGCTCTCCTTCTGCCATAGCTCTGCGTCCTTGCCAAGAGCTGAGGATGCTGCTGGATCTGCTCCTTCCCTAGGAGTCAGAGAGACCAATACTAGCAACAGGTTATCAGTATCACAGCCATTTTTAATGCCTGTTTTTAAAGAAGAGTATTATTGAAACAGTGCATGTTATCTTAGTTTAAACACAGCATTTTTAGCTTAAAAAAGTGTGCATTTTTCTGTGAATTGATATTTTTCACACCCTTCCCCACGTTTATTTCCCTCTCAGCCTATATACATTTCTAGATGTGATGCCTTTCACTAAGGAGTATTGCTCTCATACCGTACCATTTGTCCTTGTGCTCTAGCCTCTTACAGCAGACACTGTGTAAACACACCAAAAAGACCTTACTGTCTCTCCACAAGACTGAGGACAACCTCCTTTGGCTTTCACGTCCTGACCAGCACTTGAACCAGTCTCTCCCATGCCCTCAAACTTTTGTTCTTTTGGGTATTTAGCCAGAGATGGAAGAGCCATGTTTCTTCTTACACTCTTATTATTCTCCTTCAAATGAATATGAATGAAAATGAGTCAGATCATTCATCAGATCTGATAAGCTCTGCGTGAGCAGGGTACAGATTGCACCTGAATGAACAAATGCTGATAAAAACAGTATTTGAAGACAATAGCAAATTCTCTTTTATAGTATCAGACCTCCTTTTATGTGCTTTCCACCACCATTCAAGCAGATGAATTTTCCTTTTTTTTTTTTCCCAGAAAATAAATCTGTAAAATGAAAATCATGTGAAAACACATCTGATAGTGATCACCTGGGGAGTCTCATTCGCAAGGCTGGTGGGACAAGACTAAAACCTCTTTTATGGTCTTGGAATTGTTTGGTCTGAGAAAGAATAAATATGAATGATACGACCAATTACACAGATCACATTTCAGGTAATAGCCAAATTGTAAATAGTCCCATAGTTCCTATCTAACTCATGAATGAGAAAATAGTTGAACTGCAAAACCAAAATTGTGGCTTTCCAGATTCGCTTCCCAGTTCTATCTGACAGCTGGAACAGGAAAGCATTGGGCTCAATTACAAATACCTGACAGCCTGCAAGCGCAGAGCTTCTCAGCCCGGCCTGGGGTGCTGATAATCAGTTTTCACTGTTCAACAGTTTGATCTGTCATCCATTTTGGGCTGACCTCTCTGTTTTTAAATTTTCAGATAGTCTTTCTTAGGGAGGAATTCCTGACCCACAAATACAGAAATATAAAAATATAAATGGCCACCATATGAGGAGCAGATGAAAGACTCTTCAATATCTACAGCCAAATATTCACATCTCTATGATAAAGATCTAGCCAACATAAGCACGTAGTTTGCATCTACATTTTTGGCACCTAATGAAATAGTCTTTTTAAAATAACTACCGCATTTTGCTATGGAGAAGTACATGCCTTTGAAGGTCTCCCAAGAAGATACACTCTACGGAGCAGAAGCACTTACACTTCTCTCCATCGGGTGAATAGGAAACTTTGGCAATATTCACCTGCTCTCTGAGACACTTACTGGGCAGTGGCTGGAGCCTCCATGGGAGATGTTTCTCAGTCCACACTGACCAGGAAGTCTAAGCTTGTTTTAGGAACCACCTCAGCAGAAGCCAAAACTGCAGGCAAAAGTCATGTGTTTTCATCTATGCAGCCTGCAGCCCTCGCTACCTGTTCACTGAATCATAGAATCACAGAATGGTTAGAGTTGGAACAGACCTTAAAGATCACCTATTTCCACCCCCCCTGCCATGGGCAGGGACACCTCCCACCAGACCAGGTTGCTCAAAGCCCCATCCAGCCTGACCTTGAACACTTCCAGGGATGGGGCATCCACAACTTCCACGGGCAACCTGTTCCAGTGTCTCACCACCCTCATAGTAAAGAATTTCTTCTTAATATCTAGTCTAAATCTACCTTCTTTCAGTTTAAAACCATTTCCCCTTGTCCTATCACAACAGGCCCTGCTAAAAAGTTTGTCCCCATCTTTCCTGTAGGCCCTCTTTAAGTACTGGAAGGCCTCCCTGGAGCCTTCTCTTCTCCAGGCTGAACAACCCCAACTCTCTCAGCCTGTCCTCACAGGAGAGGTGCTCCAGCCCTCTGATCATCTTTGTGGCCCTCCTCTGGACCGGCTCCAACAGGTCCATGTGCTTAAGTAATAGTCTGCTTAGGATATTACATGAATGTGCAGACTTGCAAAACTTTGGCAAATGCAGTGTCAGTTTTAAATATGTCAAAATTCAGCTGCTGAAGGGAACATGCTAACTGATACCATGATGCTCACATGTGTTGATATCTCTTTTTTCTTTCACAGCCGAGAAGCTTAAAATACTCAAAAGCGTTAATAGAAATATGGTGGGTAAGCATTACTGCTTTCTATGCATGTAGTTGTATATTTAAGTACCTATTTATATATTTAAAGGACAAGACACAGAAAAATACACACAGGCGTGCACACACACATTCTCATATATTCATATTGCTGAAATTACAAAGCAAGTGTGGAGATTAGACCAGGAATAGAACCCAGATTGCCTGATGCAAAACTTCTTGCTTTAACCATCGGAGAATAGGTCCCCCCAGTCTTATAGGCTGTCAGATTAAAATGTAAGAGGAAAAGAATCACAGAAACTTCAAATCAAAGCATGAAATTGAAAATCTGTCAGATCCGTAGAATGAAAATTCTCTCCAAAGGAAAATTCTGACATGATCACATTTTCTCATGAAATTGGAGCTGGAAACAAGGTCATTCTGGAAAAAAAAAAAAAAGAAAAATAATAATAAGAATAATAATAATAGAACCCCAGTCGGTCTCAGCCACTTCAGTAAAAGAGTCTGAAGGGTTTTGACAAGTACTGTGTCTAAGCCAAAAAACCCCAGGGCTAGATCTTCCACAAGAATTAGGAAACTTAAAGGGACATAGTCGAAGTTGGTAGACCAAACATTTGAGCTACTTTAAACTCAGAGTAATACAGAAGGGTTCGTATTTTTTCTTTATTAAAAAGAACAGCTGAGAGATATTTATGAAGAGTATGGTGACATAGTTTGCATATTTATTTTGTAACTAAGGATAACAGGCTTTGCAACATTTTCTTGCTGGATTTTAAAGCCTCGCTTACATTGTAGGTTGAAAGATTAATTTCTAATTAAAACTTACGCATTTTCTTTCCTTTGCTCATACCAAGAAAGCTATGGATAAAAACCAGTGGAAAAATAGTGAGTTAAAATGGGACACAGAGAGGGGGCAGGGGGGGAAATATTTATTTTTAAGTGCAGCATGGCATCATTCTGTTATAAAAATCTGGCACAAACTGATTTTCTGAAGTGCTGAGAACCTACGGCTTCTTTGAATCCAACAGGAGATTTGAGCGCTCAGCAAACTCTCTGGGAAATCAGGCCACATTGCTTTAGCTTCCCAGGACTTAACCCTGCAACAATTTCTTCACACGTCTAGTTTGCAATACGTGGTTACTCCAGCTGGAGTTAATGGGACACTTCATCATCATTCTGTTGGCGCTTGTGCAGAGATTAGTGGCTAGATATTTAACTTAGCACAGATGTAATCCATCCAACCAAAGACAAATAAAGACTAAGGCCTGCAGTGTGAGCCAGTCACACCAGGCTCAGGGTAGTGGAGGAAACAGGTACTTCTCAGGCACAGGTCACCCCTCACCCCTCCCAAACCCAGCACACAAACTAGAGCACAGGAGCATTCAGGAACACGGGTATGCAGCACAAACTGCTGCAGGAGGTCGCAGTGGATTCTGCTGACTTACATGAAGAACCTTCTGGGTTTTGACGTGTTTGCTGCTGAGGATCAAAAAAGCCTGGCTGGAAAAAGAGGGGTGGAAGGGAGGACAAAGCTGGTTAGTATCTCGTAGCCCACTAGCTGGTTCCTACATTACTGGCCACATCTGTTCACCAGGGTCAAGGGTTAGCGTCACGTGAGGGGCATCCTGGTGAGACATTAGGTTTTCCACAACATGTATAAGGACGCTCAGCACCTCAGAAGAGCTTCTCAAAAGCCAGCACACTAAGCAAGCTTAGATAAGGATTTTAACATGAAAATATTACTTAGTCATCTGGCAGCATGTAGTTGGTCCAGAATATGAGTATGTTATTCTTTAATCAGTAAATACACAAACCAGCATTTGCATTGGTTGGTACCTTGTCTATTTATCCATGTTTCCCTTGTAATCCTTTTTCCACTGGTGTCTCTGGAGCATTTTTGGATGCACTGTGGGGACATTTAGCAGCTGATCCTCTAGGTGAGGAAAACCAAAGCCAGACCTGATACTGGAAGAAGCCTTGTGCCAGTACCAGGACACTGTATCTCAGGGCTGCAAGGCTGCTGTGTCTTTTTGCCTTCTTTACTGTGAGGAGAGCAGTTTCCTAGAAGATGACCTGGCACCTGCAGGCCAGGTACCTGCAGCTCTGCAAGTGGGTCATTAAAATGGGAGCTGGAGATGTAGGCAACCTCCCTACTGCCTGTGGCAACTTCCCACTAGCTTCAGACTATAGACATTGTGGTGATATTCTTGTGGCATGAAGGGCCTCCCATCTTGCTGGATACTGTAGTGAGTATTGAAGTGAGGCAAAGCAGGGCACTGGAGAGGCCAGCTACCAAGTTGGTGGCCATCACATCACAGAGTGAGAAGCCCACTGGCAGAGGGACAATTCAGGATGGGATAAACAGCACTGATGAAGAGCCATGTGTGTCTTATCCTTCACCTCAGCAGGACAGGCACTCAGGGAGTACCTCTGCACGTTAAGAAGAAGGATGTCTTGGGCTTTTAAACTCCCATCCCTCACTCCATCACTAGGCTGCTTGGGAAGGTAACAGCATTGCCCAAAGCTGTGAGTTAAGCAGTGGTGTGCACCAGCAGGAACCCCTTGGTCCGTAGCACCTGCAGAGACACAGAAGGCCATTGCAGGCTCTGCACACAGAGGTCTTCCCAGGGGAACTGAGACAACTGACTGACACCCATCCCCTCAGTTTCCAGCCTCAGATTTTTATCAGCAAAAGGACATACCTCTTGCCAGTGGGAAAGCTGATGGAGAGGGCAAGTCTTATGCTTGCCTCTCAGAGATGTTTGCTTCAGCCTTCAGACTGAGACTCCTCATCCCTTCTCCTAGCAATAAGTAAGTGCTTGAAAGTCTTTCTGCAAAACTCAAGAAGAGATCATTCTTTCCATCACTGATAGAAGATGTTTGGTGACAAAATAGTATCTTATTAAGGGTGGGGCACTCCCTCCTGCACTGAAGAGATTTAGACTACAACAGTATTCTTGAGTCACTCAATGAGAAAGTACTTCCAAGAAGAGATCTCTCGAGCTTGAATCTGTTCCACTTTGCATGTAATCAATAAATATTAATTAGGTGAGGAAGAGAAGAAAAAATACCCCCCTTTCTATGGGGAGGTTCTATTTTTTATTAAATTTACAGATAATTTTTGAAGCAGGGCCTGGATCCTCTTTTCTCTGGCCAAATAAACTTCAAATTTTCTGCGGTGAGAAGAGTTATTCTCCCTTGCATGGTCCATCTCAAGATAGGAATTAATTTAATTCCTTCAAGCTGTCTGAGGACAGAATTGAACACAGATCTCCAGTATTTTGGGGGTGGTCACCAAAAAGTGACCCTTTGCTGTAATTCATCAGCTACCATGTAAAATATTGTCATTTTCAGCTGCCCAAACTGTATGATTTTGGGGCAGATTAGATCCCACAAATTTGCTTGAGGCAGGCCAGGCAGAGCTAGTTGAGAGACAGAGCAAGGGCACACAGAGACTGGGAGTCTTAATGGAGTGTGAGCTGTTGAGTTCTGATGAGACATGTAAGAGTGGATATAAGAGCATGCAGGTTTAAACTGACTGGGGAATGGGGGCATCTAGGTTTCTATGGAATTATATTTAAGGACTTTAGGATATACGTATTGTCTGAGGTGAGTATGACCCTTTGTTGATTTGCACTCCAGTCCCTGTAGGGCGAGACATTCCTTCTTAGAAATCAACTGGTATATCAGAAAAAAGAGCTGACCCCATTCCTTAATGTATTGTGATCTGGTAGGCTGCCTGGGTAGCCACACGTTATTGTTTTTAATCATGGTAGTGTGATACAAGTGATAAAGAGCAGCTCAGGGAAGTGATGTTCTGCTTGTGCATGGAGATGTAAACACTGACAGATCTGACATTTAATTGCATACATTGTGTAAAACCAGGAGACAGCACTAATCTCATAAATCTCCCCTTTTAAATTATGCATACAGATCACTGTGTCTCCGCTGCAGGTTGTTTCACCCTGCAGAAACTAATCTTATAGCTGCCTCCATTCAAAGGACCCTCCAGCAATACCCAGGAATGAGTCGGCTTTCCAGGCAGAGGAAACAACTTTGGTCCCTGCGAGTGGCTGAGAAAGTCTTTAAACTTTGACTCAAAATCAGTGGAGCTCTGCTCCTTCTGCACTTTCTTCCTACAGCTGATGAATCCCTGCAGTGGGCTTCATAATGTCCTTTGCACTTTCACACTTCTGCAGTTCATTCTAGTTCAGCCCTGATTTCCAGTCAAACCTGGTGGTCTTTATCATCTTGTTTTCCATAGGGATCAGCAGCGTGATAACATCCATGCAAGAGATCCATGTTGCATTCACCTTGTTGGCCCTTCCATTGTTTACAGAAGAAAAATAATTTGCAAAAAGACCCATATAGGGACAGCAAGTCCCCAGGAGGCAGGGTTTGGTAAAGGTGGACAGGGAGGCAGGGCTTACCCAGTGGCATGTGTCAACATACCGTGTGCTGCAGGTGAGCTAGCTAGCTTTGGCAGCCAAAAGTCTCAGTCTTAAAAAGGAGACGAGATGATGAAGGGGATGATAGGAAGTGTTTTAGTTTTTGCCAAGACAACCTTGTTTCTTTCTCTGCTGCAGAAGTAAGAGTGCACCACATGAAGCTGACTGCGCTTGTCTAATCCACTTGGCTTTACTACTGAGGTTGAGTGGAGGGACCTGAGGAGAAGAACGTGTCTCAGAAACAAATCCGTTTCAGAGGACTGAAAATCCACCCTCAGATTTTCTGTTGACAGTCACAAGAATTAGTTAATGAGGCCTCCACGGATGTCAAGAGAAGTACAGCACCCGTTTCAGTCTCTTCATTTGGCATTGGGAAGGAAATAAACTTGGTGGTTTGGTGAGGTCATCTGGAATATGCTGTGACTATGTCCTCAAACATGGGGAGACTCCTAGGAGAGCAATGCTATTTCCGAAGTCCCCTGCCTTTTTCTCAGTTTATGCTGTATACACAGCTGCAATCTGTGATCCCAAAACAGACTGTGATCATTGAAAGCATCACTTACCAGTTAGTGTTCTATCATCCGTGTAAATTATTATTCTCAGTTTTTCCCTTTGAATGCCTGGACCGGGATTCCCTGTGCCTAAATCACGCTCCTCCTTCTGCCTAAGACAGTGCAGGAGCAACTTCTTATCTCTCCAGGGGAATAGCTTGAATATTCCTACTTGATGAGAACAACTTAGTTTCATACCAGATGCTAGAGATGCCATATCACTTAGTTGTACCCCATAGTTGGAAGGCACCCATACAGATCTCCCCTTGTTCAGAGCAACTGCTCATATTCTTTGCCCACTCTAGTCTCTTCGTTGGGTTTATTAAAAAAAAAGGCAAGGGAATCAGCTGTAACCAGTGTACTTGTTTTTCTAAAGAGTCTGGTCCAAGGGATCTCACACACACGTTTCAGCTTACGGGTTCTTAACAGTTTGCTGGCAGGGAGGATTTCTTTGCTCTGCCAGTATTTGAGGGGAGTGCTTGGCCTCTCTGCCACATGCAGAAGAGTCCTTTATGACATTATAATTATTTCTCAGTAATTAAGATCATACCCCAGACACAAGGGAGAAGAGCCAGCTTACCTTATGAAGCTGGTTTTTTAGAAGTATTTTGGCTTCTGGAAACTTCAGGATTTTTCTGTGGGGGTGGGGATCCCTGCATGGGAAATTTAAGTCTGCTGACAATAGTTTTGCTTTTCTTTTTGCTCAAGGGATGGACTGAGAAGCTGTTTATGGGTCTTGTGGGGTCTGTGCATTGTAATCTGATTGTAATTTATTTCTTTGAAGAAATACACCAAATTCCACATGTTGGTCTTGACCTGGTGATCAGTGTTTAGTCTTCAACCAGTGAGGTCACTGACTGGGGTGAGTAGGAGCAGAGCTTGCATGATGTTTTTATGCAAAATTTCTGTAGTAACAGATTTACCAAAAATGACTGTATGACTATTTCTTTTAAAACTTTACGCAGCAACAGAAAACACACATTCAGAAAACAAAAATAATTCTGTGTCTTCCTCTTCTGAAACAAAATATGATAACATCTCTTTAAACGTTTGCTCAGTTACAGAGAGACCTGGACCTCAGCTCAACAGTAGGGTTTCACCACCCAGAATCACAGTCTGGATGCTGCAGGTGAGAGTGGGGATGAATAAAAGGTCTTCAACCCCCCACTGTGGTTAGCCGACATCACTCCAAGAGTCTGGTTTGATTTCCTGCCTGTCCAAAAAATGTCTTCAGACTTTCAGACTTGCAGCTGCAGAAGCTGCATGGTTGTTGGCCTCGGAGCAGCTCAGCCCATTCAGTACCCAGCCCGCATGGTCTGCACATGCTTCATTTGCTTGTGGGAAAAACTGCAGTTCAGATTTGAGGTTTACTGGAGATCTTGCTAGTTTCCCATAGGAAAGCATGGCTGGTTCAAAGGTGGTTTTTTTGGTCTCTCACTTGGTGCCCTTGCTTGCAAGTCATGATACGCCCAATAGGGTGGAGATGGACATAATATTCCTACAGCTGCAAATGCTCCGCTGCTGGCCCGGTCATTTGTGGGGCAACCCACACGAGGGGTCTCTGAACAGCTGCTGCAGCATCGTGTCCTGCAGGCAGACGTGGAGGGATATTGGGGGCTGGAGAGAGCCCACAGAGTTTAGCTTCCAAGGATTTAGCTTCTCAGCCCTTTAAACAGCAATTGCACTCATTGCAAACAAAGTAAAGGCTGTGTATGCTCCAAATGCTAATGAATGTTAGCGCCATAGACAGTCAAACACTCCTTTCATTGGCTGGGGAAAAATAAATGTGAAAACATTTTCAACTTTTTGTCTTAAATTGCCTCAGACTGAGGCCAAAATTGTGCCATTTATTTTTGTGTGGGTAGACTTCTGCAAATGTCAGGCAGCGGGGAAGGTTTCTGCACAGATGCTATAGGGCTGAGCTGGATGAGACCACTTGAGAGGTCACAACTTCCAGTCCTCCTGTAGGACTTCAAGCACAGGCTCAACTTTTCTGTACAGGGAGTAGCAGTTCTTCTAAGTCAAGGAGGTTGTTCACAGTACAGGAGTTTAAACATGGGTGTAAACCTCTGCATGACCAGGTCTGAGTTTATTATCTGTGCAAACGTGGCTGGCACACTATAATTAGCAATTGTGAAGAAAAGGGCTTAGAGATACAATCACAGCTTTAACACCAAGGATTATGCAAGAAAATCGAGACAAAAGGGGAATTCTTTTCCTTTTATTCTATTTCCCAGTGCAAGAATTATGAGAGGACTCTACATGCATTTTTTCATAATTTTCCCACAGTCATTTATAATAATCTCTTGGAAGAATCAAACTGAAACTTTAGTCCTTAAAGGAAAAATTTGCTCCCTCATGCATTTGTTTTGTTATGTACATGTTCATGTGAGCTCAGATGGTGCCATGAAATGGAGTTCACATCTGACCTCCGAAAAGCCAAAGCTTATTTGGGAAAACCGCTTACAAACAGCTAAAAGAGTTGCACAAAGCAGATCCCCAAACCAGCTAGTGAGATGCTAAGTCTAGCAGTTTCAGCAAGTCCTCTACATCAGACTAAGGACTGTAAGATACATTTTTAAATCACCCAGGAAAAAAATAAATACATGCTCTTCTAATATTGGTCAGAAAAACTAATTAGCTGAAATTGTTTCTCATGACCAGTAACTCAGCAGTTCTTCTCCAGGCTCTTTGTTAGAGAATCTGCATAAAAATAGCAACAAACAGCCTCCGAATCCTTCTAAACAGCAGTCGGATTTAAATTTATCTCCCATAGTGCTTCCTTGTGACAGTGGCGATGACAGCGTCGATTAGATAGGGCTGGCACTTCACACCGTGTGTCACTCCTCATTATCTGATGAGAGTCCCTGTGAGAGGCAGGTGCAGGCGAATGAAAGATTAGGTGCAGCGTGTGTAATCAGCCCAAATCCCTCACTACCTCCGCCGAGTGATAACAAAATGTAAGCAGCTCTCTCCTTTCCACAAATTCTTCCCCATTTTCACCACACTCGTGAATCTGCAGGTTTAATTACCCTAACTGTGGCTGAGAAACCGCACAGCAGAGACCAGCATTTCCAGGATGAGGTTGGTTCTGGACCGCAAGCTTGTATTCCAGGCGATTTCTGTTCTCCGAGGAGTATGTGCAGTCCTAATTACGCTGCCTTAAACCAACACGCAGAAGTTCCCCTCCCTCCCTTCTGTGCAGATGCTTAAGCTTTTCTTCCTCAGTTTCAGCAGATCCTCTTTAATTCTCCCTAATGGCTCTCACACTCCCTGCAAATAAGCAAGTGAATTTTGCAATTGAATGAACATAATGAAAAAGCAAGGTGTGAGGCTTGGCTACATGGACTGGATTTTGACACTTGCCACATTAGTTTTAATACTTCTTAATGTGCCAGTCAATGTTTGACAGTGTGGCTGTTAGAAATGAAGTTCCAGTAATGAGATCTAGCAAGCTTCGTGGAAAAAAGACAACTGTTTTTCGGTGCCAATTACCGATGAGAACTACTTGGGCTTTCTGCACGCTTTCAGAGACAAATTGCTCCTCAGATTTGAACACTGGCTTGTTGGGAGAGAGCCAGGCCACGCTGGGTAAGACTCAGACACCTGGCTACGGGAAATGCTTTGTGCATGCTGGCCACAGAAAAGAAAATACATAGCTAGCTTTGGGGAGGAACTGGCTACCGCTTACTGCGTTCCCAGGCTGTCCCAGGTACAGATTGTCTGCAGCAGCTCTCCTGCTGGAGATATGTATGGGAAGCCGTCAGGGAGGCAAAATAGGCAACTGCTGTCCCCACATGAGAAATTATGGACCACAGGAAAGTGAATGGACAAAACCAAAACATTCAGCTGTCACGAATTCAGGTTACAGCTGGTGAAATGGTAAGCATGATGAGTGGAAACCTCTCAGTGTTTCACCGTGGGGCTGGAGGGTTAGTGAGGTAGAACAGCAGAAAATACTCCTGTCTACTGAAGAAAACAGCTAAAAGCCAGCAAGGAAGAAGTGTGGTGGCAATGTGTGGGGATGGCAAAGGGCAGTACTATGGTGGTGGTTAGTAGCATTCAGAATCACTGGCCGCAGTCAGCACCTGTGGGCACCCCTGCTCTGACCTGCCAACACGGTCCCACGCATTGACCGTACAGTTTAATCGTGGCTAGACGAAGCACCAAAGGATGCACTGTGGGGGAGACTTTCGCACTGCTGGAAGGTGAACTCCGAACTCTCTTCGACTTTCTTGTCATACTGAATGTATATCAGTAAAACCCACATGGTTGCTGCTTGGACAGATACATATAAGATGGTCTCCACAGTGCACTGATGTGACATTGCCATGCCGGGCAGAAGCTTTACCGCCTGGCTGAAATGCCTGCCTAAGCATACCAGCCTTCCCAGGGGAGAATCCAGATGTGCCAGCGGTCTCCTTCCAGAGACTGAAATCCAGCCAGGGGCTTCTGTTTTCCACTGGTGTTCTGGGTATTTGTCTGAAAAATAAAAAGACCCTCCTGTCTCACAAGGAAGCACAAGCCAGGGAGAGGCCTGGGGAGAAGACCTGGATTCCAGCTCAGGCTGCATCTCCCTTAAGCTGCTTAAAAACGCAGCCTTGCGTTTTGCAGTTACCCTCACTGTGTGCTGTGTCAGGCCTGCATGGAAAATCAGTGTTTTCCACTGTGGAGACGTAAATAACTATACAGTGTTAGGCCCGTGCAATGATTTGGGAGGAAGAAGAGTTTTCCGTGCTACCCTGAGTTACCTCATGCCCAGTGTAGTGGGCTCAGAGGAACATCTGCCCCTCCCCAGCAAGAGGCCATGGCCTTGCACTAGCTGGGAGGCAGGCATGATTTGGCAACAGCTGATGCAAATATTTCCCAGACCCTGGGGGAAAACATTTAGTCATACAAAAATCCCAGTTGGTTGCTTCATACTTAAACTGCTGCCCTCTGCATCAGAAAAGTTAATTTGGGGAAAATGGCCAGATGACAAAGTAAGGAAAATACAGTTAAATGGTCTTAATTTTATTTTTAACAATTGATGTCTCTGGTGGATCTAGTAATACTGGACATAACCCTTATTTAGAACTGTACTATTTGATCTTTGTGGTCACAGAGCATGTGTTTCTGAGTACTGAACATGAAAATAGGAAAAAAATCCACTGCTGACTGTCTGCTCAGGAATGGGTCTTGCGCGAGAAGAATGAGTCAAGTGAAATATATGTTTTTATAGGTGGCAGTTTCTCCTTGCTCTATTTTCTTGCATTTAAATCCAGTCATTTCTACTCTGTACATGTTTGCTTTTCTGTATGAAAATTATAACCATGCTATTTCTAGTGTTGTGCTAATTGCAACAAACCCACAAAAAAGATATTTCTTGTTTGACATTTATTAAATGTCACTGATTTTCCAGTCTTGCAACCTGACCCATAAGCTGAACACCTCTGAGCTCCACTGAACCCTTGCCAGATATGTGGCCAATCACTGCAACCTTCTCAAGATGGGAATCTACCTCTTCTGCACGTTACAACCACTGTGATACCAAAACAATCCAAACTTTTGGAAACTACGCTTGGGCTAGGCTGGTGAGAAGAGACGAGCCCCTGGGAGGCATTGCTTCACCTCCCTGAAGTATCACACGCAAACAGGCAGGTTCTTCTGATGACCAGGCAGGTAGTCTTGTCTATGAAGAACAGTTCACCATCAGTGTAGGAAGGCAGAGTGGCAAGCTGGCATACAAATGCCCCAATGTATAACTCACCAAGTAAAGCCTCTTTTCTACTGTCGCTACTCAGATCTTATATCATGACCCTAAAGGTGAATGTTGTTCAAGGATAAGTAATAGAGATGTTCAAAAGCTACAGTATGTGAAACATAATGATACTTCTGTCTACATAGGTAGCTAAGTCTGCTCTCCAGCTAAGAAAAACACATCAGATATATACGCGTTTGGCCACTCACAACTTGAAGTCTTTCTGCTGCTCCAGTGATGCTATAGGACATCCACATGATGCTTGTCCAAGTCTTGAGCACAAATCACACTGTGTTCTCATGAAAGTCAGTTTTAGAATAAGTTGTACGGATACGCAAAACCTCTTCCCACAAACAGACATTTGGGATCTTGGACAATGTGCTGTGGCTCAGCATTCATTCTCATTACATGAGCATGGAAATCCCAGAGGAACTGGGAGCTGGCGGCCCTCATAAGCCTCCTGGCATGCCCAGTGGAGGCAGAGAGCCTAGGAGTTTCTAGTGGCCTCTTAAAAAGCTGCAGAAAAGAAAAATGTAATCTAATGCGTACAAGAGAGCAGTGGAGAGAGTACATTTTACAGAAATTTTCTAAAAAGGCCCTCAAGACTAATTGTGTGAAGTGGTTAGGAAAGTGTAACAGCCTTCAAGATATGCTTACCACTTCTCAGAGAAGACAGCATGAATTGGCTGGGTCCAGTATAATGCTCGCCTCATCAGCTGGGTAAAAACTGTTGTTAACCCTAGCACACTGCATGTTGTGCACAGGATGCCCATGCAATAGGCTGTATATCACTCTGTGTGCATAAAAAATGAACTCCAGCTGAAGAACTGCAGGGCCTGACCAAGGAGATGTACCTGATGTACTCAGCAGAGATGTATACAGCCCCAGACATATCTGGCTGGCCCACGAACCGCGAGGATTTGGGGCGTTAGAAAAAGTAAACTTCAGTGTGACTGTCAGATTGAGAATGGTCACATAATTGGACCGTTGGACCACTGGAGTCCTTTGGAAGACCCTGACACAAGAACCACCTTCAAATATTCCCCGCCATCCAAAGGGGAGGCGGGGAGGGAAGGAAGTGATGGACAACATGGCATTGGTGTGTGAGTGAAAAAGTAGCTGGAAATTGCTGCCCTCAGGGTTGATTTGAAGCACTGATTCACTGTACAAAATTACTGTCCTGCGGCAGCTGACGGCAGCATCAATGAACCCAGGAGAATGTCACCATGTGGAGGGAGCACGCCAACGTGACCCACGTGTTGCAGTGCTCTCTGTGTCTTACCCAGTTTGCCTTCCCAGATGGCCGAGGGGCCTTCATAGCCACCGACTGTTTGTTTATTTGGGGGTTTCTATTTGTTGCTATGGTAAAACTTAAAATTTGCATCCCGAAACTTTCCGTGTTCTAACCTGCTTATTGTCTAGACAGCACATGCTGGAGGAGAGACATTATCCATGCTATAGAAACTGCAGCCTGGATTCCTGGCTTTTTTTTTTAGAACCAGGCAAACAGAAAGTACTTGTCCTACTTTCTAGTCAGTAAGCTGAAATTCTGCATGTTTAATTATAAATCAAATAATTGACTACAAAGCTATTGTGGTATGGCCTTCCATGCTGTTGATGGTTTTAATTGCAAACTGTTACATGATGTGCTTCAGAAACTAAGAATGAGCCCTGATGTAGAGGAGGAAATGTCCTACTTTGACTCTATTTTTACAGTCAGGATGCAGGAAATTTTCTGATGCGTCAGTCCTCTCCATGATGGACATGAACAAGAGTACTAAAGACCACATGAGATGCCAGTTGGGGCTGGGCTGGTGGTGCCTTCAACATTTGTGGGGACTGCATGGGAACTTGCTGCAGACTGTTTCTTCTGTCCCTTTTTCAGGACCCACCTTCATGAGACTCACAGTCTTCCTGATCCCCAAAGAGGATCTTGCATGGCTCACCCTGGAGTTGAGGATGAGGCAGACCATGGTGTGTGTACGGAGAGCCTTCATCACATCAGGTGGCTTCCCTGGCTGGCAGTCACCAATGTGAGTAAGCAGGGGGTGGTGCCGAAGCTCCCAAACTCCTCAGTGCCCATGGCACAACCCACTGCATGGGGAGGCAGGTGCACCTCTCTCCTCTCCCTGGCCACAGGGATAATGTTGGCCCCCACTCCCCTGTGAAACACCGTGAAATAACAACCCTTGATGCCAGGGCCTGTAAGAGGAGTCCCAGTGGAAGCTAGAGGCTCTCCTTTCCTCAGGCTCTCCCGTGGTGTTAGGCCCAGAGCTGATACACGTTGAATCCTCTGGGAGGCAGTGGCACCTGCTTCTGCTGGACCAGAACACTGTCTCTTGCTCTCCCACCATGCTCCATCTTCTCAGTAACCTCCTTTTAAGTACTGGAAGGTCTCCCTGAAGCTGTCCCTTCTCCAGTCTGAACAAGCTCATGTCCCCCAGCATCTCCCTGCAGGGCAAGTGCTCCAGCTGGGTATCCCTCTGCTGATGTCCCTTTGAGTGATCAACAACTTTACTGAATCAGGGGCCCCCAAACTAGACACAGTACTGCAGATGTGTTCTAGCAAGTGAAAAGTAAAGGGACATAATTGCTTTTCTTGGTCTCCTGGCTAAGCTTCTGTTGCTATAGCTCAAAATGCTTTCTTCTTTCCAGATACTACTGGTTCTGCCAATCACCAGGCCCCATAAGGTGAGGGCTGCCTTGAATCCCAGAACCCTCCCAGTTTGGTGAATGTCATGATTTAGGCCAAATCAGCCACTGGGGACATGGGGGACCCCAGATGGGACCGACAGATGCTCCCCTCTATACCTCTTCGAAGAGAGAGGTAGAGGAGGGAAAAAGAGACATGAGTTTAGAAGGAACTGAACTACTTTAATGAAATATTAATAATAAAATAAAAAGGAAATAATGAAAAATATACAAAACTGTATCAAGCTCCCAGGATGACAATCGCGACACCAGCTGGCACTGGGGCAGTCCCAGGCTGGAATCAGTGACGGACAGGAACTGAATTCCGGATCTGCATTCAGGATTGGGATTAAAGGCAGATGAACAGACAGAGTCCTCCTCAGGCATTGGCCATTGAAGAAAAAGAGCTGACCCTTTGATCCCTCAGCTTTTATACTGAGCATGAGGCAGATGAGATGGAATACCCTGTTGGTCAGTTTTGGGTCACCTGTCCTGTCCGCTCCTCCCCGCAGGTGGGACCCCACTGTGCTTTTCCACTTCCGACCCTCCAACGGGGAAAATAACAAAGTTGGTTGGCCTTGGGTGTTATAGCAATAAGTATAAGCAAGAGCCTCTCTGCGTACCGTGCCTGGGCATCAGCTATAAACATTGGTCTTATTGCTCCAAGAGAGCGAACAGTGTCTGCACAATACACTGTTAATTTCAGTAGTTAGAAGAGGCCCAGCTAAGAAGCAAAGTTACAGAACAAAATTGGTCCTGTTTTACCTCAAACCAGGACAGTGAGGCCTTTCACCCTGGTCCCACAGAGCTCCTGCTATCCATGTGACTCTCCTGCCCAGTCTCCAGCCTCTGGGGGCTGCCTCTAGCCTGTGCCAGGGACATCTCCACTGACTCCACCAGAGCCCTCTCTTTGCTCCAGAATCCTTCCCAGGCACAGAGCGGCAAGACCCCTTATGATGGAGGCACTGGCACTTCTGGGGCCACCACCTATGGAGAGACTCTATTGGAGGAACTGTCTCCAGTGTTGGACCCCCAGCCTGAGGGAGGTGTCAACACGCTGGAGAGACCTCAGTGGAGAGTCATCAAGGCAGACAGAGGGGGAAAGAGCACTTACTGTATGAGGATAGGCTGAGGGAGCTGGATTTGTTTATCCTGGAGAAGAAACTGCAAAGGGGAGGATCTATTTACTGTCTGAAGCTACCAAATGGGAGGATGTGGAGCCAGGCTCCTCTCAGAGGAGCACAGGGAAAGGACAAGAGGCAATGTACGGACTGCAGCAAGAGAAATATTGATCAGATACAATGAAAAAGTATCACGGAGAGGGTGACTGAGCACTGGAACAGGTTACCCAGGGATGTGGGTTCTCCATCCTTGGACAGACTCAAAACTGAACTGGACATGGTGCTGAGCAACTTCTTCTAATTGGACTTGTTTTGAGCAGTGGACCCCCCCAGGCCGCCTCCAATCTGAATTTTGGGGGAATTTTATAATCTGGAAAATTCTTCACAGAGCAGATGGCATGGACATTTTCATTGAACTGTGTATTCAGCAGTGAGAAAAGAACCCTTGTGCTCAACTGTACCAAGCAGCAGTCCCTCTGACAGCGTCTACAGAGGCCCTGGCTGCTCTTTTCCACTCATCTCATCCATCTATTTCTGCCCTCCCCACCCAGCACCCCACTGGGCTGCAAAGGATTATCTAGAGGAAGGTTTTGAAAGAGTGCTTGTATGGTACCTTGAGAACATTGAAGTGAGAAAGATGAATGAGATTTTCCCTCAGCAGAGTAACCTGAACCAGGAACAGTCTTCACCTGGGCTGGAGCCAAGACCTATTTTATGCTTGGTGTGGGGCAATAAGTGCTGATGGAGAAGCGTCATCAGCCCTCCAGAGCCTCAGGAGGAGGAGATGCTTAGGAGGTGGTAGCTTGGACAGAAACATTTCAGAGGTAAAAGGCAGTGCTGGTGGCAGGTGCCTGTTGAAGCTAAGGACAGGTACAACTTCAAGAGGTCAGGAGAAGTGGGGAGGAGAGAAAAATTGTGTGTTGTCTGGCCAGACATGCACAGGGACTTGCTAATGGGAGAGAGAAGCTGCAAATCTCTTAAAAGCAATTTTTTCTCTCCTCCTGTCCCCAACTCTGTTCATCCCTGTGAATCCATACCCTCATGCAAGGCCTTCTCAGAAGTAGCTGTAAACCTATTTGCTTTCTTTTCCTTAGAAAAGAAATCTTGAAAGCCACCACCAAGACGGACTGAAAAACACTCTCTCCTTCCCCCATGGACAGGAAAATCTGGAGCCTTTCTTTGTTGAACACAGAGACTGAGCAGGGCCAATTACCTGCAGTGACAAATAATGTTACAGCGAGTCTTTGGGCAGAATAAATGTAAAATCCTCCAAGTCAGCTATGACATCTTTCAGGCATATTTAGTCATTGAAGCTGAATATCCCCAGCTGTGTTAAACTGTTAAGCTGTTGAGTTTCCGTCTGCAAGCCACTAACAAAACGTAAGCTAAAATAGTCTTGCTGTGCCTGCCCTTGCCTAGCATTGCTGAGGGAAATGAAACTTAAAGCCCAGACCAATTCAAGCTTCTTGGAAAAACACCCATGTTCTTCATGCCAGTGATGTGTTCCAGTACCTTCCCGCTAGACCAGGTTTTATCTTAAGCAACGTCTGGGGATGTGACTCCTTAAACAGGGACAAGTGAGCTGCTGCTTCATTGTATAATGGAGCCTCACTTGACCTTGCTCTGCTAAACATACCGATGTGGCTGTGCAGAACAGAGCACCTCTGTGCCCAGGGAATTTTGTTTGGTCTTGCATTTCTTTAAGTAATGAGAGAGATCCTTTTTCCTTTCTCTTGTGTGCAACAGAAGTTTCTAGGCAGTATTGACTTAAAATCCTCTATTTTTATATGACTAACTATAGCAGCATAAAGTTAATCGGTTGAGATGACTGTGAGAACTTCAAGTCCAATCTCAAATTATTTTTTTAACCAAGCTGCGGCATATGCATGCATGAAGACAAAAACCCCAGAGAGTATAATGGGGCGGGGGGGGGGATCAACAGGACAAATCAACTGACAAACCTGGAATTTAAAGCTAAGTATAAATCTTCCTGAACCACTGTGTTATTTCAGCACGAAGGGTTTGTGGAGGAGAGCTGGTTTCCCCTCTTCCACCCTCCCTGGCAGTCACCGGTCTGTGCCTGCCCCGTGCTGGTGCCTCTCCAGCTGCCAAAGGCACAGCGTGGGCAGCTGATCCTCTGCCAGTGAAGACTGATTCATTGAGGTTTTTTTTTCTTGATGTGATATGGAGAAGCAGCGAAGGTTGTTGTTATGGTGGGGGGCTGTTTAGCACGGTCACCTCCTGCCAGGGCGGTCCAAGCATAACAATTTAGGGAGTCTGGATGGCAGCAAAAGACCACCGGGGCCATGCTGAAGCAGGTTGGCTCCTGGTGAGGAGGAGGCAGATGAGGAGGAGAAGAAGAAGGAGACCTTGTGCTCTAGTGGGGCTCCAGCCACTGCTGAAGCAAGAGCCATGCTTGGAGAAGTTGGCTCCAGCGGTGCAGTGGGTTTTTCTTTTCCACCCGTATTTCTCTGCAGCCCCAAGAGCAAATGATGCTGGCTGCTGTGTTGTGCAAAGCACTGTTGCTGTGATCTCTATAAATAATTACTGAAACCTTTGTTTATTAATCTCTGATTAAAATCCTAAGTGATTTAGATGCAAATTAACTGCTTTGCTTATGATCCTGGCGAATAGCCAGGGCGGCCCTTGGCACGGCAGAGCTGGCTATCGTCCCTGGCAGCTATGCTGCTCTTGGGCCCCGCAAACATTGCTAAAATCTCCTCAGCTGCATGCTAAACCCCCACAAGGTGCAGAGCAAGCCCATGCCAGCAAGAGGCAGGAGGGACCTGATGGCTCCCTGGCTGGGAGGGCTGGGTGAAACCCCTCCCAGGTGCCCCATCCTCCTTGCCCCCAAAAAGCCCCAATGCACAGCTGCTGCAGCCTGTGTGTTGTCAGTGTGTGTGTTCGAGGGGCTGCGGACCTGGCCACGAGCACAGGAGGATTTCTGAAGGATGTTTTTTTGCACAGTGATAAGGGAGGGAGTTGTGGGCAATCTCTTTTTCCTTATAAGCTTCTGGAGGGCAAGTCACCACTTTGGAAATATTGTCAGCCACAAAAAAGGGTGGGCTGCCCCGCTTTTTCCCAGCTGTGTGCAATGATGGGGAAAAATACCCAGCTAGAGCCTCATGAGGGCAAAGGTAGCTGTTTGCTAAGTTTTTCTTTATATTTGTGACTAATGAGTTTAACGTAAGCTATTGCTTAGATGGATTTTGTTTTTGGTATCTGAAGACATTAATACTTATAAGCATTTTTCAGAGTAAAAGTCAGGTTTTGAATGACAGGTTATATCTCTTCCCCTGCCCTTTCCAGGGCTGATGACAGCTGGAGAGAGCTGATGCGAGGGACTGAGGCAAACCTGTGATGGTTCTTGCCATGTTTCTCCACTGCCTGAAGATTATTGTTCTCTCCCACAGCAGTGATTCCATTTGTTATTCTACTATTTGAAGTAATGATTTTTTTAAAAAACATGCTCAATTTAGTAAAAAAAAATCTGTTATTTTAAATGTAAAATAATAGATTTTTTTAAATGTATGTATTCAAGGAAAAAAAACAGTGAAAAGGCATTCTTTCTTATTGTCCTCAAGGAGACTACACCATCCCTACATATCTCACCAGCAGTGTGGTGATCCACTGGTGTCCAGCCAAAAAGCACTTGAAGACTTCTGGGGCCATATCCATGCTTTCTCACAGGCGTGCAGCGGCAGAGCCAAAAGAGGGGCCGTGCAGCTTGGATGGTGGGCCAGCACCAGGTTTGGAAGCCAAGTGCCATTTTACATTACAGATCGCAGCCTCTAACAGACTACCTCGTAATTAGAGTCCCATGGTATAGGAGTAAGAAGGCACTGTGCTCCCAAGACCGACAGGGCTCATGAAGGATGCTTTCCCACAGATGCCCGAGCTGCAAATCCTTTGGTGCCTCGTGGGGGCTGACCCCTGATCGGGTACGGGGTATTTGTGGTTGTGCTGAGCAAAGACTGCAAAGCCTTTTCGTCAGTGGGGCATTGCCAGGATGTCATAGAATCATAGAATCATAGAATCGTTAAGGTTGGAAGGGACCTTTAAGATCATCGAGTCCAACCATTAACCTAACTTGACAAAACCACTTCTAAACCATATCCCCAACTACCACGTCTAACCTTTTTTGAAACACCTCCAGGGATGGCGAATCTACCACCTCCCTGGGCAGCCTATTCCAATACTGGATAACCCTTTCAGTGAAAAAACGTTTCCTAATATCCAACCTAAACCTCGCCTGGCTTAACTTGAACCCATTTCCTCTCGTCCTCTCACTTGTCACTAGGGAGAAGAGGTCATTCCCCACCTCTCTACAATCTCCTTTCAGGTACTTGTAGAGAGCGATAAGGTCTCCCCTCAGCCTCCTCTTCTCCAGGCTAAACAGCCCCAGTTCCCTCAGCCGTTCCTCATAAGACTTGTCCCCCAGACCCCTCACCAGTTTTATGGCATGACTAGGGCTGGATTTCCAAGATGTCCACCCCTCCAGGTTGGGTACAGCCCACCCAGTGGGCTGCAAAGCTGTGAGAAGCCAAGAGAGAGGCATGGCCTTGCAGTACATGGGCCAATGTGGCTTTTGTGTCATGCTCAACCGCTGCAAAAGCTCGTCCACTGTGTTGCTGCAGCAGAGTGTTGGTGTTCCTCCAACTTGATGTTGACACACCAGTGGCTGAGGACACTTTAGCAAGTTGGAAAGCTTGCTGTGTTGTATCAGAGCCCAAAAAAGGAGAATTCATTAGCTTCTAAGATCACAGCTTGCTAATATAAGTTAACGGGAGCTCATGGTTGGGCCTGAGATGATAATTTTTTCCATCAAAATAATAGTTTATCGTGCAGTGCTCTCTAAGGCCAAACAGAATTGGGCTTTGGACAACTGCTTCAGGCTTGAAGACAGGGCCTGCGTATCCAGTGACTTGTCTGCTTTTCCATGGCCTGTAATAAAAGATTTTTCTTTCCTCACAAGCTTCAAGTCCTTAAAGTTAGAGCAACAATCCTATTAAAGGCTTGGTTGTTTTGCTATTTAGTGTAATAACTTTTTCAAAAAAGGAAAACTTTCCTGCATTTTTTTTATGAAAACATAATGGTAGGAAGTAGCAACCGGAAACGTCGGCTTCCATAAATCACACTGCAAAAAATCACATTAAATTTGTGGTAAATGGGCTTGGCTTTTCACAGATTCTTTCATATAGTGGAGTGCTTTCCATGAAAACCCCCTGCTGGGCTCTTAAAAGCAAATTTACAGAATTTCTGAGTGTTTGGACTTGCTCCAAATTGTGCCATTGAGATAAAAATGCTCAAAAAAATAAAACCACTACTATTTTATCTGATGCTGATAATATGATCCAATTTGATTGTTGTTTTTTCCCTTGACTGCATGAAGTGAATTAGCCTGCTTAAAAGGGAGGTGAAAATAGATCATTGGAACCAACTGAAGCAGGTACCCCTTGAGAAAATAAGCTCTTAATTCCCTAGGCACTTCCCTGGGAAGGAAACACAGTAATACTTTGTGAGGGCTGAGCTGGTGAACAGCAACATGCTTTTTTTTCCTTCCCCCCCTCCATAGGCACTGAACTGTGCCACCAAACTTGAGAGCAGCTTGGAAAGGCTGTTTTCAGAGCTGAATTCCTTGATTTCCCACCCTTAGCCGAGGTCAGAGCTGTTCCTGGGAGCTACATGGCAGCTTGGAAATAATCAGGTTATGCTTAATAAATCTTTCAAAAATGCTTTATGTGGAAATATATGAGGAAAGGATACCTTCCCTTCTAAGATGTTTGACTGTGTATTAAATACTTTCCACTGTCCCAGGAGAGCCCAGCAAGCACACACAGCCCGGTGCATATAGTTTGTCAAAGCCTAATGAACTCTTTAGTGGAAGTTCTCTGTGGCTTTGTGGGGATTAGGCTAGCAACCACATTTGTTCTTCAAGCTGAAATGAATCAGTCTCCATAGGCAATCTGACTTCCCGAGTGTTTTCCTGTCAAAATCTGTCTCAAAAAAAAATAATGTATTCTCTTCTTTTGCCTTCTTTCCACTCACCCCTTTCTCCCACGTGTATATGTGTACCTTTGGCACATCTATCCATGTCTTTCAGGGGTTTCACAAAGTTGAGAAGCAGGATACCACCTGGCAGCAAAAATATTTCCTGTAGGGACCTCTCCTCTCTGCTGGGCAAACATTCTCCTGGGCACTTCTGGTCTGCACCACACCACATCCTCCAAAAAAAAAAAAAAAAGAAAATGAAAAAAAAGAGGAGATGATTTCCTGGAAAAGGAAAAAATAATTGTCCTTTATGTGAAAGAAGGGAACTTAAGCACAAAACACACATCTTGTAGAAATTATTCATTTTCCTCAGAGGTAGGGAATTACACTTCCCCTGAATATTTTGGAAGAAAACTCAGACGATCTGCGTATGCAGAGATAAATCTTCCACCCGCTTCTAATCTACTTGACAGCATCCACAGTGCAGCTTCACATGCTGCACGCATGCCCTTGCTTTGGTTGCTGGAAACCTAGTCCCTGTGTGTGTGTACTTTCTGAAAATCTCCCACTGTTGCCTATATTCATGTTTCCCTGGTTGTCCTGTCTGTCACCAGAGCTGTGTTGGTGCGAGATAGAAAGGTAGCACCTTCAAGGAAAGGTCCTGCGTGCATCATCTTCCTGATGCAGGAGAGGTCTGAGATGTGTTAGGAGTTTGTTTATTTACTTATTTGGCTATACGACTTGTTCTTATGGTTTGTTTCTCTGGGGAGTAACACATGGTTAGGAGCAGCGTTACAGATGAGGGGCTGAGGTGTTGAGTGCATGTTCTCCAGATGTTTATTTTCCTTGTGGAGGCAATGGGAGATCATTGCTTCAACCCTCCAAGGCTGGTCTTGAGCAAATGCCATGGCGTTAGCAGGAGAGGTGTGAAGACATACATGTATCTGTGATGCCAGGATGGTTGAGCAGGTGTTTTTGCAGAAGTGTGATGCCATGACTTACTGTTTTTAACTGTCTCCACAGCAAGCTGCAGCTGCAGCTCATGGCAGGAATGGCAGGGCAAGAACCAAAGTGGTTTCTGTGTCACAACTTGTCTCTTGACCATCTCTTCTCTGTGCTGATCCATAAGGTGACCATTTGTCTTTCCAAGGAGCAAAGTCTTCATGTGTCAAGTCTTAATGCTTAAAGAGAAAAGAAACAAGCACTGTAGAGCTAAATACTCCACCCTCTGTAAGGAACAGACAAGGTGTCAGAAGGTTTAATGACTACATCTTACAGCATGTCTTTCCACCTGGTACTTGCCCATGCGTGTGCTCCTACACCGATAACAGTGAAATAGCTTCTGCCCCATTTGCAAGATAAGTTACATGTCACAGGAGAAAGCTGGAGAGTATCCAGATAATCTTTTTCATCTGCTCCTGCCTTCAGTACCCAACAGGCCCTTTCCAAAGCTGTGCAGCAGCACCTACCACTGCTGAAGCAGCAGGATGCTGTGGCAGTCATAGTCTCTCCCTCCGGATCCACTTGAAAGAGATTTTAGGTGGGTAAGACTGAGGCACTTACTGCAAATCACTTCTAGGATTTTGTCTGCTGTGGTGTGGGTCTCTCTGCTTCCCACCCTTGTCATTTCAAACTCCCTCTGATCTGTGTGGTCTGACCCAAATCTCCAAACCATAGAACAAATTTTGGGAAAGCACAAGCTCCCGGCTGTTCTGCATGTCTCCAGAATCTCTTTGTGTGCTTTTATGATTTGATTCAGTGCTGTAGTCAAGCCTCACTGGTTGTACTTCTCATCAATGTAGGTAACCACGTTTTCTGCTTCCCATTACTCTGCTCTCTCTTAGAGCAATCATATCTTGTTACAAATGCTGAGTATGTCTTGCCCCAAATTGGTCTGGAAAGGACTGCGGAGCAGAGGTGCCTGTGAACTTGTGGAGGAGATGAGTGATCCTGGGTGCCCAAGAGGAGCAAGAATTTTAGAAGTCCAAAAGCCTTTTCTTTGGCTTCCAGAGGGCGGGTGCCCATCATGTTCGCAAAAAACTACAGGATTGCACCAAACTTGGAAGCACTCGGAATCACCACTGACTTCCTTAAACTCCAGCATACATACATGCCGAAGGCCCCCAGCTATAACACATGCCACAGGATATATTACACTCTATGTGCCATAAATCTTCCAAATTAGGTTTGAAAGGCTTGTGAGAGATGGTCTTGCCCAGCATTTCTCAGAGTTTCTCACCCATGACTCTGCTCAGTTCCCATCAGATTTTTTGTGCCCCACAGGCGAATGCAGCTCCAGCAGAGCGGTTGGTGTGGTTCAGAGCACCTCGATGGCTTACGGCAGATCTGATCCTTTCTCTGCCCAAGAGCAGGATCAGCTTGTACCTAAGCTGTTCACAACAGATGTTTGCCTAAGCTCTTATTCAAAAACAAACAAAAAATGATGGAGATGTAACAGTTTCCTCAGCCAATCTATCTAGTGCTTAATCATCCTTACTATTAGAATTTTTTTTTCATGTTTATCCTAAATCTCTTTTGCAACTATCAAAGCCCATTATTTCCCATCCTATCATTGGAAGTATTCCCCCATATTTGCAGATAATTTCAATGTATTTAAAGACTGTTATTGTCTCCCTTCAGTCTTGTCTTTTTAGACTAAACAACCCCATTTCCTTTAGTCTTACTTCATAAGTCAGGTTTTCTAGATCTCTAATTGGTTTTTGTTACTTTGAAGAATTGGATTTGTGACATAGCTTTTTTTCATTCTCTTACAAAAATTAAGATGTGCTTGAAACTGAACAAACTATTCCAGCTGAGGCCTTAGCAGCACTAAATAGATAAAAGGTACGTCAAACGGCTTATGAATGGTGGTCCTGGTGCAGTACTCCAGCACAACGCTTGCAGTTTCTGCAGTAGCAGGACTTTGTTGGCTTCTTGTGCCGCAGTCGCTCCCAGATCCTTTTCTGCTTTGTGGTACTCTGTCCCAGTGTTTTATATCAGTCCCGTCTTCATATATAAGGACCTTGTTATCCTACTGACAGCAGGACAAATGGAAAATTTTGCATTAATGTCATTGCTCCTCATCTTCTTCTGGCTGCTGCAGCTGAGCAAGATCCGTCCAAGTCTGTCCCTAATCCTCAGCTCGAATTCAAAGGTTTTGCAATTTGATAGGTGGTGACCCCGTTCTCCCAGCACGAGGCAAAGTGGTTGCGGTACATCAACTTCTAAACCTCTTCTGCCAATAATCCGTTGTCTTGTTTCCATACGCTCCCCCATGCTGTTGCCTCTTGCCATGGGGGCTCGGCTCTTTGAAGCAAGAAGCAGCCTTATGTTCTCCCTCTATACCGTGCCTGGCATGGCAGGGTCTTGATCCATGATTAAGGATCCTAAATATAACGACGATAAAAATAATACTGTCTATATAACTGAGAAGCTCCTGTTTGTGGCAAAATGGGAAAGGAGTGGCTTTTATGGGTGCATTTAACTTTCCTTTTTGCAGCTCTAAAAAATGTAATTGAAGGCAGCTTTTAAAATTGAACTGCTATTTTGTTAGGAAAATACTCATTTGCTGAGGAGAATGGTACATTCCTCTCTGTAAAAATGTCACATTTTCACCTGGGGCATATTCATGAAAATTAAAACTTCGCTTCTTGTTGTAAATCTTTGTAAATTTCCATGAATTTGCCCTAGGTGAAAATGTGACATTTTTACAGACAAGAATGCTCCAGTTTTGCTGAGAGAGGCAAAAAGGCCTTTCTGTAAAAAAAAATGGCAATGGCAACTTTCTGCTTCTGAAAAATATCTATCTCTTTTACTGAAAAAAAAAAGAAAAGAAGAATAAGAAATGGAAAATGGAGTGGAGCTGTTGCAGAGCTATATTCTGTATTCCCCACCTTCTGATCTGCTTTTATCGCTAACCATTGTGCTCAAAGGCAGAGTGAAACTTTACCATGCATTGATTTTACAAATGCACTTCAGAAAAATTATGTATTTTTGTGGTGAGAACTGCTAACTTTGCCATTGAAGTGACAGCTTTGCTGGCACTAATATTGTTATATATTCAATGGTTATCATGAGCCAGCTACGGCAACCCTCATTCATTCAAAATTTCCACTAAAATTATTGCAAGGCGCAACCATGTAAGAATCTATCAAATAATGTAATTTTGTAATTAAAAAAATACAAAATAAAGTCTAGTGCTTTCTGTAACCCTTTTTTTTTTTTTCATTTCAGCCGTTGATTATCACCCTGTCCCAAATACAGTACAGTCAGCTCAACCTTTATTTCCAAAGTTGCAAAAGAAGGAGGGGACTTGCAGGTCTGAGTTGCACGGCATTGACTGTCACTTAAAGACAACAAAGCACCCCTTGTCACCCCATTTTTCTTGACTGGGCTGCCTATGGGGAGGAAGAAGAAAAGGGAGTGATCATAGTAATGTAGTACAGAAGAGGCTGCCCTTGGGACTGTCTCAGACAGTATTTCTCTGAGAGTCTGGGCAGAGCTAGTCTGTGGCCACTAATTAAGACATGTTAACCCTGGGGGGACTGTCAGGGTTTTCACGGGGCTCAGCAAGTCTTTCCCACCTGTGAGAGGTAATGCTGGTAATCTTGTCCCACTGCAGAAAGTCTGTGTGTTCAGTTTGTTGGGGGAGAGGAAAGATTTGCTCTCACAGCCCCTGGAATGGACCAGACAGGTCCTTCCACGGACCAGCAAGTCAGAAGCTACTGAGTCTGCATATCTGCTGAGGGGGTTTTCCTTTCTGCTGGAGATCTCACCTTGCTTTCCTGCTCAGGGGTCTCCAAAATGCTCTTGAAATCCAGGGCTGCTTCAGACTGAAAAAAGTACAGGTGTCTAGGGCCGCTTAAAGGACGATTGCGTCAGTACTTTGCTGCCTCCTCACCCTCCTGCCCATGAGGTGCCTTTGATAGATGGGTTCCTAGGTGTTGAAATCTAGTAAAAGTTTTATGTATTCGGAAAAAAAAAAAGGGTGGTGCATGTGTGATAACCTTCATGTTGTCATCCTGGTCTTGGCCTGGCAGCTGTGGAGGAGAAGGCTGAGCCTACCAAACCTGCACAAATTTGGCAAGTGTGCCTTGCTGTTGGAGAAAGAAACCCCCAGGGACAGTGAGCAAGATCTCCTTTGAGAGGGCTGCAAGGGCTGCAGTCTGAGCGAGGAAACCGCTGCGGAGGAGAAGCAAAAGAGAAGGACCCGATTTGCTGAGGGACTGCTAGCACAGGGGAACAGGAGCAAGGAAACCTGGAGAAGTCCCTGAAAGGGGAGTTATGGAATAACTGGGATGCTTGTTCAGCACGGGAGCAAACAGGCTGGTGTGCTTGCTTGTGATCCTCTGCTATCTTCGTCAAGGGTGGGAAACTCTTCCCTCTCAGCTGCAGAGCAAGAGATTGCAGCTCCTGGAGGAGCCTGGGCTGTCCCAGGCACAGGGCGATTCGGGGAGCCACCGGAGGCAAACCAGCTGCTCCCCCTCCTCCTTGTCTGGCTGCTGTGCAAGCGCTGTGTAACACAGGGTCGGACCGGGAAGAAAAAGTGAAAGGGGATACTTCTGCAGGTTTTAGTGGCACTTGACCTTTTTGTATGGTAGCTGGAGCGTTGGAAACCCAGAAGGGGGGTTATTTGCCATCTGAAGTCTGGCTGCTCTACTGTGAAGCTTCTGCTTGCTGTGTGTGCCTGTGAGTTTAGCAGCAGTCCCTGTGCATCTAAGCTCTTGTTATTGCCCACTCAGTTGTAAGGAAAGGAGAAGCTGATGCTAATGCCAAAAAAGGGTCACTGAAGTATAAAAAGAAAAAAAAATCCCAGCCAGCAATCCATACATCCCAGAAAAATGGCACCCTGTGTTCCTAAACTTGCAAAGTCCTAAAAGCTTTATTAAAACTGATATTTGATTTGGCAAGTAAGTTCAGTTTCACTCAGTGCAAATCCATAAAATGTATCAGTACAAAAATATTCTCTACAGCAGAGTTGTCTCCTTACCCTAAGGACTACAAAAAAACCAAACACAATAATTACCGGTACTCTAACTCTGCGGTATGGATCTGCTGTTTGTTCCACCGCACCCGGCCAAGGAACCGGACTCCCTTTAACTCCTCCTCACTGATGACACTCACCTCCGGTAGCACGAGTGTGAGCACACACGGCATCCCCAGTAGCCCCTGTCTTGCCACTGAGCAGGTACAACCACAGCTGTAAGAGTGATGCCATGAGGCTGGGAAGCCAGTGGAGCTCCCTCTATGCAAACACTCACTGCTGGCTTTGCAACTGTCGTTTGCAGCTCAAAGAAGAGAAGCCGTGGGCACTGAAAGTCTTGTGCTTCCACTTCATAGCTGTTTGAGATCGCTGGATGGCCGCAAGGGGTGGAAGACTGCAATTTCCCCCCCAGCCCAAATCACTGACCTCTGATACCTGAGAGGAGACATGTGCTGGATTAGTGCCGACTCAGCGCTTTCTGTGAACAATTCCCACACTCACCACAGTGGCAGGGCAAGGAGAAAAGCTCAGTTCAGACCAGAGTGATTAAAGAGTTAACTATACTTCTCATTGATCACTGGCTTCTAAGCACAGGCCCCAGGCAGGATTTTTGTGCTGACCTCCAAACCAAACTAAGAGAAATCAATAGCATTTAGGTGTCAAAAGAAGAATTAGAACCTTTTAAGAACTTAGATATATATATGTTTCCAACCCAGCCACTTATTGCATGTTCAGTGGTGGCTAAATAGAGCCGGTAGGTCTGGAGGCCCATGAGAGTGAAATATTTACAGCCCATAGCCATGGCGTTCCCATAGGAACAAAGGGAGCAGCAAGGCAAGTTTTCCATATTTTCAGCACTGAGTTGCCTTGCTGAGCCTGGAGAACAGGCTGATAACGTATATAAGCCTTCTCTGCCCCGTGACAGCCACTGCTTGTCCCCATGGCTCGAGGTGTTGCACCGCTGGTCTGTCATGGACCCTGACTTCCCTAGTGTAGATGGATGGGGCTGCGGAGAAAAATGCATTGTTATTTTACTTAAATAGCTTAAACTTCCAAGTACCAAATGCCCTAGGAGTCTTTACAATTAATCTTACAACACAAGAAAAGTGACCACCCAGCAGTATTACAGATAAATCTGTTAGGCAGCGTGCATGCTCAGCCTGCCAACAGCAGTAAATAAATGCTAGTAAGTGAATTTTGGCAGTAAATCAAAGCTACAAAACCCCTCCCCAACCAACCAACCCTTTTCACCCTTGCTTCTGCAGTATGTCCCCAGCCTATCTCCAAAACTGTCTCTAATGAATGACTTCTGCAATGTGTCTCTGGAAGGTTATTGAGTTCAAGTCATGTTGGAGAAAGGAGGGATTTAGGGAAAGCCACTTGTAGGCTGGTAGAAATCATGGGAGCAGTTTCCGTGATCCAAACCAGCCCACGGGAAGACCTTGCCTTGAGCCCTGTGTGTCTTCCCCAGCCCCATGGAGATCAGCTCAGGGGCTTTCCTGGGTCCTCCAGTAGCTTCTTCATCCTTTCCTGTGTAGGAGAAGACCATTTGGCCTTGGCCTTAGCCGTGAGCTGGGTTGGAAATCTGGGTGGGATTTGCTGTTAACACAGTGTTGTCTTTGGCAGTCTCATATTCCCTGCAAGAACTGATGGCTCTTCCTATTGATTTAGCACCAGATCCCTCCTCTTAATTGTCATCATATTCATCCTCCTGGGGTAAATGGGCTCAGATCCAGCATTAAATAGATAAAGCAAGAAATGAGGTATGCCAAATATCTTGTATTATCATAACTATTTAAAAATTATTTATTTACCTGGAAAGGCTTAGCTTATGCTCAGGGTCTGGTTTGTAGTCAACTCCTGCTTCTTCTTTTTTTTTTGTTTTTATGCAGTTTTCCAGCTGAGTAGACAGAGGAACAAACCAAGACCAAATGATTTGCCAAAGGTCACACAGAGAATCACTAGCTCACACAGGATTTATAGGGAGATTTGCCCTGGCTTCAGCCAGCAATTCATGTTGTCTCTGTTTGGGTTTGCTCTGACACTAGGGGTTCCTAATTCAGCCTTGCCAGTTCATAAGACTTTCTCATGAGTCTATTAATATTTGCTGTCTCTTAGAAAGCCGACTAATTGTTCAAGAATTTCAGACTTGACTTGTATGAATTAAGCTTCTAGTTGTGGTGACAGCAGAGCAAAAAATAGTTTAGAACAGAAGATTGGTGTATCTTCTTCAGGCTTAGACACTGGAATAGAAGTTTCTATTTTTTTAAAACCTCATTCTTTTCTATCCTTATTCCTGAGCTTTGGAAACCAGCCTCGTATTTTGTGACTGCTTGGAGTTCTCTTGCTGTTTAGTTGCTGATATTTCTGAGTTTTCCTGTATCTTGTACTCCCAGTGTTACGAATTGCTTTCTTCACCCTCTACTAGATACCTAATTCAAGGATGTTGCTCTACTTTTCTTTTCAACTGTTCTTCAATTTTGGATTGTGTTTTTCTTGCTATGTATAAAAAAAAAAACAACAAGAAAAAGGGTGTTTTGTTTTCAGGTTTACATTATTTTACTTCTACTCAAAGGGGTCCATATTTCTCCTTCACCCACAGATTTCAAAAAAGCCTCAACCCCAGACAAAGCTGTCACGATATTCAGGGATACTAGGTACCTGCTAATTCCTTGCTGCGTATGAACAGCTGCTCAAAACTTCTGAAAGTGTGGCAGTGAACATGATGCATAGGACCAGGCTTTTAAATAATCCAGCAAGCCAGGTAGCTTTGGCTATCAGTGTGACGGAGATCCCCGTGCAAAGACATGTTTTTGACAAAGATAAGGGGATAGAATTTAAATTGAATCTTGCCAGCAACAGCTATTTTGGGGTTTTATCAGGACTGCACTGAGTTAGATACAGAGTTTGGCTCAATGTCTATGCAAAACAAACCAGCAGGCCTGAAACTGCCCATTTGCCCTGTGAACATTGCATAATAACTTTCCATCCCCCTGCCTACATATAAGCAGACCTTAACATCCCTGCAGTGTTAACTGCCTAGTACAGCATGTAATTATATACAGAGAATTATCCCTACACTATGATTAGCCAAATGCATTCATATGCATGTGAATTACTCTTTGTGCTGACACAGTGAAAGGCTGGAGGCCACTTTTTACTCGAGGGGATGGAGAGGAATGTGCTTGTGTGGTCCTCCAGGGGTACCCCGCTAATGGGAACCGTACTTCTTGCATCTTTCCTCCCTGAAGCAGGGAGAGTAGCCGGAGCTAGAGATGTGCGCTGGGTCTGTGCCCTCTGAGCACCATCAGCTCTCAGACGCATGGAGCTGTAGAGGCTGCATGTTATGTTGCTGTTAAAAAGATGGTGCTTTTTAAAACTATTTTCTTCTTATGCCCAGAAATCTCCCTGTCCTCAGACCTCGTAGTGGCGCAAAACATTAATGTAAATGAGAAGGATGGAGCCAACAACCAATTATGCTCAGTGGGTGGCTCGTTAGCTGCAGCCCCGTGGATGCAGTGCGCTGGTCTCAGCGATCTCGTACAGCCCTCGGCAGAGCCTGGAGAGAGATATATAAACATGTAAAGTGCTGAAACTCCCCTGGCAGACCCACAAGGCTTTGCTTGTGACACCAGGGAAGGGCTCACTTCCTTTGCTCCACACAGCCTCTGCTAGGTGCTCCTCTGGCAGCATCTTTTACCACTTACTCAAGATGGGGAGGGAGGGGCTTTTTTGGAAAGCAAATTTATCGTCTACCTGCTACACAGCTCTTAAGGAAAGTTGGCATGGAGATCTGTTGTACTTCCAAACCCAGGAGGTGACCCCTTCTGAGAACCCACAGGACCCTGGAAAAACAAATTCTTTTCTACCATGGGTCCAAAGCTGTCCTCCAGGGATGGTGCCTGCTGGTTGTGTGACTTCTGCCTCCTTGTTAGAATCATAGAATAGAGTCATAGAATAGTTTGGGCTGGAAGGGACCTTTAAAGGTCATCTATTCAACCCCCCTGCAATGAGCAGGGACATCTTCAACTTGCCCAGAGCCCCATCCAACCTGATGTTGAATGTTTCCAGGGATGGGGCATCTACCACCTCTCTGGGCAACCTGTCCCAGTGTTTCACCACCCTCAGTGTAAATAATTTCCTCCTTACATCTGGTCTAAATCTTCCCTCTTTTAGTTTAAAGCCATTATCCCTTGTCCTATCGTAACAGGCCCTGCTACAAAGTTTGTCCCTATCTTTCTTATAAGGGCACTTTAAGTATTGGAAGGTTGCTATAAGGTCTCCCTGGAGCCTTCTCCAGGCTGAACAACCCCAACTCTCTCAGCCTGTCCTCATAGTAGAGTGCTCCAGCCCTCTGATCATCTTTGTGGCCCTCCTCTGCACCCGCTCCTGTGCTGAGGGCTCCAGAGCTGGGCACAGTACTCCAGGTGGGGTCTCACCAGAGCAGAGTAGAGGGACAGAATCACCTCCCTCGACCTGCTGGCCACACTTCTTTTGATGCAGTCCAGGATACGGTTGGCCACCTGGGCTGCAAGTGCACATTGTTGGCTCACGTCCAGCTTTTCATCCACCAAATGGATGCAAGGTTAGCATGGTCTCTGTGGGACCATGAAGCTCTGACTGGATTTCCTGCTAGCTAGAACACGCAAGGAAGGGTAGGAGAGCCTTACAGATCTGATCTGGCATCCTTCTCACAGGGAATTAAGGGACATACAGCTTTTTCAGAGTATGATGGTGTTCTCACTTGAATTTTTGATCTTGAGGCTGATCATTAGCAGTTGCAAACTAAATGAAGTTCATACAGCTCAGTGCCACCATGAGTGTGGAAGGCTGTGGTGACACTGCAGGGTTGTGTATGGCAGAAAGGATGCTACTGGGTATGCATCTGCTACTGGGTGTGCATCTGCTGGAGCTTTATAACTTCAGGTGGCTCTGTATGAACAAGCCCAAGGAAACAAACATGTCTTCATTAAAGCGCTGAAAGTCTGCAGAAATTTCCAGCAAGCTGCATAGCTACTTTAAATTTCCCCCATAAGTGTTTTTTTCTTGGGTATCTTCCTTTACACAGTATTGAGGCTAGGGGTTCACAGTTAAAGGTTATTAAAATATTAAGTATAATTTTCTGCTGCATTTAACTCTTTGGAAAGAATGTGCAGGAGATGGCACGCCATGTGAAATGTAAATACATGTATTGCAGGGCAAGCAGCTTCTCTTAGGAGATGGTGATCCCTGAATTATGTGCCTGGGGGTTATATCTTTCAGCTAAAACCGCTTTATTTTTTTTTCTTTTCCTTTCTTTTCGGTCCACCCTTGCTAATTAGCAGGCTAATCACCGGCAGCCAGCTATTACAGGCGGGAGCTGAAAAGAGGAAGTTTGTAAGCTTCAGACGTATCAGCCAGATCTGTGTAACTTTGTTGGTTTGGAAAAAATTCAGATGCAAGCAAAGGTGCTGAGCATACAAACACTGATCTGTATCTGCCAATGAAGGCTATAGCGTTGCAGGCACATGAGAGAGCTTTGCAGCCAAAGCAAATAAATGCTCCCCAAATAAAAGCTTCCCTTGTGTGCCAGCTCACTTACAGCACTCTCGTGTGGTTCTGTCTGAGGAGGCTTATCACAACACAAATCACAGAGGACTGGGCTTACTGGGGAGGCAACAAGTCCTGGACACCTCCATCAGTGATGTTGGCACGAGACCAGTTGTGCCAGTACCCGTGGTCATCCAGGACGAGGGGGTGTCTCGGGTTGTTTGTGGGAACCAGAGACAGGGGTCTCCTGCATGGCCGGCAGCCCTGCCCGCAACTGCGGTGTTGCTTCCTCGCTCTGCCACGGCACAACATGTCTGCCGCCCTCCACCCCGCTTTTCTGCAGACCACGGCAGAGCAGGGTCCCTTGGCACCTGGGGTTGGAGGCGCTACCATTACCTCACTTTGCAGCTCTTGGCCACCCTCCCTGGCCATTTCTCCCTCACCTTCTGGACACTGGTCCTGACTGGGGCTCCTTAAGCCGTGCTCCAAGGATAAATTATCCTAAGTACGTGCAGTGTTAAAAGAACTGAGAAGCTATTGAGTGCTCTGGAAAGATGGACAAATGAATTCAGTATTCAAGCAGCCCTGTAAATTAATATGGTTTATATTATTCATATGAATAGTGTTATATTCATTTAATTTCTCTTTAAAGGAGCATGGTTATTTCCCTAGGACTTTCCGATATATATGGTAAGAAAAGAAACAGGTGATTTTGTAGAGTTAATTTAATGTTGTCCTTGTCTGGATTAATTTTGTGCAAAGGCTTCACAATTACATTCAAAAGTACCAGAAGAGTTAGTGTTTTGCACTTGTGGCAATTTTTGGTGAGTCTATATTTCAACAAGAACAAGCCATTCCCCTTCATTTTGTACATTAAACACTAAAGGGAAATAGATGTTTCCTAGATCCACCATACAAAGAACTTATCCTAGATGACAGTGAAAGAACAAGCACATTTTTGCTCATGCTTTCACCATGAGCTCCCATGGGTAGCACTTTCACAGGCAAAAATACTTTGGAGAGCATCCACCTTTCCATGGTCCCCCTCTTGAACAGGGAGCTCAGCCTCCTTCTCCTTCTGGTCCTTGGAGAGGCCAAGATAGAAGACCATCACAGAGATAGTCTTCCCCCTCCATAACCACCCATCCCCTGCATGCCAGAGAGGCTTTTGGAACAGCCCTGGTTTGCACAGGTTTAACGTGGTTTAAATAGGACCATGGTTTTCAACGTCTTTTTGATTTGTGATCCCTGGGTAACGTGACCAGTGGAGATATAAACCCCTATGTGGCGGCCAACAGACATTTACTTAGAAACAGGCTTGTTTTCCTCAATGGCTTTCCCTGAATCGTGGGAGTCACGAAGGGATGACATCAGTGAAAAGCTACTTGAGGTGTTTGAGTTGCAATAATGGTAAACAGCATGAGGTGGTGCTGTTCTGCGTTATCTTTCCCATTTGTTTGTTTGGGGTCTAACTCTGCTAGCATGTGTTCAGACATGCACTGTTACATTTTATGAAGTTCCAGAAAAGACAGTCGGGCTTGTTACAGGAGTTTTGCTAGTTGCAGAAGTTTGCTTGTTTTGGTGTCCCATCAGAGACAGCTTTTGAGGGAAAGTGGCTCCCCAGGAACCACTGCAGACATAAGCCAAGGTACTGGAAGGACGGCATTGCATGAATGTCATCTGAGCGCTAGTCTTCCAGGTTGTACATTTCCATACACACAGAGAAACTCCATGTTATTTCTGAGGACATCACCATGAAATCCTCAGAGGGTTGCATAGCATAGGAGTGATGCTGGCACAACAACCGAAGCCCAGTGCCAGGGAAAATGATGGTGATGCTTCGAGGAGATGATTTGGGAACCAATATACACCTCAACAAATAGACAGAAAAAAAAAGTCTGCCTGAGTACTGTTACAGGGCCTTTGCCTTCGGTCTGCTGCCAGTCTTCACCGCGTTGCTGAGCTCCCACACCTCCAACTGACTCCTACGGAGGAGCTTCAGTCTGCTGGAAAAGAAGAGCTCCCTAATGCCCAGGATAGCAGTTCAAAGCAGATTGCCTGCTATCCAAATGTAAAACAGCCACTAAGTTTCAGATCCTGAGTTTTCTATTAGCCTCTGGCCGTTTTATTCCACTCATCAAAACAAACGGGTTGTGTCACTGACCTCAGTTAAACCCACAGTGAGGTCTGACCTGAGTTTATTTACGCATTAAATGGAAGCAGTGGCATTCATTCACAAGGTTTCAACTGCATCTTTCGTTCCAGGACTAAGCACAGTCGCAACATTCACAGCATCTTGTAAATCGGCTTCCTTGCCAATGATATTTCCACCCTATTGCCTTGGACAAATTGGGCAAATTCGTGGACAGCAGTTATGTATACAAATGGTATAGGCAGGAGGCTGGGATGTACCCTCTGGCATCCTAAGTACATGAGTTGTGGATGCTGAGAGTATGAAGGGAAAGCAGGCAGGCTTCTATGGTCTCCCTGACCGGCACTTTCAACCGTTGCCACGGTTGGAGACAACACCGGCATAAGTGAATGGCTGGTCTGACCCCGCTGGTTTTTGCATGTGCTCTAATTTCTCTCCTGTTGGGATATTCAAAGTGTGATGCAGATGTGATGCAGACCTGTGCAGAGATACCCAAGATAGCTACAGACTTGTCACTCTTGTACCCAAGGTGGTACGTGCTCTGTTACTCGCATTATTCAGACAGGTGGAATATCATGTGATCATACAGCTTCTGCTACCCAGACTGGCTTACACAGAAAGCAAAGATGAAAGCAGTCCTTCTACTCAACCCTGCACAGCACTTCAGTGGCTTAGCTGCACCTCTGTCCAGACAGAGCACCCACCGCCAAGACCTCTGGGCTACCACCTGTAGATCAGCGTGGCCCAGAAAAGCAGTGCAGAAGTGAGGCTTCCAGCTGTGCACACTGGGTAGTGTCATGTGCTCCTGAAGTCTCATGGCTGTAGAATAAATGTATAGGTTTTATTTTTCCAGAGGGAGTGTGTAGGCAATAAGCCTGTCACGTGGCCAGATGCTTAAAACAGTCATCTTATGCTCAAAATCGGGGTAAAGCCTCAGAGATGGGAAATTGCTGCCCCAGGAAAATACAAGACGGTTTTCACTGATGGACCCTGCCAGCAACAATGTTCTTCCTGGGACATTGTTTCTTGAATTCCTCAGGGTCGGTTCTCGGACAAATTTTTCTGTGCTGTGACTCCATCTTCAGCAGCCCATGACTTACCTTTCCAACTCCAACTAATCTGCTGTCCCACTTCTAGTACTGCTTGCAAAACCCACAAAAGATCTAGTCATCCAAGGAAGACTTGGTTGCAGATAATCAAGCCCATCCTGTTTAGCAGCAAGTTGGCACTAAGAAATGCGAACGCTTTCATGGTCCTGCTCCCCAGTGGGATCTGCTCCTCCCTGGAGATTTTGACCCTTGGCTGAAGAGCTGCTTCCTCTTGCTATTCAACTGTACAAGCAGGCAAAAGAAACCCCTGCCCACCTACCTAGAAGTTTCCCTCTGTGAACCTAGATTAAAGAAAACCCTCACTTTCCAATCCTTTCTGACATAACCCAATACAGAGTGTGACCAAAGTTGGCAGGTTTCCCGCTCCTGCAATTCAGTGATCGTTCAAGAATTAATTAGGTAATAAAGTAGAGGAGATCCAGCTCATTTGATGTAACAGTTTGCCAGGGAATGGTGGCTATGGCTCCATCTGATATACATACCTTATAACTCAAGTACTGATTCCACATAGTCTCCAAAAATACATTAAAACCAGCTGTGAAATACAGTGCTGCCATAAAATAAATTAAAGAGAAAACTCTTTCGAAACCTTATACTAGAAAAGCATTAAGAGATCATCAGGTCTGCTTTAAGTAAGACTATTTATGTGAACTGTCAGAAGGATAAGCTGTATATAACCAGAAGTCAAGAAGTTAGGACAATCAGAGGGAACTTTGAGCTTCCCGTGACGTGATGGGAACAGATGCGGAGATGCCTACTGTCCAAGTGGAGAATGAGCTCACCAGTAAAGTTGTTAGGAGACCAATTTTAAAAGAAGTTCAGTCAACTCGCTGGAGCGATTCCCTGATCCCACTGTAATAACTCCTTGCAAGCACAACACTGTTGCAACAAAGGGTGTTCAGAAATGTCTTTTCCAGTATAATAGGGCGGTCTCTTAATAACGAAAATTGTTGTTGCTCTGTTAACCACAGCAGCTAAAATGCTCTTTGTCTTTTCAACACCATCTAGTTCCTACCATTGGAATTAACTTTGAACTTACCATTGTCAAGACTTCAGCAGCACAGAGTCAGGCCTACAAGTAGGTGTTGGCTGTCTGTCTCTGAGGAGCCTACGCCCTGCAGTGGAGATATGCACCACATTTGGGGAGCTAAGATATATGGGCCAGGATGCCACTTTCTTTTGCTCCCCCAAGCAGCTTCTCACAGGTGCAGGCATTTCTACCTCCTGCATCCCAAACTCTGAGGTAGCTGGGAGCTGCCACTTCTCACCCGTTTGCTTCCATTTGACATTTCTGCCAGGTAGCACTTTCCAAAGGTGGGTTTTATCACAAGCTACCTCTGGGAGGCAGGACTTGGAGAGAACAGCCAGCCATCTTTCAATCCCCGAGCTAATAGTTTTGCAAATAATACCTCTGTAGATAAATCAATAACTTTTCCTCTGGAAAGTGACAGGAGCTGGGTAGGCTGGAGACTAGTAAATAGAGATGTTGATCAATGTTACGCCTCCCACCACTACAGCAATTAACCTCCGTTACACAGTTCTTAAGTTCTGCCTTGGCAACAGTGGTGTGGCATGTTTTATTATGTTTGGATAGACTTCATGGTCTCAAGAACGCATTGGGCACCCACAGAAGAAGAGACTGCCCCTTAAGATGTATGAAGATTTTCAGTATAAATGATGGATAACATCTTAGGGCTGAGATGAATCAACAATGTACGTTTATTATCTGGTTTATATTTCCAAGTTGTTCAGCTTCTTTGTGAGACTACAGGGAAATGTTAACAAATTAATTGCATCCACTGCTAAAAGGGATCATAAGAACTCCTCTCAATCATCTCCTTTATACAGATACTGTGCGTAGGAGGTTGTGTTGTTTACTACCAGCTATTGTCTGTATTACTATAGCACCTATAAGCCTCAGAAATAGATCAAGCTCCATTGCAGGGATGCCATGAACACAGAAAAAAAGACAGTCACAGTCTCAAAAACCCCTCTGAGATGTAAATCCTTGAAGACATCTTAAAGTAAAAAACAACATAACTCAGCTGTTCTCACCTTTTTAAAATTTTCACCTTTTCTTTCTAGGTGAAACTACAATGCAGAAGCTTTTTATTACTCATCTACTGTGCTTTCAATTTCTATCTACAAGTCCCTAAATAAAGTTAAGCCTAAACCTGAATATGTATCTTTTTATTTCAACTCAAATTGCATTAATGGTATGATGGTGTTACCTTGATAATGTTGCAACATGGGGTACATCGGATATATTGGGATCTGCGTCCTTCTAACTGTCCTTCAACTAGGTAAGCTTCAAGGGCAGGAATTCTTCCAGAGAATCTTAAATGTCGACAGCAGATATACAGATAATATCCCAGTGAGGTATAAAGCAAACCGAACGTGGTGTTTTGGATTGTGAGGCAGATATGTCAAGTTGGAACATATAACGTAATCAGTATATTAAAAAAAAAAGTAAACGAAGCAGATGATTGTTTAGTCAAGAGAGAACCTTACCGTAAAGGCCCTACTCATTCTTCAGCTTAGGTAGTGTGAGCATTCAGGCTTTGAGTACAGTACATCTCTGTGGGTGCACAGGCTGCTGCTGCTAACAGGATTGGGTCAGTGCTTTATGTCTAGAGTGGTTTTCAACCTTGTAATCCACAGACCCGTGGCAGTCGGTTGACTGCTTCCAGATGGAAAACAATTATCAATAGGCTCCCACCAGCTCTCTGGTGGTCCTCAAATCCATCGGAAAATGTTTCAGGAGTCCTGTTTCTCCCCTTCTTCCCATAAGGAAAACAAAGCTAAGCCTTCCTGCCAGAAGTATGATTTCAGCTTCTGAAGATGGCTTGAAGCTTCACTGAAGTCAGTATAAGAAGGCCTTATAATTAACCAGGCCGACTGCTAACCTCCTTGAGGACAGGCCCACATCTTCTCATTCCAGTCTCCCTGGTAGAGGATATCACCAGGTTCAGCACACCACCTGCCTTGAGTTTTCTGCATTTGCTGGCAAAGGTCCATGATTTCTTTTGCTCATTATTGTTTATAGCAGAAAATGGAACATGAGGCAGCAATGTTTTCCTTTACAAGGGAAAAACTGGAATCCAAAGTGATCTCATGACTCCAAACAGAATCAGATGATAAGCCTGGGAAGCTTACCCAGCTAAATGGTGCCTTGTACCAATCAACAGCTCAGGATTAGTAGGATTAAAGTAAATCTTATTTCTGGCCATCCACGTCTGAATTTCAGTTTGGCATCTGGTCAACAAAGAAACTGCCTTTTGCAAGGTAGTGTGACAAATTTCTTTTTCCATAAACATCATGAAAAAAATTATGTTCTCGAAAAGTCTGTGAAGTGTTCTGTATATTATCTGTGGAGACGATGCTAAAATTGGAGCAGAACGAAATGTTCAACTTTCATTTTATAACAGAGTGCAACAGAAGCACATCATGAAGTCACACGTCTACATCTGTCCAGGTGAGGTAGAAGGAGCGTTTCCTTTTGTCTTTGTCATATACAGCTTCTCCTTACACCACACCCAAGTCCTCCAGACAAAATACTTTGTCTTACAATTAATGTTCCCTTTTGTACCAAGAGTATTTAATCACAGGTGAACGTTAGTTGACACACTTCAGTTCTTAGTCAGATGCAATGGAGAAAGGAGGTTCAAGGACGTGAAAGGATACAGGTATGCACAGAAGTGAAAGAACCGATATTTTGCAGTTGCAAAGATGCTGAGATTGAAAGCACTAAACAAAGCATGAGGCTTACAGTGACACGAACATACTTAGGTTTTGAATTATTTTTGCCAGCAGTTTTCCTCTTAAACAGAGACTCCATTTCTAAAAATGACAGTTTTACACCTGATTCTTCATAGTGTTAATTTCTCAGAGTGATGACATTTTTTAAAGATCTCTCAGTGTTTTCCTGAAAACCCGATCTGTCTTGTGCTTGCGGCTAATAAAGAGTCTCCTCTTCAGGTACCAGATGGAGGCGGACATGTGCGGACATGGCCGAACCAGCATGGTGCAGAAGGCAGAGATCAGTCCCAGCTCAAGAACGAATGCACTGCATTTCTCCTGCTTTCCAGCTTTCTCCTCTCTATTTTGGAGTTGCTGACTTTGACAAATACTAATGGCTAAAAAATACACAAAATGTTTGTAGCAGGTAGGAAATGCCATGTCTGCATTTCAGATGTCTCCAGCTCTGTCCTGCTTCGGTAGGACTGTTTGAAGCACTGAGTACGTCTGCCCTGAAACCAACAGGCCTTTTAACCTATTCCCAGGGAAGTGTTACTTGGGATGATTAACAGTGGTAGGGTCTGCTCCCTGAACCATAAAAAGCTGACGTTTGTAATCCCTTCAGGCAGGGATTAACATCTTCATGTTTGGAACCACTACTCGAATACCTACTCCCTTCTTCCCTCCTGACACTGGATGGAGGGGATTGCTGACTGCTCCCCATTTTACAGCTTTAAAGTTTCTGGGCTGGGTGTTAGCCATTAAAAATGGCAGAGCTCCGGTGACATCACTCCAATTTATGGAAGCAAAAGATCTGACCCAGCGAATACAGTTATTTTATTCTATTAAAACCATGCCTTTAAGAGTAGATATCTGTACATAAGGGCTGCCTGCGACTCTATCTGTCCCCTGTGGTCCAAGGCCTGCTGCTGCTGTACTCTGGAAGCAAAGAGTAATAACAGCTTTTTAATCTGAATACAACCAGGTATAAAGATCATGCTGTCGAGAAACAGCATATCACTAAGAGTGGTGCTGCTCTAAAGGGGTATTTTCAGTTTTATGGGAATTTTCGGTCTAGAATGGAAGCATTAGAGTGGGTTCAGTAAGAAATCTAATACCAACAGTGAATAGTAGGAAATATCTTTTAAGGGGTACAATTAAGGGCTTAAGTGATACTTGTGAAGATACAGACCTACGTTAATGTTACCAAAGCAGAGCCAATGGGCCAGTCAGCTGGTACAAATGCAGCCTAGCTATATAGAAAGGCAAAATTACTGATTTCATTTATTGCTCACCATTATTAAACAACTCATCCATTAAGCCACCAGGGACATAGCACTTTCCCTCCAGTGCTTGTGGCTGGCTACCAGCTCCTAATGTCAAGGGTTTAATAAGGGGACCTCAGACAACCACCTGAGATGAAGGGCCTGGCGCAAGTGAAGTCATTGGAGCCACGTGACACCAACACAGGGATGTAGCCCCATGCGCCCTTAGGTTCATGCCAACCCAAACGTGGGCACTTGCTTCTCACTTCACAGCTGTGTTAGGTTCTTGCTCTTGCTGGGAAAACCTTAACCCCAGGAAGGCTGCAGAACAAGGGGTCAGGTGTGCATTGAAACATACAGCCCATTTCCTAAGCTCTTCCTTCCTTCCTTCCTTCCCCTGGGATATTACTCCTTTGGTGGACCCCACCGTAGGAGGGACTGGGGTGTGTGGAGACCTCTCTAGACTGCACCCTGGAGGTCCTCCGCTTTTCCGTTTCTACTAAAAGCAAAGGCAAGTTTGGGTGAAAAAGCTTTAGAAGCGTGAAATGTGATAACCAGGACCTGAAGGTTTCTAAACGCCATCCTGGAGAGAAGGAGGGCTGCTGGTTGACCTTGATAACTCCTTATTCTGTGACCAGAGCATTTTGGCCAAGCCTCATCTGAGGTCAAACACATCTCCCCACCCTCCTGTCTTTTGGTTTCACTTCTTTGTTATGCATATAGAGTGTTAATTACCTGACAATTTACTTCCTATAGTCCACACGCTTTGCCTTTACACAGGATTCACTTTGACAGTTGATGTGAACTGCTCCAATCAAATTGTAATGCATTCGCATGAGCTGTATGGATTATTCCAGGCGTTTTTAGGATGTGTTTGAACTTCCCTAGAAGAAAAATTAGAGGCTATTCTTCAACAGTGACCCCCACTGGAGAGTAAGCCTTAACCTTTGTTCTCTTCATCTAAGGTATTAAATTAATTATGGAGAGCAAGATAAGTAGCTCTCAAGAACAATTTGTGCTTTAGTAACTCATTTCATGTAACCTAAGACCTTTTACTTGATCAGTGATGTTGCAGTGAATTTTTAATGTGTTCTGCACATGGATTTTTCTGAATTGCCACTTCAGTTTGATTTTGCTCAGTGTTGTATGCTTGTCAAGGCAGACTCACAGGACTGCAATTCTGCGTCTAGTTTTGAAGCGGAAACAATATTGTTGAGACATTTTGCCTGTGGTAAGATTTTAAGTATTGTGACAAATGTTAAAATAGTAACAAATGTAGGTAAAGTTGTAGGAACAAGGCGGAAAAATGTATTTCTTTCCTCATGCTTCTGCTTCCTCTTGATTGATTGATTACCAAAGCTTTTTTTGAATAAGAGATTAGATACAATTCAAAAAATATTCTATTTCCTAAATATTCTCATCACTCATTTGAACAGTGTCCTGACACATCCTCTAGTCAACAGCCTCCCTGCAATGTCATTGCCCCTGTGCAGAAGGCAGCCTAGTGTGGGCAGCATAGGCTACGCTGTAAAGAACCAGAGGGAGTGCTCTTGGTTCTTATTCAGATCCTCAGAACATTTTTATTTGCCTGTACAGCCATGGCTGCTGTCAAGATAGGTGCAAAAGAGTAAATGTTCTTAACTACGCCAAAATTGATAACAGACACTACAGCAGCCGTGGAGAAATCCACATAAAATTCTTAGCCAATACTTCAAGTACAATGGTCTACAATAAGGGTGTCGACATCGTTCTTACAGGTAGAATATCCAATTCCAGTTGATGAACAGGGAGGTGCTTTCTTATTGAACATAATGGGTGATGAATAGATGCTATAGTACCTTAAAAAAAAGTTTCCATGCAGCAAAAAGCCATATATGATGATTCAGTACCACCTCCTGTAAACTGGTAATCCTACTCACTCTTCCTACCTACTTAGATTGGGTAAGGTCAGCAAGGTACCTTCTAACTGCTGGGGCCACCCTCCTTTTCTGATGTTTCCCCCCATATATCTCATGCTCCCTCAAAACCTTCCGGGGTCATTGTTTCTCTGCCTTCCAGACGAGAAGAGCAAGAACTCCAGGAAGCTCACTGGAAACCCCGATATTGCTAATCTAAGACATATTGGGACATACTGTGAGCATATCCTGCTCCAAAAGGGAGAAGTTGGGGCCCAGATTCATTCCACCTGACTCTCGATGCTGGTTTGTAACTGAGATGTCCAAGCTAGGAAGCCAATGTCTCTATAAACCAGGGGCAGACACAGGCATTTTTAAAGCACAATTCTGGTCTTTGCAAGACAAACAACTCACTGACCCACAACATTAAGTAAAGAGTGAATATAGGGTTTCTAGATACCTTTCTTATGTTCATAATCACAGTTAAGAGAGTCATGTTAAGGTCAGAGTACCCCCCAGTTTGTGCGTTTTCTGCAACCTCTCTCCCCACTCCTTATCCCACCTGCCCTCAAGGGCCTCTGCCCACAGGGAATAGTCTGTGTCGGGGGCATCCCACAGTACACCCAACATCATTGTTTTATTGTCACCCACAGGGAAATAAATCTATGTGAAGGAAATGAGAATAAGTTACACAGCTCTGCTCAGGTGCCCTGCACTCAAGACGTAGCCTTTTTATTTCCAGAAACATTTATTTCACTTACTAATTTCTGGGTAATTTTTCTTGAAGCAATAAATATTGCCGAACAGCCAAATTGTTTTATACCTCTCTTCTAACAAAAAAAATAAATCTTCTGAGCCCTCTTGTTCTCTGAACAGTATGATATAGGATTAAACTTTTCAGCAGGAATTTTGACACATCTGCTTAAATATCAATAAAATTAGAGCAATAGGGGCCTATAAGAGAAGCTTTTGAAAATGAAGACACTTACGCAATGGCATAAATGTGAACCTAGGTGGGTTTTGTGCCTGTGTTTGGCTTGTTTGGGGTTTTTTTGACACATCGTTGTGTAATGTTGGTGATGCCTGTTTAATAATGCTGCATTAATCCCATTTGGTGTCATCAGCCATATTCCACCTCCTGTCCCAGCTCTCCCAGCTAGTTCAGAGAAATCTGATTAAAAATACGTATTGGAAAATAACTAATTATTCTAGGTGCTGAATCAAAACAGACAAGTCACCCTGGCAAAAGTATTCATCTTGTCTCTGCACCTCTCTGTTCATTGCAGACTGATCTGAGATCTGAAACAAACAAATATTCATTTTTGAACCAGTTTAATTCTTCAGTGTGATATCTTGTGGCTCTTTTGCAGTAGATACGCATGTGGCTCTAATAACAATGGTAACTGTGCCAGGTTGTCTGATATTAGGCCTCAGCGCTGTGTATCTGATGCCATGTATGGGGACAAAATAGACTTCAGAGAATGAATAAGTAATAAGAGAAGTTGTCTCTTACAAGCAAATGCAAGTGCCTGCATGCCGTATTCAAGATCTCAAGAACACTTCAAAATGTGTTCTCCAGGACAGCTATGAAATACTCAGTGAAGTGGTAAGCTTTATTGTGTCCCTATAACATTTGTATCTTCTAAGGCATGCAGATATGGGTCTCTATCATTAATAGACTTAATGAACAGAGCTCCCGTAGTCTCTTTTCTACAAGTTGTGAACCTCAGTTTTGCCATGGCTTGAATTTCATACACCTGAATGTCTCTGCATTAAATTTATATCAACATTGTTCAGAGTATATCTGAAAATGAAGAGCAACAGAACAACTGTTTGAATTGCTAGAAAACAGGAATAAGATTCCTTGCAAATTTTGCTGCCACTCCATCATCCCTTATTAATGCAGGTGCTCCTTTTCAGGTTGCTAACTACTAAGAGCATCTTAAGCCCAGTTATTTGACTTTAAGCAACTGGTTGCCAGGTAAGACACAGCTTTGGGTATCTTTTGCGCCAAATTTTAGGTGAAAGTCTCAGTGGGAAAACTGTCATTGTGAGACAGACAGGTTTTAAAACACAGCCAAAGGATCTCAGCTTAGCAAAGGATTTGAGAGCTGTGGCTGGCCTTGTCTCTTTTGATAAACAGGGACTTGTAACTAATGGAGGAGTTGGGATTAGCCGTGGATAAAGCAGACAAAACCACACATATGGGGGACCTTGTAAAGATGACCTTAAAAGACAGAATATGTCAAAGCATCTCCAAACTGATGTAAGCAGGAAAGTGGTGGGGAGTGATGTTTGTTTGCATGCTTATGCAAACAGTCGTTAACCTTGGTGTAGACACTGTTCCCACAACGCATTACTCTGGCTTTTCTGTTAGTTCCCCTGACATTACTGATAATAGCAGTAATAAATGCATTATGCTTCCTCTTTTAAAAAAAAAAAAAAAAAAAAAGACATTACCTTAACAGACTTGCTTTCTCAGTAAAGGAGATATATAGCTTCATGTAGGTTAGAGTCTCCTGAAATGCTGCTACATTTCAGTACATATATGAGGGATCAGGGAGTTCACTCAGGCTGGCTTGAACAGATGGAACTGTAAGTCTAGTTGGAAAGTTTTTTGTGCATTACCAAAACTCTTTTAATACCCTCTTGTTTCTGCACCTGCAGGAAATACTGTGTCATCTGCCAAAAACCAAATTTCAAGGATTAGCTAATAACATTTTCTTTGAAAAAGAGAGCTGATTCTTAACCAGTATCGTGAGTCTTTGAAGTCTCCATAATCTATTTTCCCTGGCTGCTTTTAATGAGCCTTTGAATGTTAGTCTATGATTTCTTTTTCTTTTTTTTTTTTTTTTTTAATTTGGTGGGGGAAGGGAATATGCACTCACTTTTCTCCAAAGAATTTAAAAAATTCATTGTTGCAAATAACTTTCACAGTGCCAGAACACTAAGTTTTGCAGTATCCTTTGAGTGCATCTATGGTAAATAAATCACAGCTTTGCTGGATTCTCCATCCCAGAGGTTAATGAGATGTAGAAGAAAATCCCAGTTAATACAGATATGAGTTTGGGTCTCTTTTTTCTTCATGTAGCCAGCTATCAGTGGAGTTTCTTCTGATTCTCCTTGGTATCCTATTCTCTGCACTACTCTATATTCTTTATGGGGTGACTACACGTATGCCCATGCCACAGTTTCAACAGCCTTTACAAAATTAGCATAGCTAACCTTGAACTAGTTAGCTTTGGAATCTGTAACAGGTCAGAAATAGCAGCGTGGAGCTCAGCTGTGACTTTTACGTTCGGTTTTTACAGTGGGTTTTACAGCTAAATTGCTGCTGATGCTAAACTAGCAAGCTCACTGGTCTCCACGCCATGCTTCAGTCCTTGCTATGAGTGCATAGCCTGGCTTGTCTTGCACGAGTGCCCACTAGCTTTGCCTTATTTTACATTGGTATAGGTAGCTTATTTGATTGCAGAGGATATATACCTGAGTCTCACCACCGACCAGGCACGACTTTCCCAAAGATGGTCCTCGCCCCTGCTCACAGCCCACTGTCAGCTCTGGAGCCCCCAACATAAGAAGGACATGGACCTATTGAAGCAGGTCCAGAGGAGGGCCATGAAGATGATCAGAAGGATGAAGCACCTCTCCTGTGAAGACAGGCTGAGAGAGTTGGGGCTGTTCAGCTTGGGAAAGAGAAGGGTTTGAGGAGACCCTATAGCAGCCTTCCAGTACTTAAAGGGGGCCTACAGGAAAGATGGAGAGGGACTCTTTATCAGGGAGTGCAGTGACAGGACGAGGGGTAACACTTTTAAACTGAAAGAGGGTAGATTTAGATGAGATATTAGGAAGAAATTCTTTCCTGTGAGGGTGGTGAGACACTGAAACGGGTTGCCCAGGGAAGTTGTGGAGNCTCTCCTGTGAAGACAGGCTGAGAGAGTTGGGGCTGTTCAGCTTGGGAAAGAGAAGGGTTTGAGGAGACCCTATAGCAGCCTTCCAGTACTTAAAGGGGGCCTACAGGAAAGATGGAGAGGGACTCTTTATCAGGGAGTGCAGTGACAGGACGAGGGGTAACACTTTTAAACTGAAAGAGGGTAGATTTAGATGAGATATTAGGAAGAAATTCTTTCCTGTGAGGGTGGTGAGACACTGAAACGGGTTGCCCAGGGAAGTTGTGGAGGCCTCATCCCTGGAAACATTCAAGGCCAGGCTGGATGGGGCTTTGAGCAACCTGGTCTAGTGGGAGGTGTCCCTGCCCCTGGCAGGGGGGTTGGAACTAGGTGATCTTTAAAGTCCCTTCCAAATCTAACCATTCTATGATTTTATGAATATGCTTGCAGGCACGTGCTGTGGTTGTGCTGGCACAGCTGCACGCCTCACCTCTCTGAAGCACAGAGGGCTCCATCCCCGACCCAGCCTGGCCGCCTCTGAGACACATCCCAGCTGAGGCTACCAGGGCGAAGGGGGAAGGAGCCATTGATGAGGGTCTCAGCCTCAGGAACCAAGGCTGCAATCCTACGCTGGGGATATGGACCTGACTCCAAGTTTGCTCTCTTGAGTGCTAAACTTCCCTCTGCACACTGCTGTGCCTGGCAGCCCCAGCCTCCCTCCCCGTTTCTGTGCGACCACAACCACAGACTCGCTGTCGACGCCTCCAGAGAAGAGAGAACAGGCCCCAGCCTGCGCAGCTTCTTCATTAGTGCTGCTTGAAGCCATAATTAGATAATATGAGAGGGTTTTCCTCTTGCCAGCAGACAGACTTAATGTACAAAATCTGAAGTAATAATTTTAAGTATACTGCAGCTCAACTGTAAACAGGATAGGGCTGTTTTTTTTTCTGTACACAAGGAACAGAGCCCATTAGGCAGAACACAGAAAGAGCAGATATAAAGGTGGGTAACTGTATAATAGCTCTGTTTATCCTTAAAATAAATGCAGACTCTACTGACATTCCATTATTTAACATGTTTCTCTAACTCTCAAAAACCCCAAAGATACCTTTTCAATTTCTCTACCATATTTTTCTGGTTTAAGAGCAGATCACTAATTATGCTTCTATAAACTTTGTTTTCCTTTGAAACAGTAATCACTTCATCAGGCTTTTCCTATTATGGTGCATTTTCAGAGCACTTAAAGTATTACTTGTAGGTTAAACAAAACAGGAAGCCGGTTTGACTGGCCATGATGAGACCACAAGTGGTCTACAACTAAAAATGATTTATATCAGATGAAGATTCTTCTTAAAAGCTGGACCACTGGCTCTGCTTCCAGTGCTGGTACTGCCACATGGAGGAACTATTCAGCCTGCTCAAGGGTACGAGCCAGCCTTAGCTGCTTGACGGTAAGAGTTAAAATATTAATGTTTGGGGTGCCTTTCCCTTCTGTTGGTGGAGGTTGGAAGCGCTGCCAAGCCACTGAGCATAAAGCTACACTTTTTGTCTCCATTGTGGACAAAGACATGGAAGAAGGAATTAGCCCACCTACTAAGGAATTATTTATCTTTTGTTATTTTGATTTCTTTCAAAATCAAAGACTTACTCCTGGCAGACAAGCTTATATTCATAATGGAAATCATACAGCTGGAAAGAGTACGTGCAGGGCAGCATGAGCTTTTGCATTTACTTGCCCCAGTGGTCTTCAAACCTGATTTGCTCCCTTTTTTGCTATTTTGGACCCCTGGAGCATGGGCTTTCTGATAAATTAAACTCCTGCCATGCCGAGCTGGAATATGGCCTCCACACCGCAGGCCAGAGCTTGAAATACCCTAACATGCTCTCCCTCACAAGCCTGGAAGTGTGAAAGCAGCCTGTTTTGCTCTTCCTCTACTGGAATCCACATCAGCCAGCCCAAGGGCAGGAGCTTGCCTAAAACCACCAGGGGATGGCCGGCATGAGGCGTTGCAAGGAAACATGCGACGTGGACCTACCTCTCTCAGACACGCAAAGCTGGCTTGCTCAGTGAGCCAGGCTCTCCAAGCAGCATCCAGAGCTGAGTGAGATAAGGTCATGCCAGAACACAGAAAGGTATAGGCAAGGCGAACACCCACCTGAGCAAAATGAAGTTCCTCCCCGCTGGGAGAAGCAGCGGGAAGCACGGAGGCACTGCCTTGACCTGGCCCTTCCCAGAGTAGTCCCTTCCTCAGCTCCTCACCAGAAGCCTAAGGGGTGGAAGTGACGTTTTACTGGCCTTGACTTGGTGACATGAACTGCAAACTGGATTGACACCAGAATATAGAAACCTGAAATTATTTCTACATTTAAACTGTACGATAGAGAGTTAGGACAGGTTCAGCGCGCAATCAGCATGTGCCAAATTATTTCAGGAAGTGTAAAAACGCATGTTGTTAATATTGAACAAATGATCATCTGTGGATGATGGGGATTTCACCTTCTGTTCCCAATAAATCTTCCTTCCTCAAGGCTAGTGTTGCTCCCACTGTCCTGATACAAAATGTCAGCTCAGTTCAGCTGTGTCCTGAACCAAGACTGCAGACTTGGCTTGATGTGCACAAACCGCCTGACGCCAGCAGGTGAAATTAAAGAGAAAAGTGAAAATACCCACAACGTGCAGGTTAAACCCCCACTGCTATCAAATCAAGTGTAATTAAGAATTTGGAGCAACAAAGAGGGTGGATGGATCTCACACTGGAAGTAAAACGTCTTCTTTCTCCCTCCTGTTTGCCTTGAGTGGATTGTATTTCTTTGTAAAGGACACCGTTTATTTCTGTCTGCCTCTCCTTTTGTTGTGTTTTCTTAAGGTATAACCACCTTTGTTAACTTTTTGTCATCCTGAATGTTCCCAATCGGTATTGTAGAGATCCAATTAACCGCTCCTCTGCATAGGCTGGAGACAGGCTTCATTGCACTCCAGCCGAGGTCACTGGCAGTTTTGCCCTATGCTTCCCTCAACAGAGCTCTCCTATATAAAATAGAGCCTGGCTATAGTTTGAGAGCTTTGTCATCTGAAGAAGTACCCACCTGCCCTTTCCTGAAACACTGCAGCAGCGCCCGCGCAGTAGAGCTGAGCTTCCCTGAAGTCCTGGAGGCTGTTCCAGCAGCGCAATTACTTTGCTGTGCTGTGTTCTGGTATGGAGCCTAGGAAAGGCATCCCAAATGTCCTCTACATAACTCTCTTCTGAGAAGTCAAACTGAGGAACAGTATTCTCCAGTACAACAGTGTGGATACTCACACTCATCATATTAGAGCAGTTGGAACCGTTTAAATGTTTTTGGGGGGACCCTGAAGTTTGCCAGCAATTCCCAACTTCATCTTGATTTGGTCTTTGATTTGTTGTGCGTTCTTAACCATTATTATTTTTAAAGGCTTAAATGATAAAGGTATTTAAACAGCTTTCTTTTTTTCTTCCTTGATGTCTCCCAGTGCTAGCAGTCAATGGGATGTACGAATGTGAATCTAATATTGATATCAAAGGAAATTGCAGCATTACCTGTTCGGGGGAATGCTCCAATGAGGGTTTTCTCTGACTAGCAATGCCAGGTAGTACTGATGGAAAACATTCAGTAGGTGTGCACTTAACATGAACTTGCTAGAGAGATAAGGAAGTTTCCTTATTAAAACAGACGTTTCTTACTAATAAAATTCAATTAGCATGTCAGCCTTGACTTTAGGCACATTTTAAAGGAAGTGTCAATTTAATAATCCCTCTTCAGTTTGAAATGTCATCCCTACTCTGATTACAAGTAAACTCTATAACAACTATAATTAAGAGAGTTTGGAGAAAGGGAGTTCGCTTGCAGTTTTTTAATTCATTTTTGTCTGCGCTGTATGATTTGTAGCACCATGTGGAGCCCAATTATTCCTTTTGCTACAGGTACAGGCGCTCCTGCAGGCCCTGCATTTCCCTCACTTAAACCAGTGACTAAAACAGTGGGGTCATCGTTTAAGAGTGAAAAGGTTTATGGTAATACAAATATTAACAACCGCCAGAAAGAGCAGTAGCGGGCTGGATCAGTGTAAGCACGGGAGTGCCTAGGGAAATGCAGTCAGACAGGAGAGAGAGATTAATGCAGAGAAACACTCGCTGCTCTAATGCCCGCACGTGTCCTCACCAGGAGGTGCGAGGGAAACAGCTCGGCTGAGAGCGGTGAGGAAGAAGGGTGCCTGGGCCCAGAGGATGAGAGAAAATTCAGACTGTACAGCGTTAGTTGTGATGGCAAACGGGCAGCAACGGTGTATTTGTGAGTATTGTGAGCGATCACAGGGGCAAGGATGAACTGGGAATATTCACATCTATACCTATCCATACCTAGTCATACCTATTAATGTAGCAGCTCCTACAAGAGACTTGCAGTCTCTTACAGGCTTTGCAAACACTTCTGTAACTGTTTGTGCCAATAAAGTCGTATGGAAGCAGGAACTAGAAGTAAGATGATGTGCGTCTCAGTGTGCTAGCAGCGTTGCCTTCAAAGGCCACATCATATTGAAGGACAAAATCACCTCTGTCCCCCAAACAGAGGAGCATTTTGGGGAACATAGGACATATTGTCGACAGCTGAATTACCAGCCTTTTACCCGACTAAGCCATTCAGACCCAGGGAGCCTCTTCAGCAAAAGTATTTCCCAGCTAAAATCCTAACATCCCGTGTTTTGGACATGATCTTAACATGTTCCTGCCGAAACAAACTGGCAGGGCCGAGAGTCTGCAATGAGCAGGTCCAGACGCACAGGGAACTGCCCTAACTCTGCTACCTTCCTGCCTTACGGGCTTTTACCTTCAGCGTGGTCTTGGTGTGATCAGCGAACGTCACTGTCGGGTCTAAGCGCAGAATAGCAGCTGAACCTTGAAGGGAGTTTCTGAACAAGGATACTTCTTGCTAGCCTAAGTGGGTACAGGTTTGGTAATGTTCTGTCTGTGACATCTTTGCTGAGAATAAATAAGTGATATACTTGGGGGAGCGGGGGGCAGGGGGTTAACACCAGCGATGACAGATGCCACCTTATGGTCAAAAGGCCACAACTCCATTAATATGATGCCTAAAGGCATTCTCCTGACAGCCGTGGAAAGAGGAGGAAATGTCAATAGCCTCCAGCGCTCATCAGCCTCTCCTCCCTTTCTGGCACTGCAGAACAAGACATACCGCAGCAGGCCAGAGCAGCCCCGCCAAACCGGGTGAGATTGCCTAATCCCACCTCCCGGTTTCCTTTAGCTCGCTGCAGCAGGGAACCAGATTCCTTCTCATCTGCCAATGGTCCTGCCTTCTATCTCCAGCAGCATGAATATCCCCCTAGCTGGGGTCGCTCTAAAGTCACGCCTCAGCAAGGATATCAGCAGCAAATGCAAGCCAGGGGATGAGCACAGCTGCGGAACGGGGGTGGGAAGCTGCACAGCAGCTACCGTGGGTTATGACCAGATGCCTGCCTACCGCCAGCACCACCAGTCAGAGATCAAGCGGGACCTTTCTTTTACCCTTTTTGCCCACTCTTCCACCCCCACCTTGTATGCGTCTCTGAAGCAATCCGTCGTGCAGCCTTTCACGCCATGGGTGGAAGACAATGCTATCCACAGCAGCATCCCAACCTAAATTTATAGCAACCAACACAGGGAATACAGCTCGCGCACGTGCGAGAAAGCAGTACAGTCCAACAGGAGGCTTTTCCTGCCATAAATAAATACATGAGGAACTGTTTCACATACTTATCTCTGTTCATGACAGATATTCTTTCTGACACATCTCAGTCTCTGAGGTCTGTAAGCGCTTCTTGATATCTAGTGCTGTGGAAGGTTGGCCCAGGCTGATATGTTCACAAATGAATACCCTGGGGAATACTCTTGAGGTTTAACTTCAGCCCAGGGAAGCTATCCTTCCTGGGCTGCCCCTGCAGCCAGGGAAGGGGCACAGGCCCCTCTGAGGGGCGCTTCAGAGCTGAAGACCAACATTAAACATTCAAAATCTCTCATGGAAAAAATTTTTTCCTTTCCTTTGGCTCCAGAGACCCATCCTGCAAGGCTGAGGTTAACCTTTGGGGCTGCTGCCCACTTACTACAACTGCTGTTGAACAGACACACCAAGAACAATCCCAGGGGCAGCTGAGAAGCTGCTGAATTTAGATTTGCACCACTGATGGAAAATATATAGCAGGTGTGTGACGGGGGCGAGGCATTACCTGACCCCCCAGTGCCTCGAGCTGTATTCTGACCAAAGGAAACTGAGATGTCATCTCCACCTGCCTGGTGGAAAGAGCCGACACCCCACACCCTAGCTGTGTACGGAGCGAGTTCTGTTTGCAATGAAAAACTAAGAAAAATGGCAACATCAACACTCGGGGAGGGAAGGACAGAAATGCAACGGGACCTCCAAAGTGAATATGTGCTCCCTATGGTGGAGATGCACAGACTCGGCGGGACCTGCTCCTTTAAACAAGTTCACTCGTGTGTGGCTTTGGCACTGAGTGCATCTCCTGCTGCTACATACAGAAGTCACACAATTCTCATGGGACTAGTAGTGTCCCTAAGGCGAGCTGTAACTTTCTGATCCTGGGACAAAGAGAGAGACCACGGATCCAATAGTAATGTGTAGTAGTAATAACAGACTGGGAAAAGTAAAGGAAGACCAGGCGCTGGCTTCTGGTTGCTCTGCTGAGGGTGAGTAGGGATACGCTGCAGGAACCAAGGTGTTGTTTTTAAGGGAAGAAAAAGAGCTGCACAGCTCCTGTCCTGCCTGAGCTGGTCAGACATCACATGCAACTGGGAGGCTGCGGTAAGGCACAATCTAAAATCCTGCCTCTTGCAGATTTTACCTGTTATGAATGTCCCAACCCAGTGGCTCGTTGGGGTGCCTGAGAGAGAGGCAGGAGGAGTGCCTGAGCTGCTTTCCTCAGAGATTGCTCCTGCCCCTGCCTGCCGAGCGTTATAATGCCGTTTCCAACAGGTTTGACTCCTGTGGTCCTTTTCTTGTGACCCCACACCAGTTTGGATGCCTACTGCTCTTTCTGGAGCCTTAAAACTTAACCACTTCCCTCCCTTATGAACCTCACGTGAAATATTAAAATACTTTTCAGTGGCTTATAAATGACATGCCGTGACTCCCACAGGTGGGAAGAGCAGTACGGACTGTGCTCCATTACCTAAAAGCCACCCTGCTGCGGAAGGAACTCTGGGGTAAAGGGTACAAACGCCCCAGTGATTTTAACAGCAGCTCCACTGAGGTCCAAGAAGTATTTTTAGTGCTGTTTGAGCACTGCCCCCGGGGTCTGTGGTGGCTCTCACATCCCTACCCACTCCCACTGGGTCGTACCTGAACTTCAGCCCCCCCCAGGAGGTGTGGGGAGGTGGTGCTGCGACTGGGGCAGGCAGAGGCAGGCTCTGTGCCCTCCTCCCCCTCTGGGCACAGGGCCGGGGCAGCCCATTTCAAGCCGAGTTAGAAACTTGAACTAAAGACCCGTGCTAACTCAGCACGGTGGTGCGTTCTCCTTCCCAGAAGCACTGCGTGATGGCACGTGAACTGTCCACGCCGAAAACCACCGTCGGGGCCAGAAAAATTCATCAGCTCCGACTTTGAGCTCTGCGAAAGGAACCGTATCCACCCTCTGGACCTAAGCTTATGCCGGGAGCAGGTTGCTGTGCCCGCAGAGGCCGGGGTGCGTGTACCACCGGGCTGGTGGCGACGCCGTCTCCGGCACAGATATCTGCAACACAGACTGTCTGACCAGAGGTAATTGAAAGCTGCCTGTATGTGGTCATGTAATGACAGACTGTATCGCAACACACGTGCGCATGGATGACAAGCTAAGGTCAAGTGGGCAAACTGAAGCTAACGTTTCCTAGCTGTGGGACGCCTGCGTTTGTAGCTGCTCGGCTCTCCTTTTACGGTAGCTCTTTCTGTGGTATCTGCGTATTTACCACTAATAATCTACAGTTTACGTTCAGATTTCATGCCTGCTCGTTAGGCGTGATCAACTTTCAGGAGCGTGTGTCAAGCAAGCTCAGCTGTCCTGCCTCAGAAGCAGTGCTCCTCATCTGGCTGGGACCCAGTTTTCCCCGACACCCCCTAAGAAGCCGGGTGCCCAAGCGCACCCACCTGAGGGTGCCGTGTCCCCGAGAGGTGACTCCTCTTGGGCAGGCACCAGCCTCCTGCAGCGGTCGGGCCTCGCTGACTCGGGTTCCCTTTTGCCCCTCTCGGCATCTTTTCCTTCTTCTTCTTCGCACCTCGGCAGCGCTCCCGCCGGAGGGGAGACGGGCTGGGGCGAGGGTAGAGGAAAAGGGTCGCCCCGGCCGGGCCGCGGTCTGCCCGGAGCAGCGCCCCCCGCCTGATAGGAGCCCCCCGGTGCCTTCCCGGACCCCGCGCACGGGGCCCGCGGCTCCCCCGCTGGTTCTGCCCGGCTCGGAACGGC
>VZSZ01007047.1:896777-995942 GCA_013398815.1 Ibidorhyncha struthersii | reverse complement strand
AGGCTCCATAATCGTAACAGCTGCTGATTTCTGCTGAATATGGCTCGTGTTCACAGCAGTGTAATGATTCTGTACTCTCACGGGTGCATATGCTTCCCAAGCACTTGTGAATATGTATTTTTTTGATAGGTAGGGCTGTGGATTGGAAGTCTGGAATAGCAGAGATTGGTGTCGATCCTGTCCTCTTAGTATCTGGTTTTGGAAAAGCAGTAGCTTCAAAGGGGAATTTGGCTTAGTTTTGCCTTCTGCTGTTCCCTTCTAAAGCCCCAGTACCTCCAGAGAGTACAGTGAAGTGAATTTACACCGGTGTAACTGAGAACATGCTCTTTTCTAGGTGTTTTAAATGAACGTGCTGTTTTAAAGATCGTGCTCTGTGTTTTCTCCCCTTTGGAGTGGTGTGGAAATATAAGTAACTTTTCTAGGATCAGTGAAGCTGTGCTGATTAACAGAATCAAGCCTTAAGTATTCAGCGGTATTTAAACTACATCCTTGGCAGCTGCAGAGTGACTTTGCTGGTGATATATTAATATACAGCAACTGTAGATCAGACCAAGGGAGGCTTTCTGTGGTTTCAGGATGAGTGTGTAATCAGAGCAGAGTGCTGGGCTGTGATTGGAAACTGCGGTGAGAAGGAGGCTTGGCCGATGTAGTGAGGGAACTGTCTGAGGAAATGAAACTCCTGTATCACATTCTCATCTGTAAGTCTTTTTGAGCTGAGTAACTGTGAGTATATGCTAATGTAAGTGAGAGCAGAGCTTAGCCTTTCTAATCTGTATGGCTTTTTTCTTTCTGGATTGTGCAAGTGCAGCTTGTTTTCAAACCACAGTGCAAAACCTTGATATTACAGCACAGTTATGTCACACGCTTAATTAGAGAGTCTGGCTTTATCCCTGTGATGATAAATGCAGAATCTGCTTCTTTGGTGTTCTTTTGTTTTCTCTTAAATCCTTCTCTCTTTTAGGAGGGGAGAGACTTTTGGTCATGATCTTCCCCGTGTCTGCCCGCTGTTCCTCCTGCCCCCTGTATACAGTGCAATGCACAGCGCAGTGCCACTGGTAGAGCTGCAGATGTCCCTCGGTCTGGCCAGCCAAGGGCTCCTCCACAATGCCGGTCTTTGCCACTACCAGTTCACCAGTAGGTGTGCGCCTCGCCTCCAGCTATACAGCTGCTTGCAGGCATGTCACCCAGTCCTGGTCGCTTCTCTTCATGCAGTGTTGTGATATGTTTGCTTTAAAGGCGAAGGTCTCCATACCAACCCAATGTGCATGAGCAGTCAACTTCTTTGCGTGCTCTGGCTGCCCATCCAGTGTTGGACCAGCACAGCTGCATTTGCATCTCAACTGGGATGTGGAGCTGAACAGCACCATTCTGCACATCTTCTCCTCACATCTCCCAAATCCATCCCTGTCTGCAGCAACACCTCCCTTTGGCCTCCAGTCTGCTCAGTGTTCCCAAGGGCCAGATAAAACTGCCTGGCAGGAAACTGCCCATCCTCGCTGTAGCGTATAATGATAGCGTGCTTTCTCCTTTCTGGGCGGACACCTCCTCCTTTGTTATTACTTTCAGCAAGACTATGCTACTGTTTGTTTTAAGCATGAAGAACCTACACAGTTGACTCGTGACAGTATTTCACTCAACTCACTGCACCCAGTTGTTTTTTTGAAAACAACAGAGCAATTGCAGGCGGTCACAGGTCTGCCCAGCACCTTACCAGCATCACATTAAAGCATGCTGACTTCTACCACCAGCAGCAAACATGGGAATGATGAGGTGGCCTCATGGCTGTCTTTTGGCTGTCCAGTCCAAATGGCATATCTAAGACTAACTCAGAACTGGCTGGAGGTTTGGACTGGCACCACGTGGCACAAGTTGGTGACAGGCATGCAGCCTCTGCACCCATCTCGTGACTGTAATGCTCGCACTGGTTGCATACCAGGAGCGTGGAGGTGCTGGGCTGCTTGGCGCGTTGACCAAGTCACTGTGTGCTGGTATGTTAGCACCATGTCAGTGCAGCCCAACCACATGTTTTTTAAGTACTCAGTTTAAAACTACTAGGCTATCTTGCCACAGTGAGACGTTCTTGATGTCCTAACACCAAGTGCAGCACAGTGGTTTGAGAATAATGCTACCAGACGTGCCCTAGATACCGAGCTGTGACATTGGAAGGCCTTTTCCTCCATGCCTCTTAAGCCAGCTGGGTTCTGAGATTCCCTGAGGAAGGCACAGTCTGGGTGAGGAAAAGGAAATAATGGGCTGACGCTGTCTCGGGAGCTACCAGTGGTTACAGAGGGGCTTCCCTGGCCCCATCCCTTGCTCAGAATGCCATTCCTTGGCAATCGCAGAGGTGATACCGAGGGGAAGGGAACCAGGAAAGGAGCTCTCTTGAAAATAGCGTGTTGTACAATTTTGCATAAGAATGTATTTTATATTGAAAATGATGTATTGTTGTATTCAAATATAACATCTATGTTGGTTTCAGGGAATACGAACAGAAAACTTAATTTAATTAGAAACAGCATTTTGCCAATAATACTTATCGCTACCACTATCATTTTCATGAGGCCTTAATGTTCTCAGCTCTGTTGCTATCAAAGCGGTGAACATTTGCAAGACTGGGTATGCTTCGCTTTAAGAAAAGTACTTAAACTCTTCTGCTGTGCTACTGGTAAAGGTACTTACCTATGTGTTGCTCTTTTGTTTTTGTCACTGTTCAGAAAGCGTGATTGGAAAATCTTGTTAGGCACAATAAAGGACTGATTCTGGACAGTCGCAAGCAGGTCATCTTCAAAAACGCAAGGTCCCTCGCCTCTGCCTTCCCAGATGCTGCTTGTCCTTTCATCTTTCTTATAAGCCTCTGGCCAGCTAGCATCTTGCAAATATGAATCCTTCCCCACCCTCTGACTGGAAGAGAAACAAGGGTGAGAAATGTTTTCCTGCTCAGCTCCTGAACTAACTACTTTGCCCTTCTGCCACTGCAAGTACTTTACTGCTTTTCATCATGAGCAGCTCCAGGGTCTGCTTCTAAAGCAGAACCATGTGGGAATAACATGATTGTTGTCAGTCTGGCTGTTCCTCAGCGTTTTCTTATTACCAGCAAGAGAACTGAGCAGTGTGGTACTGCCCAGTTTTATTATTAGATGCTTGATTATCTTGGTAATACAGAAATGTAGGAGGAGTGCTGGATTTGTGTGTAGACTTGGGACTCGGTGCCTCCGTTATTATTTGCAAAGATGATTTCTCGGTCTAGGGGAACTACAGATCTGGCAGACTAAGTGAAATACTGTACTTTTCAGAAACTGATGATGTAAGCCATCTTGCTTTCTGAATAATCGACAATGACCGGGCAGCAGATTTTGAAAGCCCTAGTTAACGAGATCCTCTTTGCACCCTGGCATCCTGGAGAATTCCACACATTCCGGGCTTTTTTTTCTGAAAGCATCAATGTGTTACCCATAGCCAATCTTTCTAAAAGCTGCATCGTTTCCAGTGGTTGCCTGCTGTATCTTCATTGCTCCACTTTTCCATTCCTGCTTTTCCTACGTGCTTGTAGTTAGTCATACGGCTGCTTAGAAGTGTGGGGATCTCCCGTGTTACTCTGCTCTTCAGACGCCCCCGGATCTCTGCAGTGAGCTCCCCTATAGGTTTTTCTTCTTCCCTGAAGTGTCAGTATTGAGATAAAAAAGACAGCTGTGAATGGATTCTTTATAATTTTAGGCTCTGCATTAATTTATTCTGTTTGATTGAAGCTGGTTAGTGAGAACAGCCCGGTTAGTTTCACTTTTGCTTTTAGTCTCTTTCATTGTGCTTTTTAGGTGGTTTTGTTTTGATTTTGTTTGCTTTGGGGGTTGGGTTTTTGTTTTGTTTTGGGTTTGGTTGTTGGTTTTTTTTACACACTGATACAATGCTCTTCTGTTTGGGTTTTGAGCACTGCAGGGGAATGTTTAATCAATTGTAAGGTTTTTATGTGCCTTCTGCCACAATCCTACCATTTTTACAAAACATATGTTGGACCCTAAGCTCATCAGATAATGCCTCTCCTCCTCCTTGGCTTAACGTGCTGAAGCCTCAATTGCCGCTGAAATGGCATCTAGAAATGCTTTAATGCTTCCATCTCAGGATACAGTTGCATCGTGAGACCGTCCCAGGCTAACTCTTGGTGGGCATCCTCGCAGAGATCTTCAGGCAGGTACGTAAGACTTTAAGAGTAGGTGCCATCTTGAAAGAAAAAAGAAGCAAGTGTAAGTTGGGTAGATGAGTGCTGCACTTTATTCCAGCTGCACAAAATCCTAGAGAATTTAAAGTGCAATTTTCATTGTATGGATTTTCTGGTGTGCTGCGGCACGACTGTAGACCTCCATGGGTTGGATACATTTATGTCAAAATATCTCAGATAGTGCTGGAGACAAATCAGAACAGATTTCTAGCTTCCCTTAACTCTATATTGTAGTGCTTTATAGTGTATAAGCATATCGAAGTCTAAGGGTAGTTACACTTTTAGAGGTATGCACTAACATAGCCTGGGGGGACATGAGGCACAAGGATCTATTCAGAGCTCCCTTTGTATATTGAAATGACATTAATTGGCAAATCCTTGTTGGGTGCAGAATAAAACCTCCAAAGAAAAGCAAAGTTGTATGCTGGACATAGTAATCCATCGCCTTCAGCTTTGTGTCCTGCCTCTGCCCACATGGAATGACACATCCTCTTCACTTGTCCTTTTGGAAAAGGAGAAAGGCTTATGGCTTTACTCGCCAGGTGTGGTTTTTTGGTGTTGTGCTGGTTGCTGCGTACTCGTTTGTGCTAGAGAACTCGCCTCTCTGGTGCACTTGACTGTAGTTTGCCCATGAATGCAAATAAACCAAGTTGTGGGTGTGGGAAAGTTGGGAGAATTTCCTCAGTGCTTGGCTTCTTCTAAATGCAGAGGGTTGATGGCAAGTTAGCAGAGTCGAAAGGAGCGGGTGGCCAAAGCATGGGCTTTCCTGCTTACCTTTACTGCTGTCAGAACAACAAAGGAACAGAGGAAGAAAAACCTGCTCCCGTAAGGATCCCATCCCCATCTTACCCTAAGGTTAGCTAGAGCACCATTAGCTAGAGTACCGTCGTTTAGGAGAAAGATTCCTTATCTTTGTTTACAGAATAGCAATAGAAGACCTTTTACACAAGAACACGAGCATTCAGAGGCTGGGCTCGAGAGATATTTTTTCTCATCCATTTAGTATGTGATAGAAGGTAACAGGATGGGATTTGTCAGGTGGCTTTGGCAGGGATTAAATGCTTTGGAAGTTGTCACCTTCAGTCACGTTGGCTTGTGGAAAGCAGACTCTGGCCTCTTTGCAGATAAAAGCAGAGTGTAAAATTCTTTGTCCCACTGAGGTCAGTGAGGCTCTTAGTAGGAAGGCTCTGAGAACCCATTGCTCAGGTGGACTCACTAGCCTTTATCTGGCACAGCCTGGCAGCAGATGAATAGCAGGCAGCTGTGGTTTTCCTCTGAAGCCATCCCCTGTTATATAGATGTAAATCTCCAGAAGTTTGCCGAATCTCATTTACTTGGTCTTCCATCGGTGCAGTATAAAGGCCTTCGCTGTTCTGTAGTTCCTTGCTTTTCATCCCACAGCCGGTACTTAAATTGATGTGACAGATTTGAACTGTTGGGGGTTTTGTTGCTAGATGGAGAGCCTGCCAGTCAAAAGGCCTGATATCCAAACAAATGCAGAGCTGGATTCCCACCTCGCTGCAGCTATATAGCTGTGTAATTTCATAATCATTAGTGGAACTTCTTTCTGGCTCATACTCAAGAGCCAAGCAAGGGTCTCCAGTGGGTTTATTAGAAATCCTGGTGGAAATGTCTTAACTCCTTTAAGACCAAGGAGGTTTCCTTTACACAGGAGTAAAACTGCAGAGAAGATAGAATCAGGCCCATAAGAGACTTAGACTTGCTGTGGATCTGACGGTTTAACAGAAACACTTCCCACACCCCCTTTGAAACTCCATGCTTCTGTTTAAAAGCCTTTATAATTTAATGTATGTGTTCATATGGAAACATAATATTGAGTGTTGCAGTGAAATCAATGGAGTCATTCCTACTTTTGGTTAGTTTCCCTGCTGATGCGTGAGAGATCTGGAGATTAAGAAATAAGCGGACTCTGATAACTTACTGAGGGCACAGGGAGGTCATTCACCTGTTGATTCACATGCATAAAAGACAGTAATTTCCCTTTATGAAAGATGAAGGGGCTGGAGTGTTTCCAAAAAACTCTTGCATAGTTCTCAAATGTCCTTGGACTGAGGGAAGGACTTGCGGGAAGCAAATAGAAATATCCAGTGTAGCGGTGCCACTCAACTGCTGTTCTGGATCAGCAGAATCAGTTTTTGTTGACATTTCTTACGTAGGTTTACCTGTTCTGTGGCTTCGGTTTCAAGGATCAGGTTATGGTTGATCTGGCAGAGATACGCAAAGGTGAGGAGAAAAGAGGGGAAGCCCTTACTGCTCCCTGGTGTGAGCGGGTCCCAACCTCTCCTTCTCCCTTCTGGCAAAGGCAGACTTCTTAAGCGTGGCTGTTTAAAGGCAGCACCTGGCTCTTCCTCTCTCCAAACTGGGTAGCAAAAGAGATGGAGCGCAGGGGAGTGCCAGCTGCTCTAAAAAGCCCCTAATCTGACACATTTCCTTCACACATGCCCCGACATGTTGTACCCGAATCAAGCAGAGACCCCCAGGGGGCTCTTAAAACCAATGTTACGATGCCCAAAGTGGGGGGGAAATATGACCAGCTGATGTGAATAATACACATATGCGTTTTAAAAGCATCGTGGCAGGGTTGTGTGGTCTTCTGAGTCAGAGAGCTGGGATTTTCAAAAGCTGCTCTTTCCAATCACTTGGCATCTCCGTGTAATCGGAGGCTGACATCAGACTCTCGATTGGAACTACTTGAGCTATTAGGCTGTGAAGAGCAGAAACTCTCTGTGTTACCCAGTGTGTGTGCGGGGAGAAGGTTTTTTCACTTCCTTTGATGTATTAGCATCAAGAGAGGGAGTCTTCGCTTCATTCCTAATTGCTTCTCGTCGTTGAATTTATATACCAATATGTAAGTAACTGCAAAGGGAGATAGCAGAATTTATAAAAAGTTCAAAAAGGCAGGGCTTAGAGCATGATTAAAATAAAAGATAGCATACAGCCTGTGCTGTTTTTAGCTGAAATATCTCCCTAGAATACTTTCCATTTACATTCTCATTATATCTAACTGCTTCTAATGCACTGCTTAGTTTAACAACTGGCATGTTTTGAGGGTAGATTTTATAGTAGATATACACCCACTGTGTTCTTAACTCAAGACTTTAAATTGCAGTGTCTGTATTGGACAATCTTTTCTTATACCTTCTTGGCTGAAGGCAGGAGGAAAGCAACAGTGATGGGAACCTAATTAAGCCTGTGGTTTAATTACACCAGGAGCTGTGTGCTTGAAATGCTGCTAGATTCAATGAGTGCTGCGTGGCACTGCCATGTTAAGTCCCAGCAGAGAATGACATATTTTTTTTTAATAGGATCACTGTAAATCTTACAAAGCCACTGTGGTTTTCTCTTTCTTTTCAGCTGCCAAGGCAGTTGGACTTTGAACTACAGCCGCTCAGACCGAGTCCCTGAGAAAGTTCGGAGGAGCCGTCTTGCTAGCGTGTGCATGTGATTAAGGGGAACGAGCGTAGGGCGGTGTGTTTGTGCTATAAATATGCATAGCTTGTTCAGGCCTCCGCAGCTTTTCCCCCTGCCTTCTCAAAGTTTTTTTGTTAGCTTGACGATGTTTGAAAAGACCTTTAAGTTGGCCTGGACAGAGGGCGAGTTGAGGGGAAAAGGTGCTAATCCTTCGCCTTGAAGATGTGTGCATCAGTGGCTGTAGAATCGGGCCATTTTTAAGAGTAAAATATGCAGGGTGCATTGAAAAATTCCTCTGCGTGCACAGGCTTTGGACCTGCTTTAAAGTCAAAACTGGCCTCTCTGTGCATGCTCGATTTTGCCTGTTTTTTTTTTTTTCCAAAAAAGGTATTGCCAAGTGTTGTTCTCTTCAGATGGTCTGTGACTGCCCGTGATTGCAGAAATCAGATCTTATCGGTGATGAAGGTCAGGATAGGCAGCAGTAATTCACTGTGATGCTCAGAGGCAAACTTTTTTTAAGATGGTATACATAGTGTTTCACTGCATCCAGTATTTAGTGAGATATTATAAAGGGCGATTTAATTTTAAGTGAAATGAGAGATTAATTATAATTTAATACTTACCACACAAATCAGAGTGGGTTCAAAGAGCAGGTACTACCCAGCTCCATTTTTTCTCCCCATAAGGTTTGTTTATTTACTTGCAGGAAAAAGAGGGCCGGTTCTTGGCATAGGCACGGTCTTTTCTTCAGTGAAGCAGTTTTTGGTCAAGTGTTACGTACAGGAGGATAGTCAAGAGATGTATACTAATTAATTTCGCAAAAAGAAAAGCATGTATCATGGCTTGACCACTAATTTTCACGTGCCCAGCTCTTAGCCTGGAAGCTATGTAGCTCTGCACAGTCCAAGTTTTAGATGCAAGCGTAGGTTTTTTTCTCCTTGTTTTTTTGAGGGGATTAGTTTCTTGTACTTATCCAAAACCTCTTCTGGCTGCACCGCACAGCTTCTGTTGCTTTGGGCTGTGCTAAACGCAGCTCCCTTGGCCTTCCTGTACCCCAGCAGTTAACAGCATCACAGAGGCTCCTATCTCAGCGTGCTGAAGAGATCCCACCTCCCCTCCCATATCGACTCTGTTCCACTGCATCAAGTACTGCTGCAGGAACCTGAAGTCTTGGCCTCTGCAGCAAATTGTCTGAAGTCTTGCATGCTGTTAGCACGCCAAAGTTAAATTTTCCCCATAGGATGGGTTGTTCTGACAACAGCATTTTTAGCCTGGTTTCTTATTGAAACAAGTATTAAGGAATAGCATGCTCTGTGTGTTTATAGGAGGGAAGGGTGTGGGCATGCCTCTGTATCTCACACCAGCCATTCAGAAATTTTATATCTGTTATTCAACTACAATTGCAACTACATTGCCATGGTGTAGAAATCATAAAAGAGGCTGCCAGGTAAAGGAGAGAACAGACTATTCCTGCTGCATTTGAAGGAAGGCTTGTTCTTTATTAGACACTAGAAAATCCACTGGGGAAAGAATCCCATATAAATGTTCCAGCACAATAAAAAAAAGTGCTCCAGTTGGAGCTCACATTTTCTTCAATGTGAAAGTCAGTCCTTCACATGACATAAAAGCTGGAGAGAACCAGGCTTCATTAGTTCCGCTCCTTGCAAAACTGCTTGTTCGTATTCCTTTTTCCCCTCTAGAATTACTGATTATTTCTTTTCAATTTGAATCTTTTTTTTTTTTTTTTTGAAACTTATGCCTTGAATGACTTTCCTTTTGGATCACCCTATCCTTCGCTCCTCTTTTCACGACAGTTTTGCAGGGGATGCAGCTATGCTTTTACCTCTGTCTTAATGGCAAAGGCAACCCCCCACACATTGTAAGAATGAACAGTATTAATTTTTATGACTGTGGTTTATTCTCCATTGATTATCTTTAACGTGATGCTGTCTTGTTCGGTTAATAAACTACTGATAACCTGCTAAGGTTTAATTAACCCCCTTTCCCAAACATAACCTGCTTTTAATAGATGTTGTAAATGCATTCATTGTGCCTGGCACATTAAAATCACTGGTTTAAGTTCCTTTACATTCAAATTGCACTGTACCTGAAGTATATTTTGTGGCAATCATCTTGTCATTACTCTGCTAATAGCCTAAAATAAGTATCACTACTTCATGACTTCAGCGATATTTTTTGGCCTCTGTTACAGCTGCCACAGGCTTGATTCAGCCTTGGTGCGCAGACAGAGGTTGGATGAGCTGTGTTCTGGACAAAATCCTCCTAATGGAGACTAGGAGGCTCACCTGAAGATTTACAATTAATTCTCTGTCGCTGTTAGCTGGTGTGAATTGGCGCCCAGAGCCCGCAAGATGTCCAGAGTGGCAAAGCAATGCTAATTCACGTGCAGATGTTTCCAGTTTCATTCTTGCTCAGTCCTGGGCCAGCCGGCATGCCCAGGGCAGGGCTGTGGGGCTGGGCCACTGCCTTGGGCATGGGGCTACCCAGGCAGCAGTATATCTGCTATCGACCAGCTGTGCAACCCATCCCCGCACAGCAAGGCAGCAGGGCGGTTGTAGGACAGGTGTGTTGTACAAGCAGATGCGCAGTTGCCAGCCACGTGCACCATGCACTGCGGTGCTCTGAACCAGGTCTGTCTGAAGGAAGCTAGCTGGGGCGCCTGGGAGGTGAGCTAGGATGGCAGCCTTGACCACGGGTTGCCTGCAGATGAGCCTGACTGCCTGTCTGACAGAGGAGGAGGAGAGGTGCCGAAGCAGGCTGGGCCTGTGCGCAGAGTTCCCCTTGGCGCTTGGCCTCCTTTAAAGTACGACCCAGAGTATTTACCCAGCTGGCACTGTCAGCTTTTTTTAGGGACCTCTGTCAATACACGCAAAATTTACAGGGCAATTCTAGATCAGATCCAATGATAAAATCATCTGCCTGCAGGTATGGTATGGAAATGAGCACCCCGATTTGAGGAACGCTGGGTCTGTACGTGGGTGACTGGGTTACAGCTACCTTCCGCAGTTATAATGTGGCTATTCATTTATGAAATTGTCCAAGTGGAACTTAACACAAATTATTAATGTAGATTGGAAGTATTTTTCATTTATCTGCTTGTTCCTAAGTGCTGTACTGAGGAACATAGCAGAATGGCAATTTGTTAAATGAAATGAGAGGGAGCTGCAAAATATCACAGCTCGGGGTGATTATTTATCTCCTTTCTAGAATTTTGTTTCCTGTTTGGCTGTAGATCTGACCTGATAAGCAGCATCTTGGACTGTGAGACTAAAAGGTTCTGTTGCCATAAAATAAATGAATGTGCTCAATTTTGTGCAGACCTTTACAAACAATTGTTGAAATAGAAGAGGTTTGGAGAGCATCTTCTTCCTCAAAATTCTGTGTTACCGGAAGAAGAACACCTTTCTATGTATCCATATACATAAACACATAGCTGGATAAAGGAGGAAGACCAGTTGAAAGATTGGACAAGATAATGTTGATCACTGAGGTTAGAAAAGCTTAACAAAGGGGGGAAGAATTTTACAGCTACACCATCAGCAACCTGGTCAAACAAGGGAGAAAATATTCAATACTACAGCTGTCATTACAAAGGTAAAAATTGGAGGTAATTGACATGTCTTGTTCTTTCCTTGTTTTGACTTTGTGTCTTCATCCAAAAGCATCTTGTGGTTGAGTTCACTTCCTTCCCATCCTCTCCCTCTCGCAGTAGAAGATTGGTTTGGACTCGAGAAGTTGTGGTGGTACCGATGGAAACGCTTCTATTGGATGTAGTGGGTGATCCTGCCCTCGAAGTGAGGTACATCTTGCTTGAGGATGTTGGAATTATGCTGTTTGGTTTTGAATGAATTGGTCCTGCTATATTACAGCAAGGGTTGAAAAATAAAATGAAAATGTAGAAAATCTCAGCCAGGTTCATGAAATTCATTCTTCCAAGAGAACAGATGGGTAAGTGAAAGGTAAAGTGATGCAAGTCTACAGTGTAGCTTGCAGATTCACTGAAGGAATTTGTTGTATTTATTATTGCAAAGAGATGACTCCCCTGCCTTCGTTCCATTTTGAAACAGTCCAACCTTGGGCTTGTTAAATATGTCTCTACAGAAGTTGGCACATACTGATCTTGTTTGCTGCAGTCTGCTCTTCTGTAACTTCTTGATTCTAGTGGCGTGAGCCAGATGGACAGAGCCCTAGAGCTAAATGCTGGATGGCATAATTAAGTGCTCTGGTTTTGAAGGCTGGAGCTGACCGAGTCAAACTTTGGCCAATCCTTCAATATTCTTTTGTCCAAGATACATCTGCTGTGTCAAAGTAGTTCTTGTTTTTTTCTTTCATATAATATTCCTCGGGTATGAGGATGTTAAATTATATACCAATAATATTTTTATCTGCCCTCTCTACTATTTTGTGTCCCGATAACATTACAGGAACATTTTACAACCTTGTAGGGCTTGTGGAAGCCCACCTGAATTTTTCTTTCAAATGTGTACAGCCCTTTTCTTGCTGCATTGTGAAGTCGTGGTGGTCAGTTGTGAGTGTCATGTGAAGCCCCGCTCTCTGGAACCCCCATGCCAGCGCAGTCCTGGCTGCGTGCATTGTGGATACTGGAATGTGGCTCTGCAGCTGTCATTGTGAGTTTGGGGTCTGAGGAGCCTGGTTTCATACTGACCAGGAAGCCACGGCAGAGGTCTTGTCTGCCATCCTGCAGCCTTTTTCCTTGCTGCTTTCATATGCCATTTGTAGCAAGTGAATTGTGTTTCCCACCTACCCTTCTTCTCCCCCTTCTTTGACATGTCGCTTAGCAGCTTCGGGGATGTGGAGCAGCTGAGGTTTCTCCTCTGCTTCCTGTTTGCAACCTAGCTGCTTTCTGAGGCAACGTGTTCCCGTGTGTAATGCTGGCAGGCAGCTCCTGCTGCCCTGCCTGGGTGCTGTGCAGCCTCCGGCAGGACAGTCGGCGTGTGGGAGAGGAGTCGGCAGTGGGAAGGGAGTGGGTGAGGAAGCAGTCTCTGTCGTTCCTGACTGACCACTCGCTGAAGCCGTGTTTGTAAAAGCTATACTGTGCAACATGGCTTGTTTAAAATAACTTGGATGCTTCTGGCTTGTACATCCAGTGGGCCTGAATCTGAGGATCAGGCTCGTCCTGCACAAGCTGCATCAAAAGGAGATTATTTTTCTGCTGGTGCCTAAGTACCCTCCTCTGCTTCACTCTCCATTTCTGCTGAAGAAGCATTAAAGTTAGGATAGTCATTTCTCCATACTGTGGATGGTGTTGTGTATGCATAGTGGGGAGATGATTACACCAAAAAAAAAGAAAAGAGAGAGTACACATTATCCTTGGAACAGCTGTGAGAAGAGCCACCTCAGGTGGGTATTCAGAGACCAGAGTCTCCCTTTTCACTGCCAGGGAAGTTTTCTGTTGTGGAGCAGCGCTGCATTCCTTCATGTGCCTTATGGGCACAGTGGCGTGTGTTAGAGCAGGGTGCTACAGGCTGAGTAATGCTGAAACTTGCTCGCAGCCAACCACGTTTGGCCAGGATGGAGCCTGTGAAACTGCTTCAATATCACTGCAGCCCTTGGAATAAATCTTACAGTATAAGTCTTAGCTTAAAGATTGAATTGCCATCTAACTGTCCAGACAGGATTTTCTCTCTTCTGTCTTGAGCAACCACTGTGTTCATGGTTTGGAAGAAACTCCTCTGATGGGCTGTAGCTGTGGGACGTCATCCCCTTCAGAAGCAGCCCTGCCTGGATCTAGCCCAGTGGGGTGGCTGTCCTCCCAACAGTTTGGAAAGCGGCACAGGAATGACAGTATTTTTTCTGTTTATGGGCCATGTGTGCACGATTTGTGCATCATTTATGAGAAAACATAGCAGGTAGGTTTTAGGTGGACTCAGCTGCTATCTGTAAATGGCTGGTAGATGTGAAGAAGAGACCCAGACCCATCCAGGTGCTGAGTCCCTCCTGAGTGGGCTGAGGATGTTCAGCTCTGCAGGTTGGAGCTGAGGAGGAGGAGGGCCCAGCGACTAGAATATTACTGCTTAAAGACTTGAATTCATCCACCGACTTCTCATGGGGGGCTTAGGCGAAGGTTGTTAGTGGGACTCAGATCGCCAAGTTTTAGCACTCTAAACTTTGCACCATCCATCCCATTGTAAGGTGGGCCTGTCTCTTGCTTTTGAGCAGAGAAAGTTTCGAGGTTGCGTGCTTGGATGAGTTCCTTAACTTCTGTTAAATGCCATGGGGTGAAGTGGGTAGCACCACAGGCTCTGTACACCTCTGTTCCTCAGCTCTGTGGCAGGGTGACAGCCCATCCTTCCTTCTCAGAGTTGATATCACACAAGCAGTGAGGACAAGCTGTGTTATCTGGTGATAGATACTGTACAGGTACCCCACGTACCCAGACCTGCTTTGTAAATGAGAAGCAATTTGCGGGGCTGAGACCTTTCCACATCAAGAGTGCTTCTGTCCTTCATTGGCAAAAGCTTCCAGGTGCTGGGCCGTTCTGCCTGGTGAAGGCAGTACCCCAAGGTGGGATTCTCCAGTACCCCTTCAGCAAGCAGGATTTCTTGAGAACTCCAGCTCTTGCCCCGTGAGGACCAACTTTAAGTGGAGCTAAGTCTGCAGTTGCCAGTCTTTCTTCTGAGGCCTGGCTCATAGAGGAGATTGAGCTCTCTTATGATACAGACAACGTCCTGGTTAATTACAGTCATGTAAAGATGAGGTTGTACCGTGGGACTTGGTTTAATTAAAAAGCAGTGCTAGGAAGTTTAATAAATGTCTAATACATTCTATCTGGCTGCCCAGTGCTAACGCTGCGTTTTTCTTCAGGTGCTCTCCCAACTTCAGTCAGAAAGGGCCACCTGAGCTTGACATCTGCACTAACGAAAGGGGAGGACAGATTGTCCTTCTCTATCCAGCCACGCTGGTGTCTGGCAACTCACTTTTCACAGCTTGGGCTTGCGTCTGGGCTTTGGGAAAAGGTTTGTGTGCGTAGTAGTGTCAGAGGAAAACCTGCAGTGTAGAATCTAAGGCTTTCCCTGTGTAGTGGAAAAATCATGATCATGCATGTGAAATGTGGACTTAGAGGAACTTTGTGTGGGTGGTCTTGTTTTGATTCTTTCTCCCCCTCTCCCTTTCTCTTCCCACTCACGTATGCCGAAGTCTGTCATCTATTTAACTTGAGCTTTTCTAATAATCATAGATAATATACAACAAAAACAATAACAAAGCGCCTGGATATACGATCTCTCTCTGAACTGTAGAAGCCACAAGATCTCCTAGACATGCTTTTTGTTAGTACTGGCTTGTGAGAGACCTAGCGCTCCATTATGCCCATCTGTTAGCAGCATGTTTAAATGTGATTAATGTGAAAGTTGCAAGAATTGCAATAGCTTTTGCTAGTCTGCAACAGAATCTGTCACTGTTAATCTCTTGCAGTATTAAAAGCTTAATGTAGTAAATCTAATGTTATGGAAAGCCATAGCTTTGCTTTTGTTACCATCACCTTAGTGCATTATTAAACTAATATTTCCTTTTCCTCCATAGTTCACAGGCATGGTAGAGGCAGTGTAGATAGCACTGACCTGCAGAAGAGTATCTAAATGATCATGTAAGTTTGAAGTCTCTCAAGAAAGAGATGCTCCAGCATAAAAGGATTTGGGTAACATTAATTTTGATTGGGATTCCTGAGCAGATGTGGCCAGAGCAGGGTGTATTAGGAGTCAACCCGTTCCCAAAATGCTAGTAGAGGCTGGGGAAGTCATAAGCAGTGTCTTGACGTGGTAGTTCTTTGCTGTACCTGGGTGGACATAAGAAATCACTTTGGCTTACCCATCCATGACAGTAGACCTGCCTCGTTAGTGGTGTTGATGGCGTTTAATCAGAACTGCTGCGTCTTTAAAAGAGTTTGCAGGCAGGATGAGCAGTGTTATGGCACGTGCGGGGACTGCCTGCTGGAGCAGGCTGACACTATGGGAAGCAAATAGGGGAGGACTCAGGGAAGGAAAATTGTTTTCTTCATATAGCTGCTTGTGTTGGAAAGGATCAAAGAAACCATAATGAGTCAGTATCTTTCTTTTTCTTTAAAGAAAATTTCAGAAGAATGATTCAATTAAATAGTAGTTTACTCAAGATCTGCAGGTGGCTCGTAAAGTGTAATTAGATCTCCCTTACCTTTTAAACCCAGGTCTACAGCTTTGTTCATTTTAGTGGAGGTGGAGAACCCCAGTCTTGGATTTACACTGGGAGACTGGTAGAGGGGAGGGCTTGTTATAAAACTTCTCAGTTTGTGGCCTGATTACAAAGTGCTTTTGTTTCCAGCAGGGACAGCAATAGTGCTTTGGTTCAGACATTTCAAAACTGCCTTTAATCCGTGCTTGTAAGATCATCAGGCACTGTAGGACAAATTGAGACCTGCCTTTCACTGAAACACCCCCTCACTCCATCATGCACAGTATTTTCACAGCAGCCAAGCAGCTTGTCCACATCCAGTCATTGCAAAGAGTCAAAGTCAGATCAGATCGGATAGTGCTGTCAAAGGGGTAGTTACGGAATATATAGTCGCAGAGATCAGGCTGGACTCTATGGGCTTTGCAAGTTCCTTTGTGTATCCCTCTGAAATCCAGTCTTTGAAGCATTTAAGAGCTCGAGGTGCCATGATTAAAAGCGTCAAGGAGCATGCTTTTTCATTTATCCTCTAAGAGGACAGGCACCAGTTCCACTGCTCTGAGCCATTAGGAAGACTTGCAGAGCAGATAGAGCCCACTTGCCTTTAGTCCGTTGTCAGTCCGAGCAAGCGTGGTGAAGGGGCTTTCTCCCTTTTGTGGTAACATGCACATTGCTGAAACGATGAAACTGTTCATTTCTGGTCCTTGAAGGCTGCTGTGGCACACCCTGCACCTGCGAGTCTCAGCATTGCTCCTGCCCTGTCTTCCTGTGCATTGGATAGTGATGCCCTGTTGTCCTCCCCCCATCCTCAACAGGAGAGTCACGTACCAAAGGTTTCAAGCAGTGAGTTGAGGTGAGGGGCACACAGCATGTTATCAAATTGGGGCCCAGCTTTGCTCTGCCCCCTTCCTTCAGCTCTTTGGCAGTCAGAGACTGTTAGCTCATACTCTGCAAGAAATCCCAAGAGCTTCTAGGATGGTATTTCAAAGCTTCGCAAAGCTGTGCATGATAGTGTAAAATCTGTTTACAGGCATCCTCATGCATCAGCTTCATCCTGCACTCATGTTGAAGGGGTATCCCTGGAAAAGGGCATTTTTCCATGATTTGGGAGAATCTTGGAGATGAGGGTGGCAGGGGAAGGAGGATGCAGTTGCACCTTGAATGCCTTGTTGTTGACTTACATTTTCAGCTCACTTTTTAGCTGTTAAAACATGGAGGAAAGAGGATTCCGTAAGCAACTTTGTGTGTGTGTTTGTCTTCAATGAGTGCCTGCTCAGGCAAAAGGCAAGCATGATTCAGCTACTAGTTAGTGCTGATGTACCAGAATTGGCAAGCACTGAACGCTCCTGCTACTGGATCTGCCCCAGTTGCTTGATGTGCAGCGATGAATGGATGAACATTCACCAATGCTGTTGCATAAACAAATAAGTTAATAAAAAGCAGCTGATTGTGTCATTGTACACTGTTGAAACTGCAAAGCAGCACTGAGATTATTTAAAAACAGATGTTCTTATCTGGAAACTCTTAGAAATGTAGAATGGTAAGGATTTTTTTGGGGGGGGAGGGGGAAACCCCAACAGGATAGACACAAAACAAACTCTCTACCTTGTCCTTAAATGCTTTCATGGTGAGGACTTTCATGAGAGTTTTTCTCCTGAAACCTTAGCCTGGGTCTGAGCTTGACAGCGCACTTGGTTTTGGATTGTGTCAGTGATAATTGGAGCTGCGTTGGCATTCTCCAGTGAGAGAATTAACTCACGGGGAAAAGTTTTTTTAAGGGGATGCACTGGAAAGAAAACGCTCTGTGAAAACTGGAATTATACAAACCAGCTGTCTGGCCTCATATAAAATTATACCGGCCTTTTGTACCTCCGTGTAAGTGGTATTTAACCCTTGCTATCATTACTGCGGACTGCTGAGACAGATGAGCTTCCTCAGCTGATGGCTGAGCGGGGCCTGAGAACAAAGCGCAGACTGATGAGACTGTAAAAGGACGCGGGGCTGTCGGCAAGGCCAACCGTTAGATCGTTATTCAGGCAGACAAAGCTGCACGCCCTCGTGAATCACTTCTGGATTTTTTTTTTTTTTCTTTCCCTCTCTGAGGGAGCTCACTAAAAGGAGCCAGCATGTGGAGCAGTCACAGCAAGCTGGATTGTTTCCATTAACGGTTTTCTGCCCTCTGGAGGCAAAAGCTGTCCCATTGCATATGGCCTGAGTTGTACCAAGGGCGTCCCTTCTGTCCTGTGCTCCCTGCTCCCCAGGTGCTGATGTGGGATTGACTCCTCTGCCCATTTCCCTGCCGAGAACTTGGTTTTCTTTGCAACTGTGGAAGTGAGCCCAGACCACTGGCCCTGTAGCTGCCCAGACTGTTTTTAAATTGCTTCTACGGCTTGAGGAGGACTCCGCAGCTGTGGCCTGTGGCAGGAGACCCACATTAGCTTCCCCATCTTATCAGCTGTTAAGAAATGTTGGGGAGCTGTGTCCATGTGCACCCCCTCCAGCAGTTGTGAAAATGCCTGAGGATGACAGCCGGTTTGGAGTGTTGTATTCAGCCTTGCTGCTGCTGGAGGTGGAATGAAGTGTCCCAGGGCCATGGAAACAACCACACGGCAACGTTGGTGTTCCTGCAGTAGCGGTGGTGGGAACAGCCCAGGGTCTCCCCCATCGCAGGCCTGGGCTGCTGCAGGCTGAGGTAGCACAGGGAGAGGGCTCAAGGGGGGATAAAGAGGATTCTTTCTACCATGAGCCTCATGGCAACCCTTAAATACTCAGGAAAATAGTTTTGATCAGCGAGGTCATGGCTGATACCAGATGGTTCAAGCAAAGTGTAAGTAGTGCTGTGGTAAAAAGTAGTAACTGCCCACACATGCAGCTTTATCCTAGAGAAAGAAGGCTTGGCTTTGAGAGGTCCCTTGAAGCATCAGTTTCTTACATGTTGTTTTTTCACTCTGTATGTTGTCATTGCACATGCTACTATTAATTGAATGGCGCAGGGTGTGGTTGTTTTGTTTTGTTTTGTTTTTTTTAATTCTTCCTAAATTCTTGGCCTCAGTGATGAAACATGGCTAGCAGCTCTGCAGGTTACCTGTGCATTGCCTGGGAACTCTCTGGAATTGGTTTCATTTCTCTGAATACCCACTTGTTCTTGCATTACAAAGCTAGATGATTAAAGAATCCTGGAGTTCTTCCGCTGTGCTATTCATTACTTTGTGTACCTCTTTCATGTGCCCTTATATCTAAATTAAACACATCAGACCTCTTCAGTCTCTTTCCATCTGTAGATCTTTTCATGCCACTAATTATTTTTATAAGCTGTTTCTGGACTCTTCTTTTCTTTCTCTGTATCGTTCACCACTCAAAGGAGGCTGCTGACAGCAGTGTTCTTATGTGCATGTGTTCTGGGAGCTCCTTTCTCCTCTGTTTCTCCCTCTGTCCTCCTCATCTCTCCGGGCTCAGTGCTGCAGCCTTTCCTCACTGTGCTATCTAATCCCAATGACTTCAGCCATTGTAAGTGAAGACTACAGAATCCTTCATTTATATGTATTAATCTGATAAGTGACTAAAGCTACAGGCCTGAACATCTTGGTTAGCTGCCATATTCATTTGCTAATCGTTAACACAGTTGAAAGACTTTTTTCGTTATTAAAAAACAAAGTACAATCTTTAAAGAGCAGTGTTTTGCAAGAAGAGAAGGCTGTGTTTGTTTTGAAAGGAAGATTTATTGGGATGATATAATCCAACTTGTGCTATCTCCTCACCTGTTTTTCCTCAGGGAGACCATCAATCTTTATTAACATTTCTAAATCAAAAGATAAAAATGATAGACAAATTCCAAAATTAGATGAAAATACTAACAAGAGCTGAAAGAGAAATCCTTTCCTTTTAATACCTGCTGAAATTGAATTCAAAGAGGAGCTAGTTCGCTATAGACGCGTGGGATCTGAGAGCAGTTTTGTGGCTTCAGTTCTTTGTAACAGGAGATTGGACAGAAAGAACAGTGGTTCATGTGTCCCATCTGGAAGGACTTATCATCTGAACTCTTAACGCTGGGCTTGCTTTTCATTTTTCCGGCTGATACTTCCCAATCTTTTTGCAGTCACAAGCCTCACGTGGAACAGCTTTGAGTGGGTCTTGGGCCTGGTTGGGTCCAGTTTCTGACCTTGCTTTACCATTTCCTCCCTTGAGCTGCCTCTAGCACAGGTGATGCTCTCCTTTATCCTTCAGGCTGACCCTGCCCTTGGCTCTGGCAGTGCGGGCTCCACCACGGCATTAATAAATCCAGCTAGATGTTGCTGATTCCGTGTCTGAAGATGCATGTTTGTGCTGCAGTTCCCAAGCTAGCATAGGTTTGGCAGAGCTTAATTTTTTAGTCCCCTCATTTGTGCCATGCTTGCATCTAACCTGTGAGGCCCCCTCGCTGCTGGGGGCACCACTGGATTCAACAAGAGTAGGACATATCACATGGGAAAAGATGGACATGTAGTTGGTGAATAACTTTAATTTTCTTACAAAAANGTGCTTGGAGGATGAAGGTTTCAGAGAGAAGTTGTTGTGCAGGCCCCCAGCTAGCGTTGCAGGGACATTTGCTAAAAAAGGAGCAGTTGGGCCTGTAGTGTTGGTGTTTGCTCTTATTTCAGGAGAATACTTCAGCAAAAGTCATACACAGATGTTTAATAGCTCTTCTGTGGCTACCTGTGATCTCTCTTCCCTCCGGCCATGGTCTATGATACCTGCCCTGTGCGGGCAGAAAAATACTTCCTCCATAAATTTGGGAGAAAATTAGTGAAGAAAAAGGTTGTTTTCAGTAGACCATGCACTAGTGTGTCTTTCAGACAGAAAAGTGGCAAATCAGGCTGAAAAAAAAAAAAAGATTGTTTTCAAAATTCTCCTTCTCTTTACTTTCTCCGCTCTTATGAAAAATAGCCTGGTGACCCTGGCAAGGCAAAGAGCTGGGAAAGCATGCAGCTTGTCTGACTGTGGTCTTCAACACAGTTTGAGCATGGCAAGCTTAGGTGTAATTTCTAACATCCATCCATCCATACATGCATGTTACGTATCTAGCCATCCATATATTTAAATTGTATTATCTTCAGTTATTAGATTTATTCACACATTTCAATTTCTCTTTCAAGATTCTTTGCAGCCATTTGTATTTTATTGTATGTGGGATGAAAGGGCGAAACCCGGGCTATTTCTCATTTGCGGATAAAGAGTACTACTGTGATCCAGTGATTGATTTTCTTGCTTGACTCGCTAACCATGAATTAGTCCAGAGCTCTTCAGTACTAAACTTCACTGGGTCAGGGTTGAAACTGTGGACTATGTTAGAGAATCAGAGCAGGAAAACACATTTTCTGATTTGTTTTTCCTTTTTGATCTAACGCAGTATATTGCACATGTTGGAACTAAACAGAATGAGCATTGTAACCTCTAGTGTACAGCAGGAATGTCTTTTGCAAATAGGCTTTGATTAACAAGGTTTAGTTGTTGTTGACATTTAGTCACTGCACATAGATATTTTTTTAAATGCCTAATAAATATAAATGTCTGTTAGTACTTATTTTTAATACAGAAACTAAAAAATGGATACTCATGAAGCAAATAAGACACTGTCCGGGAGCCCTGGAAGACTCAACCTGTGTGAGGCAGTGACAGCACACCCTGAATTTGTGCTGTGTAAGGAACTGTTTACAGAGCAGAACTGCCATCTATAAAGCTGACGGACCTGGGTCATATCTTTCCTATAGAAGCAATTGTTGCCTGCTGGTTTGAGAGTAGCCTTGTCCAAGGTAGTCAAGGAGGTCATTTCTTCCCAGGTTGGCTCTTCTAAACAACAGAAGAACACAGAAAATAATGTTTGGGAGCAAATGAAAAACACGCATAGCCGTATGGTTTAGGCTTGATGGATTTCCTTTGCCATGTCTTTCTGGCAAAAGCCTTCACCCTAATTACTGGTTTCCCCGTCTGTGAAAGCATATGAGAAATCAGCTGGTTTTAGCAATAGAAACCTTGTCTCAGAGATGTTGAATAATACTGAACTCTGGTCCAATGCCAGGAGATAGGTTGTTTTGTTCCTCTGGAGAGTTGTAAAATATTCCTGTTGTGTGTGTGGAGATTCATCACAGGGTGGCGGGTGAGGGAGGCTGCATCCTGGGTCAGGCTTTGCTGCTGTGGATTCTCTTGCCCATGCAAAGCCATGGTGAAATTGGAGGAATTCCTGCTGACAGTTTGAGGGGTCCTAAGGTGAGGAATGGGGCAAAGCACAGCAGTTTAGATTAGTCTCTTCTCTAGGCTTTTTGCTCTGGAAGGGCATGACCTCCAGTGCGTATGGACCATTGTGAACACACTGGGTGGATATATAAAATGTCTCAGAGGAAAGAAGCAACGTTAAATGAAGTGTTCAAGGGCAAATAAGAGAAAGAGAGGGAGACTGGAATAGATACAGAAGTCTCAGAGAGGGCAGGTGCCTTGTTTTAAACAGGGGATGTGTATTTTAGAGAGGCAGCCTTGGCTGATCTTTTCTTTCAGTCAAATCTTAACACAGTGTTGGTCTTTACATCACACTAAGGTTTAATTAGGTTCCCATGTTAGTCCATTGGTCTGAAGGGAAAGAGAAGGGGTATTCAAAACTCCAAAGGATATGATTAAAAATTGGACTAGTCTGAGGAGGGAATAAAATCGGCCTTTCCCTCTTTGTCTCTCTCTGGAGTACAACAGCTGGTGGGGGAAATTTACTTCTCATGATTGGGTGACCTGATTTTGTCTCCCACTTGCACGACGCAGCCTCTTGTAAGAAAACGACTAGTCTTAAATTCATACATAATTGCACAGCAGGGAGACTGAGTTTAAAAATGCAGATTTCTGGGTATTAAGCAGCAGAAATCTATTTTGAACCCTTGAACCTTTGAATCCTTTGTTGTCTAAATGACCACCTACAGAATCCGTCTGCGGAGAGCCCCCGAAACACAGTAGCTTCTTTTATATGGAAAAAAGTATCTTCCCCCACCCCTCTTCTTCTCCCCTCCATTCTGACATGAATGTATACTCTATCCTTACAACAGAGGACACTAATTATGGAACTTGACTATGTATGTTTAGGCTATACAGTAGCAGTAAATGAGGGTGTATTCTGCCAATCAGTGCTACTGAGCTTGGGAACAGTGTTATCTTTCTTTTCTTGAGAAACTGGCTACTTGTTTCATTTTACTTATTTTCTTATTGAGTCTTCTGAGCTCAGTTAGTGAGTACAAGCCTCATCCTATCTGTATCAAAGGGGCTAATGTTTACATCATTACCCTCAGATGTTCAAAATCCCGTGCTCTTGCTGCAGTTTCAGCAACTGAGGAAAACCTAGAAATACGCACCCTACTGTTGCTGTCCTCTATATTAATTAAACTAAGTGCTATAAATGTAAACTTGTGCTGTGAGTTTTATAGAGCCTGTGTTTGTATTTTATTATACTTGCCAAAGCCTTAAGGTAAAGGGCAATGTTTGACAAATGTGGTGTGAGGAACCCATGTTAATATCAGCGAGAAAATTAAAACAGTGCGGGATAGTTTATTTCATATAAATGACTTCCTAAACCTTCAGTTTTACAATTTTGCATTTTTTCATGTTAAAAACAAAACAAAACAACTAAGCTCAAACAAATCACCTTAACTGTAAGCACGTGGAAAAACAAATTTTGTGGAATGGATGATTTGGAGATAAAAATGCTTTTGTCCTTGTAGACTTGTTTTAGCATATACCCGTGCCACAGAATTACCTTCTTTTACCCTATTTAAGCTAAGGTAAAATGAAGCAAAATACCCACATTGGGAGGATTAACTCTTTCACAGTGGTGTTCTTATCCCCCTGTTGATGCAGAACTGGATAAAGAGGGGTTCTAGCTCTGCTGGGGATTTCCTAAAGTGTGACCTGCCTTTTGAAACACTGGGGGAGACACCGCAGGGAGAGAGTGTCTGTCCTGACTTGGCATGGAGGCAAAAGTGATGTTAGCAATGCTAACGTTAGAACTTCCTGCAGTGTGCAGCTAGGAACTGCTTGTCTAAAGCCTGAGTGGCCTGAACTCCTTTATGAGACCACATGTCCCATGGCAGAATGGCCACCACCTGGCAGTCAATCACTAGCATGTCGGGATTTCTCATTTTGAAGACAGGAGACACGTGGGAGGACCTTTCAGGAGGGGTTTGCCCTCAAAGGGTAACTTTGTTTGGGAGATTGTTAGGCTGCATGCAGCAGTGATGGGGGGGTGAGGATAATGTCTGCAAATTTTCATAGCTGAGGAAGGCTGATGGTCAGATTTGGAATACGATAACAAGCACGGGGAGTGGGGCTGCATCCTCGTACAGGCCCAAAGCCAGGGGAGGACTTGAACTGAGCTTCTGTGGGGTTTGGAAGCTCTGCAGCAGCCTTTCAGCACAGGGCTGTATATGTTTGGTGTGGGTTGCCATCGTTTTCTGGAAGCTGGTGCCTTTGGCTGACATTTCTAGACTAGCGTGGTTATGGTTTTATATTGGACTGCCAAGAAAATTGGTGCTAACTTTTCTACTTTGCGTTCTGTGTTCATGGCTAAGGTCATCTAGCTTAGGAGTGAGACCCTTCAACTACTGGGTTCTGCAGTACATCCCAGTAGTGATACTTTGTTACTTCCTCCAAGCTGGGTGAAGGGACCATGTTTATCTTTTTGTTTTACCCCAGGGGCAGTGCTGCTAGATGCGGGAGTCCCAGCATTTGCTTCGGAGAAAGCCTGAATATCCTGGCTTTGGAAACTATGGTTTGAGAGCACTGTGGGGTTTCTGCCTAGCTCGGGCAGACTGGTGCTTATCTTACATTGAGCCCCTGCGCTTGACTTCTGCCTGCTGCTTCCGAGCACCCATGCCTGTATTGCATACATCTTTCAGTAGCATCCTGTGACCGACCATATGTCCTGGAAGCAGTTGGATCGGGTGAAAGGGGATTGCTGTGATGCAGCTGGGGTTACGCCACCTAACAGGAGACTTTGAATGAGAGGCGGGTCTGCTCAGTGGCAGACCAGAGCCAAGGGCTGGGACACCTCTCCCAACAGGTGTGGTAGTCTTTGGGATGCATCTCCTTTTCCATGATGTGATCCAGAGCTTTTCCGCTTGTTGGGAAGGAAGATGCTCAAGAGGTCTGCTGTTGATGGACAGGCATGGCGAACCAGTATGGGCACGCCACAACTCGTGGCGCAGTCCCAATGGTTGCTGTGCGTATGGTGTGACCTCCCCTTGGTTTCTTTTAGGGTTTTTTTTGTATGTTTGGGTTTTTTTTTGCAAGGAGAGAAACAGTTTTGTGCTCAAAGCACTGAGGCATTAAGAGAGATTGGTTTGCAGTGAAAAAGCAGCATGTAATCCTACTGCTTGCCTCATATGCATTGAAATTACAGTTTGATTGTTTTCTGACCCTTTGTCACTGCCTGACGGAAAAAAGTGGGTAGCCTAGAAATAGATTGTGGTCTCAGAAAGATGAGAATGAGTGAAACATCGAAGCTGAGGGTACTTTATAAGGCCTTCCTTGCATTTAGGTGAAAGCAGTGCAAGTGAGAAATGCAGTGTGCCATGCACACTATGCTGAGTGTGCAAATGAAGCTAAAGCATTTTGTCCTCGTCTTATTTGTTATAACATTGTTGTCTCTGAATGCAATTAACAGCTATTTTATTAATCTTTTTAGTTTTGTGCTAGCATAGGCTGTACTGTTTGAGAGATGCTGTTAGTAGCTGTTCAGAAAAACACTGATGGAAGGGGACCTTGTAAAATGGAAGATGAACTGTCGCCCTTGGTTCATGGCTTGCTGACAGTGTAGGCAGTGTTGCCAGCTTCTGTGATTTTATTGACCATCTCAGACTGCCAAAAACTAGAGTCATACGTTCATTTGAGCATCAGCTCTCCCTGTTTAAAAAGAAGCAAGTTACTAGCTTGTCTGGTTGTAAACATTAGTATTTTGAACTCCAGAGGTTCACAGCCCTGAAGGTAAATGAAAAACACTAAACTACCATTTGTAAAGCACCACACACAGCCCTGGTACTTCACTCTAATTGATATGTATGCAGACTGTTTCAGGAGCCAAGGGCATTTGACTACTGGTCTTCCAATACTTGGACTTGGCAATAATGCACAGAGATTAGCATATGGTCTCCCTTTTAAGGTGAACTTACTTGGAACTGATCTCAGCACCTTAAAATAAATCCAAAACATAAATAAATGGTGGGTTGTCTGTCTAGAGGACTTCCTGATAGGCATATTGCTATTTTTTCTGTAAGTGTAATAAAGAGGCAGTTTTCCATCCTACTCAAAGGATTTTTGCTGCTGCATTCACTGTGTACTTCCATAGTTTTTCTTCTCTATTTTTACAGAGGACATCTTGGTGGATTTTGCTGTTTAATCTGGAAGTGGTAGTACCTTCTATTTTTGCAAAGAAAATGAAAAATTATAGAATAATAACAGTTATAATTGGTTGAATTTAGATATTTTTCTTTCAAAATTGGCCAATGCATATGAAAGTGCTTGGATATGTTTCTCTTGACATTCCTCCTGCTAACTAATTTCTAAATGAGAGGAATTTGGATAAATGCTAAGGAGCCACCATCTTTTTTTTTTCCCTTTTTTTTTTTTTCCAAAATGCTCTTCTTTAGAGATTGTAAACTCTTAAGCTGCTGAATAGACTTACTTAAAACCACTCTTCATTTTATGATTCAGAGGTTGAATATTTTATGACCAGCATTTCATATCATGTATACCATCTATCTGGAAATAATGTGATAGAGGAAGTGAAGAATACTGTCTGGCTTTGATAGATATAAATTTTCTTCTAGAAAACACAACTCTTAACATGTAGGTCTCCATCTGAATGTACTTTAATAAGGTAGTTGGAGCAACACCACCACCAATACCATTGTCCGCGTACAGACTGAGTACAATCAGTCTGTACATACAATCAATGCCTTAAGGATTAGACCTGTAAATAGATATGTTTGGGTATGTCCTTAAATCTGTTTGTTTTTCTATAAACCATTTCCTTTGATCTAATGAATCTTAAGGCTTGTGAGCTTGACTTCAGGCTTTAAAATACAAAAGGCTTTTAGCACAGCGATTGATAGTAGAAGAACAATAACCGCTTTGGGTTCAGTTAGAGCCCTCTGCTTCTTAGCATTAACAACATTAACTTTATTCTACTTTTGTGACATGTGCTGCTTTTTTCTGTCCCTGGCAGAACTGCAGTTATTAAAACAATGTCAGTTTCGCCCTCCCATCTCAAGTTTAGGCTATGTCTTCCCTTGCTAAACTGGGATTTCTGTGATTTTAGTCATTCTGTTCCACCTCCTGGTTTAACTCAGCTATGGCAGGCCTTGTCTCCAAGCATTGCTGGCCATGCCTTCCCATGCCTATTGCATCTCATGATGGAAATTCCTTACTTGGTGGGGTTTGCTCATAAAGGTAGGGCCTGAGGTGTTGTCAAGTCTGACTGAAGGCCATTAAAAGCAGTAGCAGGAAGCCTGCTGATTTCAAGAGGCACTGGATCAGGATGGCAATGGAAGGAGGAGAGAGGAGGAGATCCGAGGGGGGAAAAGAGAACTGGTTCAGAATCAGGAAAATAGTGGTACTCCTAAGTGGTCAGCATATTTGCTTTGCTTTTCATTCCTTTAAGAGGATGGATGCCTGGCTGCATAGGATGCGTGGGTTTATCTGCCATTAGCTATGCTCTGCTGCTCTTTCCAGCACCCACTTTTTTCACTTTCATTGCAGCATGCACTTGAAAAAGCAGTAAGCGAGTTTAAAAATGATCTCCTATGTGTCAGGGATTCATTGGAATGTGAGCAATATTTCATCAGCACTTAATTTTTTTTCATGACTATCACTTTCATTGGCAATTTAAAGTTTTTATGTGTCACCAGGAGAGCCCTTGAACTGCCAGTCAGGGGAACGCTTGGGGTAATGCTGGGGTATGACCACCGTTTGAAGTGTGCAGCCCCGGTGTCCGGGCTCTGAGGGCACCCCCAGCGCTGCCTGTCCCTGCCCAGCCCAGGGGGCTCCCCCGGCCCTGCCCAGGGCCCAGGACCTCATGTCACCCTCCTGGGCCATCAGCCCCTGCCCCAGTGATGCCAGAACAGGTCTCCAGCTCCCCACAGCCCTGCCCTGCCTGGCCACAGGCCCCGCCGAGCTGGGCCCACCATGGTCCCATGGCCTGGCCGCGTCCCTGAGGGAGTGTCCAGGGCTGGGGCTGCCTCATGGCTACGGCTGCCTGGCTCAGGGCGTCTCTGTGCTGGCACCGGTCTCCCCTTCCATCATATTCAGGGGCACAGACTTGGCACTGATAAAATTTGGGGTTGGTTTTACTGGACCCCGCAAGCGGAGAAGGCAGTATGCTGCTCCTTGCTGCAAAAACAGGGGCTCTGGTTTATGTGGGGTTTTTTTTTCCCCTCCTTTCCCAAACTGCTAACTGGGATTGTTTATATTTTACAATATTATTACTCCTGTTATGAGCTGCCTAAGGCAGCCACATCAAAGTACTGCAGAGCGCGTGTGGTGCCAGCTCAAATAATAGCAACAAACGCTGGTCTCCCAAACCTTGGTTTGATTTCATTGTTTAAGTAGGAAATGAGTTGGTGTGATCCCTCCGTCTGTGAGAGTCTTTGACTAGACATCATTGTTCTGGCACTCAAATCCCTATTTTAATTAGAAAAGAAGGAAATACTTTGAGCTGATGCTTAGATAAAAACTGCGAATGATATTTATCACTCTCTTAAGGAGTTTTCTTTTCTTTTAATTTAAGACCTCACAGCAAAATCTCCCTCTCGGTTTAAATTTTTTTTTTTTTTTTTGGCATCTTCTGCTCTCTCTGAGGTGGCTGAAGTGATGGCACTGTTGTCTTGCCTCCCACCAGGCACCCCGCTTGGTGTCTGTGGGGGTTTTGCCATTGATTTTGTTGGGGACACTGTTTTGGTCATTGTCCGTACAGAAGGATTTAATGAGTGGTCCCACAAGGGCTGTTGTTCCTGGGGGGTGGTGTGGGCCTCTGGTACGTGGATTTGGAGGAGGTGGGGGTAGAGCTGCCCATTGAGGTCATCTTCTCTGTCCCAAGGCTCCTGCAGCCACCAAAAGCCAGGAGGAAAGGCTTCAGTACACACTGTCTCAGCTTATGTACCTGAACTGCAGACATTTGCTTAATGCTAACAATGGCAGGAAGTAACAGTATTTAGGTCCTGACAATGTGTAAGCACGCTGATTTTTAAAGTATAGGTTTTGAAGTGAAAAACTGACTTAATTCTGAAGGAAGACTGTTCATGTTTCAGCCTGGTTGCCACAGCTGTCCAAAGTACAATTAACATGGGGGCTGCGATTTGTGGCTTTTCCTTTCCTTATTATGTTTTTGCCCAGTTTTCCCTTTTGAAAAGATGGTATGTGTTGTCCTATATATTAGTGGCTGGTAACAGCCGTTAAAACATGCTTAAATGAAAAGGATTAACTTCCACTACAGTTTTTAATACCTTCCTTCCAGAAACCCAGCCAGTTCCTAGCAGGAATCTGACTCAGCACAAGTAGTCCCAAGACAGGACAAATTGAGTGCCTGTTGAAATTGTTCATTTGATTGTTCATTTTTAGAAACCTGCGTTTCCATGGGGCAAGATCGATAATATTCTGCGAACGTGCCATTTTTATTACACCGCTAATGTGCAAGTCCATCACAACTGACTTGTGAGCTTCTTGTATTTAAGTTTCAACTATTTGAGTTTCAAAGCATGGCCCATATGCAGTCCCTATTAATAATGAACTGTGCTTTCATGAACCTCCTGGACTGGTTTCATTGTATTCTGTCAACTGTGCCATCTTGCTTTGGAAGTTGTGAACTCTAGATGTTCAATAAGGGTAAGCTTGAGAAAATATCATTCTCACATAGGTAAGAAAGCCCTCAAGCCTTCACTTTTGTGGATTTTTAGAACAATTGTTCTGGCCGAACCATTAGAAGTAATCAAGCAGCTGTGCATGAATGTTTCATAGATCTAACTGAAGACAATCTAACTTCTTGCTAGGAGCTTTAGCTGTGTCGGTAAGAACCAATGTTTTCCACTTGGTCTCACGCTATCCTTTAAAACAGAATGCTTGGCAAACTTCTTTGCATTGTAAAATTTTGTATAACTTTCTTCTTCTTTATAACATGTGCGTGATTAAGCAAGGGAGAGGAGTTTGTTTCAGGGCAGAGGAGAGAATGAAAAGACACTAGATAAGGTTTTCTTCCTTCGCTTATATCAGCACAGTTTGGAAGCAGTGATTTCACAAAGAAATGTGAAAGATATGTAGTAAGTGGGGAAAAAGAGTTGGACAATTAGAGTGAAAATTTTATTACTGAAAACTCCAAAATTTTTGTGAAGCTCGTATAAAAACCCAAGACATGTAGAACAGAAAACAACAACGTTTTAAGTCACAAGTAAAAGTCACAAGTATGTGAAAAAATGGATTCTGAAAACCAGTTTTTAAATTTTATGCTATTTTCTTGTAAAATAATTAAAAAAAAAAAAAGGAGGAAATGTTGAACTTAAAGCTGCATAAAATTTACACTATTAATCAGCTGACCGGAACTCTGGTTTACTATAGTTTGTCACCAAGGAAGCCAGAAGATTTGGGTACAGTAGGGAGATATTGGAGACATAAAAGCAAACTAGCAAGTGGTAAGTTCAAAACTATGTGAGGTGGGTCCTTGAGCAAAAGTGGAGTTCCTCACCTCAACATTTGGGGTACTAAAAAGATACATTGCCTTGGTCAACTGCTGGTGCTGCTGTTTATTTTTTGGGAGGTGCCGCCACATCAGGTGGATGTGGAGTGGATGGAGCAAGCTTCTATGCTGTCTTGCAGTCCCATGTAAGATAGAATCATAGAATCGTCTGGGTTGAAAGGGACCTTTAAGATGATCGAGTCCAACCACAAAAAATTATGATGTCCTGCAATCTAGACGCCTAGTCAAAGGACTGGAGACAGGGAGCTGAGCTGGACAGACTGTTGGCCTGACCTAGTATGGATTTTCTTATATTCCTTGGTTCACTCAAGCAGCTAATAGGAGGGCAGAAGACGGTGTGGCTTTTGCAATGAATCACACTTAATCACTTTGACCTCCAGCTGAACATTGTGTTTTCCCATTTCTTTTGGAGTTATGAAAATCTTGTAGAATATAATTTACCCAGGTATAATTCAGATCAGTTTTACAAGCCTTGCTTCTGAATTTGGCCCAGAACCTATAAACCTTTGGCTCCTAGAAGGTAATGAAACCACAAAAAATGAGCGAGTGGTATTAATAAAGAATAAATCAGAGCATTGGCTTAGTTATAATGACTATTAAAATTGCTTGAATAAGGTAAATGCAGTGCTCAGACAGCTAAACCTTGTGCCACTGAAGTCAGTTTTGCAGCTTTCACTGACTTGTCCCTTAATCTTCAGTAAAGCCTATGACAGTATTCCTCAAAACTTGCACGAACTAATTTTAATTTATCTGGGCTTATGCACTGCCTAGCTGATTGAAAAAGCTGGCAGCGTTTCCTGACATTGAAGTCTTATTACAGTAAGGAATGGGCACTTCACATTAAAGCATTCTGGAGCTTTCAGCTCTGTGTGTGTGTGTGTGCCTGCATGTGTGCAGGGTGGGGGACACCCACCCAGAGGTCCAAGCCAGGTTCGCAGCTGAAGCGTGCCTGTGATTGAGGGAGGAAGGTGACATGGTGTTCTTTCACATCTCTTCTCATCTCTCCTTTCAGAGACTTCTTCACGTTTGTTTCATGCCAGAGCTAAATAACAAATGGCTGTGTCCTTCCTGGTAAAATGTCTTTTCCATTCTTCTGTTTATCCTTTCTTTATGTCTTATTGAGCATTTCCAGAGTTCACTTACAGTGATGGCCTGGGAGTGTGATTAAATCATGATTTACTAAACTCTGCCAAATGTAAAGTAAAATATGTTTAACGTTCTCCAGCTGTTCATCATACATAATCCTTGACTTATTTTTATTTTTTTTAAATATTGAGCTGGTGTCCTGTAAAAACACTCCTGGGAAAGCTGCTCATTTGCTTCTATGCCAGCAAGAGCCTCTTTACTTCCTCAAGAAGCAGCGTCATGTGCTTGACACCTTGGTCCTGACGGGTAACAAACACCAGCCGGTAGCTTCCCAAAACACAGGGCACTTCCAGGATGGAATGGCGAACTCAGTCTTACATAGCAGTGCTCACAACACACACAAAATGAGACCTATAATGTTGTTGTGATGGTGTGCAGGCTATCTGGCTCCAGGAGCAGAGGAAAGGAAAGGTGTTCATTAACTGCAGTGCAGATAGGTTATTTTGTCATTCCTTAAAACTTAGGGAAATGTTTTCATTGAGGCATAGCATTGGATTTCTGTCCTGTTATTTTCTGTGATCCTTTTCTGTATTTTGAGCCTGCGCTATTATAATTTGCGTTGTGGGAGCTCCAGATACATGCTAAACCCCAGGCCTGCTTTTCATATTGAATTGTTTACTGCGTTCCTTAGCTGTGTGTGTCTGCCTGGATGTTTCTCCGCGCACTGAGTGCCAGGTAACTGCTTCCTTGCTTCCCTCCTAAAAGTAGCTGTGGCCATTATGAAGACTGTGAGAGAAGCAGGCAAATATCCACACTTGTAGCATCATCCTGGCAGAGGGCTTTGGGGGAGTCACAAGTTGTGACTCTCCATACGAGGTGGTTTTGCAAGGTCTTTGCAGGGTTTGGAGCCAGACCTTTTAGGTACTCAGTGGGAGCAAGTCCTCACCGTGTGATGGAAGGTTTCATGGATTTTCCTCAAGGGAGCCCTCATGAAGTTTTCTCCTGATTATCCACCTGAGACTGTTGCTTCAATAATATTCAAAATCAAACTTGCTTTGGGCCCATCAGGCCTCTTGGCTAAGGTAGCATTGAGTGATGAGGCGGACAGAGGTCAGAGGGGGCTAAGCAGGAGTTAATCCAAACTTTTTTCAAGGATGTGTGTGTTGCTGAAAGGTGTTCGATAGCCTCGGTTCTGCGTTACTCATGGTGAAGTTCTGATTTTATTTCTTAATGCGAGTTTCACAGAGATACAAACCTTCGTTAAGCCAGCCACACTTAAGAACAACCTCAGAAGAGGCTCTGTCTAGTTATTTGGGGTCTACTTTGAAGGAATGAAGCATATTTTATAGTTGTATGTTTTAAATTTGGGAAAGGGCCCTATGTCATCCAAGTAAGATTTCCAGTTGATCATAAGGTAATTGAAATCCCATTCAAACAGCAGACCATCTAGCACTGGACCCTATTTACATATACTCAAGTGCAGTATCCATCCAAGTGCTGTATATAGATTTCAGTTTCTTTAATTGCTCATAACGTGAATGATTAATTTGAGGGAAAATCTCTGCTGGGATAAAATAAGGACCTGCTTCTTATCGTTGTGTGCTGTTTTAATGGGAAGTGAAATCGGGGATTTGAATGACTTGACAGTCAGCAAAACAGTCTTACTTTTAACAGATGAAGAATTTCAAACAGAGCAAGGAGAAAAGAATACAAACCTGAGCAGGGGATGCGAGCCTTTTGCCAGCTGATTTTAGCAACACCAAGCACCTCATAAATGCAACAGTTTTCCTTAGTGTGCGAGTCAGGGGGCTGGTGAAGCGTTTGTTCAATACCGATCATTAGCACCCTTTTACATTCACTGGCACGCTTTTGGTGAGGAAGAACGCTTTTATTAGATCCACCTCTGCTTAAGCTCCCTTCTAATAAGGTGGTGCAAAACCAGAGCATGCCTGTGTAGCTTAGGAGCATGTTGGTGGCTTGGGGCTGTGGCAAGCCGACTCCACTCGCTGAGCGCCATTGGCTTCAGTAGGACAGGGCTGGAGAGTAAGTGGCCCCTCACTTGGCTGCTCACCACAGCCATTGTGACTGCTTTTGCTATTAGAGAATAAAAGAGATTTTTTTTTTTTTTCCACGGTTACAGTACAGCTAGGCTTTAATGTTCTTGCTGATTACCACTGACCCAAAAAGTCTGCCTAGCATGCCTTTTATATGGAGTATATGTCAGTGAAGCTTAAAGTCTCTTCTCCTCCCCTAGGCTTCACTCTGCAGTCATGTCTTTCAGACAGCTGAAATGCCATACCTCATTCATTGGGCTTTGTAGGGAAATGCTTGATCTAATCACGTCTGAATATTTTAAAAGGTTTTCGATAACGGAAGGCTAGAAATGTGCTTTAAAAAGGTCTGCATCTCTGAAAAGTGTGTGCATATAATTTAAAACTCTCCCTCCACTCTCTCCCAGATCTGTCCCTACCAAAGAATTTCCTGTTTCTCATTGTAATCATAAAACCCTGCCATAGTGGTCCTTGTGTATCTAGTGCCCTTTATGGTTTTATTTTATTTTTAAATGTGAGTTGCAGCATTTGAAAGCCATGGTGACAAAGACTGTACCAGTCAATAGAACAAACAGTTCCACCATCACTCCTGCAAATAATTTCCATTAGCTCATGTAATACTGTAACACGGAGTGTTTTGCGTATCTGTCACAGTTATGCTGTTGCTAAATAACAAGTTTGGGGAGTTTTCTCTAGAGGGCACTTTAAATGAGGCTTCTGATGTTTCTGTCCCTTTGCACTGAGTATCTGAACTACTGACAGCTGAACTACTGACAGCAAAATGCGGCCTTCGCTGTATGAACAGGATGCTTTCATGTGGTCCATTATTAAGCTAGTATAAAATTCCTTATAGCTGGGTAATTTCTGAAAATAAACAGGGTAAGAAATCTTACACTCAAACTTATGCTACAACTACACTGCAAAAAAGATCCTGTCTGAGATAAAGGTGGGCCTGAGTTGTTCTTGGTGCTTTTCCACTATTTACATATGGAGTGCTTTGGTCTATGGAAGTCACCTATGTGATGTTATAGCAAAGGGGAAAAAAGTCTTGGCAGCAATTAGTGACCTTCTAGTTCTGTTCAACTGCATGTGCTATAACATGCAATGAAGCATTGCTGCTGCAAATGAAAGTAGCTGGGTATTATTAGGTATATATGAGCCTTGTGTGGCAGGTTAGGATGTCAGCAATGGAAGGGAAGAGGAATGCAGTAAGGAGAGTATGAAACCCAGGGTGGTCCCGGAGGGGAAAAAAAGAGGTAGGTCCTGGTGCAGGCATATAAATGGCACATAAACCTATAGGTGGAACTGAGCTTCGGCAGAAATTTCATGTGTGCAGGGAGCTGCTGCCCTCCAGGATGGTAGGACAACTAGAGGCCTTTTGAAATGTGCTTAGTAAAAATTCATGTCCTTGACTCTGCTGTGAAGGGCAGTGATTACAGGGGTGAAAAGAGGGGACTAGCCACACTACACACAGTGGTGTCTTGGGGAATGGAGGTACTTGCTTTTTTATTGTTTTTTTTCTTGAGAGAGGGTGGTGTCAGATTATTATTATCCTCTTGTTACTCTCTAAATCATCAGTTTACCAGAGGAGTATACAGGCTTTTCTCAGAATTGATTTTAAGGGGAAAAAAGCCAAACACTTCCTGTCAATAAAAGCCTTCATTCTGAGAGAGAACACTTCAAAACGAAAGTTAAATACCTAAATTGCTAAGATACAGGCTTAAAACAAGCTTTCCTCAAATCTCTATGCATATCCTTTTTCTACATTTTTGTATCACCTCTTTAAGCAAATAGAACATAGTCATTTTTTACATCTTTTTTTTTGTTAGTTGCAGAACCTCTGTTGAGGGATAATGCCAACGAGTGAGAGGGAGAAAGAAACAGTAAGAGATCTCCAGTTTCTCATACGCAGTGGAGAAAAGCCAACCTCACCAGGTCAACCTGAATCACTAGCAGTATTGGTGAAAGCTATTGCAGAGCTTGCAGCAATGTGGCAAGATGCCACCATCCCTGTTGAGAGGCAGGAGATACGGATTATGTTCCGTGCCTGGCTAGAAGCCTGCTCTGTGGTGGCAAGCAGGCTGGTTCACCTCTTCGTATCTCTGCTTTTCATGGGTGTTTAGATTATGAAACTCTTAGGGGAGGTGTAGTCTCTTCGTAGATACTGGCTAATACATAGACCAAAGTGGCCCTGACATTAGTGGGAGTTTGGGCACTTAATGTAAATCAAAATAAGTAGGCCATTTAAGCTGCTTATCAATCAAAGAGGCACTTGTTTGAATCAGTGATGTACCCATTCATCTGGACTAGGTGCATTCATGTTTATAGTCAGAAATCAGAGCAGAAGCAGCCAAGGATTTTAATAAATAATTGATAGTGCATACTTGCTGTGGCCATGCCCTCAGAGGAAAGTGAAAATGGAGGGAGAATGCATGCAGAATATTTGAAAGAGAATGGATGAACTTCAGATACAAAATACTGTCTTCACATTAGTATAGCTACTACAACACATTTGATACTCATTTTCCTCAATGCTGTCACTCCACGATACGTTCTCCTCAAAATAATAATAGGGGAAAAAAGGAACCTGAGCTGCCAGTTTCTGAGCAAGGTTTTGTATGAGCTTTCTGGCTTGCTGCTATTGCAGTTCTGTATGTTTATCTGTTGAAATAAAAAGAAACACTGACCTGGGATGTTCGTGTGTCCTCCCTGCCTCTTCTTTCCAATGTAGCCATGTGTTAAATAGTATACTTTAGGCCTGATCCTAGTGACAGTGGGGCTCTATGTATGAGTATTCTGCCCTCTCTTTAGGAACATGGCTGAATGTTAGTTGGGTGTTCAGCTCTTGATGGCCCCAGATGCATCTACACATCGCATCTCTTCTTTGCATTGGTGGGGGGAGCATAGTGGAGATTTAGAGCCATCTCTGATTATGCAGAATCATCCTTCTGAAGTAAAGTTAGCTGTGAAATTAATGTCTGCAGTTTGAAAACAGGGCAAGGAATGGGTTCACCAGTACTGAAAGAGGCTTTGAACTTTTTGTCTGGCATAATAATTAATCAAAAGCATGTTTAGAGAACTGGCTAAAAATTTCTAAACAGAATAAAGATGGAATCTGAATCATGTTCACCTGTTCAGACCTCGCTGGTCAGGGCTTGGTAGCCATGGATGTGACATGCTAAGAGAGGGAAACAGAAATGTGTGGGAGGGGAGTTGGAATCATCAAAATGCCCAGAGGGAATCAGAGCTGCTCCAGATGACCTAGCCCCCATGAACCTTAATACAGTTGAGCTTTAAACTGCCTTGCAGCTTCTCTCTTGAAAAAAACAGAAAACCAAAACAACCAACCAACCACAAAAGTTACGTGAAATCATTTTGAATGATGGTTTCATTATTCAGCTGTAGTGGATAAACTTCCTCTGGGCTTAATTTGAAGTGCAGATTTCCATTATATGGAAGTCAAGGCCCTGGCTAGAGTCTCTCCCTTTAGTTGGCCTTAAGAATTAATTCTCTTTGCTGGCTGTCTAGTGTGCTCCTCTGAATTACATCTTTCATTTCTTTCCTTAAGCTCCAGCTTTTGTTGTGGTTGTGTTTGGTTTCCTGGATCTCTTAATGCAGATGCCAAACTCTTCTTCTGTATGTCTGAACATGGAATTGGTTTCTGTAGATCCTTTGGTACCTGTGCGAGCGCCTGCTCCCCTTGGTGTTCACAAGTCCTTGGCTTCTCTCTCATTTTGTAATCTTGCAGGGAGGGCTGGCCAAGGGAAAGCAAGCAGGAATGTGTGGGGTCAAGAGGGAGGGGAAGGAGCCAAGCAGAAAGCTGACTGCAGAAAATGGCTTGCCGTCTCCGGTCATTTTGCCAGCCACTCGGTGAGTCAGATAAGAGAACGGGAGTCAGCACAGGCTGCTCTGGGATCTCACCTGTGAATAAGACATCTCTTTGATGCTTTTTATACCCTGTGATGGAAGCAGATTGGTGATAATGGTGGTCAGGCAGTGGGTGTTTATGTACCCCTTAGCCTCCCATTAAAGGAAGGCTCTTCTGAGGACTGTTTGGGATCCTTCGGTTCATGTGTTGCCTTTTAATGAGGGAGTATTGGGAAGCACCATCTGCGAGGACACATCAGAATGCAGCGTGTCCCACAGCTTGTCTATATGTAACTGTCATGCAATATGCAGAGAATTCAGAGTGCCAGACCAATATAACTCAAGAGTTATACTGGAAGAAGATTTCTCTGTTTTGCGCTGAAGGATGGATGAATGAATTAATAAATAAGTAAATACATCTGAGGAAGGAGGAGGAGGAGGATGGGGAAAGTCCAGTCCACTGCTTCATAAACTTCAGTGCAATGTTAACCAGTTTCGCTCCTATAGCAGACCTGCTATGCTATCACAGTGCTTTAATGTTTAATTCACTTTGATTTGCACTACAGAAATATCAAGTGTTTCTGCAGGCAAACCGATGCATCTAAGGAGCACTGTTGGGAATAAAACTCTAGAAAGACCTTCAGAGAAATTAGAGAAGGGGCACTTTATTGGTTTTTATTCCAGTCCTGCAGTTCTGCTCTGTGGCTCTGGTTTTTTTCCCCTCTGTTTAAATGAGTATGCGGGGCAGATTGATTTTAATATCGTGTCCTCATTTCTGTGCGTGACCTGTGGAGGCTGTCTATAGCAAGATTAGGAAAACAAGCAAATGTTTAATTTTGTGAGGGGGAGGGGAAAGGATTCAAAGGCCCTGCTGCTGTTAGGAAACATGACTGCTGCAAAATAGATGTATTGAAATCTGCTCATCAGGAAAAAGAGTCTTGACCTACCCTTGTGTTTCTGCTACCTGCAGACATCCAGGTCATGTGCATTTCATAAGGAATCATCAGGAAAAATTAACAACCATTAACTCTTATATTAATGTCCTGTCAAATAGGTGGTCAAATATAAATTAATTGTGCCACAGAGACACTGCAGACACTCTCCAGCACTGCTTCAGTGAGGCTACTGAGGGGTCTAGTCCTTCCTGCATCGCTGTGACAGCATGAAGGGTTTGAGTGTTGCCAGACAGAGATGTCCCGGAACTCTTCGCGATTACATGTGCTACCTGTGCACAGCCCAAATGCTTGGTTCTCTTCTGAGGGCATGGTGTGATTGGAGGGGTAAGGGCCAAAGCTACCCCGGTGTCACCACCTCCTTAAAGGATATGATGGGGTTTCTGAGCGCTCCAGGTAGGACTGAAGAGGATGACTGGGTGTGCCAAAAAGGCCATTTTGCAACAGTCATTTAGCCCAAGATAGGAAGCTCTGCAGAGGACATGTCCCAGAGCTTTGTTTTGTGCTTCACCATACTCGTTCAGCCCACATGTAGCTTTTGGGCCACCACAACACTAGGGAACGGTTGCACATTGAAAGCAGAGGGTGAGGACCAGCAGCCCCCTGGGAGTGTGGGTGCACCTTGGAGGGAGCGAGCCAGCTGGACTTCATACCTGCCAGGGGGAGGCAATGCTCCTTAGAGCTGACAGCGGGGAGGGAGGGCCCGTGCCCACCTCCTCACCTGGGACCTCCCTCTGCTCGCGTTGGCTGAGGGACACAGCAACAGCACCTCTCGGGGCCCACAACCCCTGGAACAGCTCAGGGTCTCACTTTCATCATGGGATGCGATCATCTGAAAACCCTTGTGGCTTGGGAACAGAATCAGAAAATCCTAGTGTGTAGGAAGCGAAATAAAGACCCAATAACGGTCCACAGAATTACTATCATTCACCCTAGTTTTTTTCCAGGCTCTCTACACAGTTATCATGGTGGTGCCGGCAGACTGCGGAAGTACATGTGCAAATAGCTAAGTTGTAATTTGCAAGTGCAATTAGCTGGTTTTGTGAGCGCAATCACAGTAATTGCAGGAGCCTAACTTATGTGCTTCAGTGTTTTTCATCTTCAGAGCAAAGACTAATTAAACATTAATAATAACATTAACAGCAAAATTAACATATATATATTTGAGACCATGAATTATTTGCTTTACTGCAAGTAACATAAGTGTGAGGGAGACAAAATGTGTGTTGAACAAAAAGAAGCTTGCTGCATTTTTTTGTCCCTCCCCCCCCTCCCAGCTGTTTCATTGCCATGCTGGTGTCATAGCTGTAGCGGCAGACAGATTTAGGCATGACTGTGTGAGGATTAGGGCTCTTTGTAATGAAATCTAGAGAGCACGTGCTATAAGACGGCACGTAATGTGGGAAGTCATTCTCAGATGCCTATTGCATACGACACTGCATAAATGCATGTAGCGCTTTACAAACACTGGAGGAAGTACAGCCCTGTTCCAGGTAGTTTACCAGCACCAGCACAACAATTTGGCTATGAAATGGTGCAAAGACACTAGGCCAAATCTGGCAGGTGTAGGACGGCTTCACGGGAAAAATAGGTTCTGTAGAGATTTAGGGCATTAGGTAAAAAGGAAATTGGAAGCTGTTCCAAGTGTTGTGGGTGGTATGGAAAAAAAGGCACAAGAGCTGAGAGTGGGAGAACGCTACAGCTGTAATAACTGGAGTCAAATGTCTATTTTTGTTCACGAGCACAGGAAGTTGCTTTTACATTTCTGATCTTGCCATACGATGGATGCATACAATACAGTATGAGGATGTTGGCTGTTTCTAGACAGCTTTCTGCTCTTTGCTTACCTGCACCGCAGCTCTGTCAGTCTGTCGTTGCTTTGAACAGCACAACTGTTGGCCAGGAATGACGTCGTCTTTTCTTCAGATGAGTGCAGGTGGAACTTGACTCACTAACAGCGCTGGTGGTCTGTTAGCCCCTTATCTAAGTCAGGCATAAACCAGCTGTTTATTACAAGCTTCCACACATGTTTTTAAACCTGGAGATTTAGTTTTCATCTGACCGGTGGCCACCTTTGCAGCCTTGAGGTTCTCTGTCCCCTTTAATTAGCCCTTTCTGTTCATAGTCTGTCATTTACTTAGTTTCTGCAAAACAACTTAAAGTCAACTTCGATCAGGGCAAACTGTACCTGTCACCGAGGGTTTCAAGAGGTACAAATGATCCACAGTTTTTATAATGGCTAAAAAAAGAAAAAATAATAAAACTGAGCTTGAAATGTAAAATGAAACTGCAGAGGAAAGAGACAGAGGCATAGAAATAGAATTCCTTAATACCATGCTATCATGGTTGAAGAAGCCGTCATGACTCAATCACAGGCTGAGATGGCTGCTTTATCAGGCGTGAACCTCCATTTATCCTCCTTTCTGGGAAAGTATATGAAAAATGACTCCTTGTTGCTCCTAGGTGGGCTGGCGTGCGACTGAGATCAAGCACCTCTGACATACCAAAGCACAGGGCTGTTCCCTGACTTTGGCTTTTACGAGTTGCTGGAAATACTTGTCCAGATCTTACAGCTGAGCAGTTTAGGTCACTGTTGGGTGCAAAGAAAGCAAGGTAGAGTATGGACAGAGAGACAGTGCAATGAGGCAATACTGGGGAAAAGCTAGCTTATGTCTGCTCTTGTATTTGCGTACCCTGGCAAAAAACCTGCTTCTAATGAAAAGCTCTGTGTGAGTGCGTGTGTCTGGTAGACCTTAGATAAGCCAAACTAGAGAGCAAAGGGAGGCAGATGAAGCACTTTGCGCTATCTGCAGAAGTAGGTAGGGAGGCAAGGCTTGTACCAGAGGCATCACCTTTGAGAGCCTTTCACAATCTGGGGTTTTGTACTTGTCTTTATGTAGTTAATTGGCAGATGCTTGCTCTCTTACTTGGAGACATAGACTACCAGAGGAAATGGCCCCACTAACTGAGCTAAAGGTGGATTTTTTCTCCTCTTTGAACAAGTATGGGGGGAGGTGAAAAGCAAGAGCCCTGTGGCTGGGGGGCAAAACTCAGCTGAGACCTCCCCATTTTGGACAGCTGGTTTCTCTTGCAATTATAGGCATTTTGATGATGGGTTTACAGTTCCTATGTAAGTAATCCTTATCTCTTGTTTAGTGAATGCTCCAGCTGAGCCAGCANCAAAGCTGCTGAAAAGGGTAAGGAGGAGAGGAAACTTGTTTTGGCTTTCCCATATTGCTCAACTTGTAGCATTTTGCTATTGTGCATAAGGATGACATGAAAAACTGCTTGAAGTTCCTCATAAGAGAGAACCCAGAGGGACTGTTAATAAGCTAGACCTAGGGACATGGGAGAACAGCAAAATAGACCATGAAGCTGCATTTCTCCTTCATATGTGACTGCACTGACTGTCCCCGAAGTTAGTTATAAGCTCAGCAGCAGCCATCTGCATCCTCTGTCTCTACCAGTCTCACTGCAAGAGATAGTGCCTGTAAAAAAACAAAGGCTGAAACAGTTCAGGAGGCAGAGCAGTGACCTTTGCCAGTGCTGTACCTGGCCAGTAGAGGATGGATGCTGAGGTGAAATGCTTCGGGGAAAATCACATGAAGTTAAAGCCAAGCTCCTGTTATTTCACTGAAGTGATCTTCACCCACACATTCTTCCCTTCTCTAGGGTTAATAGGGCTAACTCTGCATTTCTAAAAGGTTGTTTTTAATATTTGATAACCTGTAATGCCTGCTGATCTAGCAGGTGACATTAATTGGGAAAGCTTTTTTTAATCGCTTCCTTAGGTCAGGCATGTATTTTAATCAGAAAGCTACAAAAATATAATGAAAGGCAGGAGACCTTCCTTGGGGCTCTCTAGAAGTCGTTAGAGCCCAAAAGGGCACACCCTGTTCAGAACATGCATGCGTCAGCAACCTAAGAATACAATGATTTCTTTGAAAACATTAAGGTTTATCTGGTCAGTGTGGTGCCTTTGACACAATAACGCTGTTTCAGGTCTGTTGTTTCAATATTCCCTCAAGACACCATTTGTCCAAAATGGACCATCCTCCAAAGAGCAGCGGCTGCCTCACAGGTATTAGATGTGCCCATTACAGTAGGATGAAGCAGTCTTTAATAACAATTTAAAAACAGTGTAATAGTTTCTGGTCACTTAATTCACTTAAATCTCTTCACTCTTTCCGCTGTGAGCCTAGCTATTCAGGAGCCCTACAATAAAGATAACTGTATTCTAAACAATTTTTTGTTGTGCAGCGCATTACTGATGAACGGCGGGAAATAATCCTGACTGGCTGGAAGGTAGCATGGATGCGTAGAAGATCTCCTGCATTTATAATCCCTCATGCATCATACCATATTTTTGTAACTTCTAAGTACTCTCTTTCAAACTATTTGCTCCCAGACCAAGATTTGTTATGAACTTGTGAAAGCGCTGCTGGCATTTACCATTTCACATCTCTGGTGGGGAGTACAACAGCTTCACCTTTTTGCTCCTCATCTTCTCTTCTTACTGATGTTAAACAATTATTTTTCTCCAAACGTCCTTTCTTTTTGATCCCTTGGCCCTTTATGCTGCCCACATATTGATGGTGGTCTTGTTGATCACTGTCACTACCTGATCCCATGAGAACTTCGCCTGGGATGGCAAAGCTAGGTCTGACACATTGTCCAGGAGCATCTGCTTCCATACTGCTCATCACAACTGTGTTTAAAAGAAAGGTGGTGCTTCTGGAAAGAACACTTGCCCATACCAGTCTGTCGTGATGGACAGAATTTCCTGGGGCCCCCATTTCTTTTTCAGTAGAAAAGTGAGAAAAATGACAACTTGTTGTACAGTCCTTGTGATGTTGTAGAGCTGAGCTGAACTTACGGATGAGAGTTTTCAGATTCATTTATTTGTCAGGTTTGGGGGAAGAGAGGGATAATCCTGTAAAGGGACTTGGCCAACTTTTAGGGATTTTGCTGCGGCGTGCCATCAGTTCATGCTGCTCTTGGCAAATGCTCCTGTGCACTAGAATGAGTCATGATTGCAGATCACTGTCTGGGCTTGAGTATTGTGGCATTTCCTGAGCGTCTCCTTGAAAGTGGGATGAGTTTGTAGCATATTCCCCTTCTGAAATATCATTTACCACTGCCTGGATGATCTGCTTGTATTTTACTCCTTTATGTCTGTGCAAGCAAAACCTAGAGAGAGCGTTTTAGAGAGAGGCTTCATCAATACACGGGTGTGAGGCTGGGGGAAGGTCAGCTACATATGCAAGTGGGACGTATGATTTTTACCAATCATAGTGTAGCAGAGAGATGGAAATTAAACTAAGGAGAAGATTTCCCTTGTAGTATAACTGCTGTGAGGAGAAAGAGCATCTGAGGCAAAGCAAGTAAGACATCCATAAGTGACCTGAAAAACAGACTAAAGATTAGAGGAGGAGAGTGTAGTCACTTTAAGCTTTTGTTTTCATTAAAAGGAATGCTCTGTAGGCCTTTCACCTTGCTACAGGGATGAGACCAGTGAGTAAATACTGTTGCTACAGTTTAAAGAAGAAAACTAGAAAATTTGTCCTTTTTTATGAAGAGGAATTATTTTCAAAGGAAATTTCTCCCACAAACTAACTTGGTTTCAGAGGTTATTTCATATTATATGGCAGAGAAAACATAGAGTTTCTAAAATGTAAGTAGTTTTAGTTTAATAAACAATTCATGCAATCATAGACAGCTCAGGCTGGAGGGGACCTCAAAGGATCATGCCATCCACCTCCTTGCCCTGAGGCGGATCAACTGTACCAATGTCATTCTCAGAAGGTGTTTGTTTAACCTATGTTGAAAAGCCTCTGATATTGAAGACTTCACGGTCAGCCTGTTCCAGGGCTTTGTGATTTTTATCATTAGAAAGTGTCTCCAGCTATGCAACTGGAATTCTTTTCTCCGTGATGTAAGCCCATTACTTACTGCCCTGTTCATCATGAACATAGAAAATTGACTTTTCTCCTCGCCATGGCAGACTTTATATATTTGAAGACCGTTGTCCCACATCCCCTCTTTTCTTCAGACTAAGCAATGCCAGTTCTTTCACTTTGTACTCTCAGGTAATTTTTTAGTCATCCCATCTTTACGTTTCTCTTTTTTGGACTATTCACAGAAAATATTTGTTTCAGAGTGGTCCCTTATCTGAGAGTCTGTAAGGAGGGGTGGGGGATAAAGCATTGGCTCTTGCAGTTTCCTTTTAATTCACAGGATCCAAATACTGAAACTGAAGATTGGTGCAGATTGCTCTGAAATGTCAAGCAGGCAAGAATTTCAGTGGAACAGATTCATTGTGTTTGACCTTATTAGTCTATTTGAAGTGAATTGCAACATCCAGATAGTCAAAATCTAGTCTTAAAACACTGATGTTTATTTTAGAAGACAAATGATTTTAAACACAGTAATGCCTTTGGTTTATTTTAAAATCTTCTCTGCTTTGAAACTTTTGCTCATCTCTAAATGCTTCTCCACAATTATAAGGTATAATTTTTAATTCCTTTTTTTTCCCTTTCCTCTCACTAAAATGATAATCTTAGCTTCCACTCAATCACCTGACTCCAGGAGCTTGGGCTGCAAGAAAAACACCCAATGCAATTAATAAAGTTACGGGATGTGGTTACTGGATTTTCTTGGAGAGTGACCAGCTTGATTAGTAATGTGGTCTCTAACACTATAAAATTTACATCTATTCTTTTTTTAATATTGCAGATGTATTGAAAAAAAAGCTTCTGATAAAAACCCGCTGTGTTCTGCTGGCTGTCTGTTTCCTTGCCAATAGCTAAAAGGCAGGGTGGAGTTACTACTCACTGCCAATATTTGGCCAGTTTAGCTTCCCTATCTGTCCTTTGTGGAAAAGCTTAGGGGGTAACTATAGCTATGGCTTGAGCGAAGATGTTATTCTCCACCCATGTTTGGAGGGTTGTGTTGCTCTCTGTATGAAGAAATATTTTATGAGAATGCCTTGAATTGATTTGTTGTTTTAAATATTATCTTCTGCTGAATCCTCCTGCATCTCACTGCTGGTGTTTCTGCCCTGCCAGTCCCTTTGGCCTTTACTTTTACATCTGACATTTTATATTCTTTTTCTTGTTGTTGCCTGTTCTGGCTGACCTGATCACTTTTGTAGTTTTGTTGTTCTTTTCCCCTTCCTGCCCTCCCCCTCACTTCTGTTTTCTGCCCATGATATATTACAGTTTTCAGCACAGCGGGACTGGAAAGGAAGATGGAAGGATTAATCAAGAGAATCTAAATTAAAAACTATAAAATCTAAAAGCCAGACTGGATGGCTTAGGATGTATAACCTTACTTTCCAAGTCACTAGTGTCGGCTGCGAAGCCTCTGATGAAATGGATGGGTGGTCTTGTCTGGATAATCAGCAGAAAAATTTGTAATTTGTACGCATTCCCCACAGTCCCATCTGGCAGCTCCTTTCTGGCAGCCGTGGTGGGGATGCCAGGATTAAAATGGCGCATTAGTATCTTCTCATCCTGTTAACAGCACGTCCTTCCGAGCCGCTCTCGTGCCTGCTGGTAGGCAAGCGTCTCTGGCACTGCTCTTGACAGAGGGGTTTGCTCTCTTAGTGATTGTGCACAAGCCCGGCTTAGAGCAACTGACTTCTCTTTGGTCCAAGCAGCATGTGCTCACATGTGTCCCCAAATAGGTTGCCTATTAAAGTGATACTGGGAGCCTAGGAGAAAAGTTTCCCTGCTCTCTGCTTCTTCCTTCTTTCACTGCCATGTTTGTGCTGGGGGCTGGAAAGCACGGCTGCTGGGCACGCGGGAAGGGGGCAAAGGCAGGCTGCATTGAATAAAACCCACCGGGGCTGTGGTCCCGCCGCTTCGGAGGAGGGAGTGGAGGCCATCAAAGCGAGGGCTCCCGTCGCTTGTGCTCATCACCACCTTTGCCTCGCCAGCTGTGTGACAGCTGCAGCTGTGCATGGGAGAGCATTTTAAGAAGCTGCTGAGTTACACAGGGACTGTAACACAGAGTGGGAACCAGTACAAAGGGCCGAGGCAGACCACGTTTGGACAAGACTGCTTGCAAGGCATGTTTTTGGGGGGTATTTTGTTTTTTTTTCTACAAAATGCTTTCATTATCTTGGTTTGAAAGCAGTAGTCTTAAAATGGCATCATCCCTTTGGTATGGATGTTCTTGTACTAGTGCAAAGGTGTTTCCACTGCTACAGGTACTCACAGCACAAAGGAGAAATAAATTACTGTGTTGTGAAATATTTTGTACCAGTGTAACTACATCTGTGCTACCACTTCAATTTTACAATCACATCCCCAGCTGAGGTAGTCAAACCATTATGGAAACTTGGGGTAGAACAAGTCTTAGAGGAACTAAAACCCAGAGGGACTGGCTTAGCTTGAACCGCCAAGTTATTTAAACGAACGCAGCTGATTTTTGCCTGAAGCAATTCAGGGAGCTGCTTACATTTCAGGATGGAGTAGGGAAGAGGAAGAAGAGTTTCTGGTAACTGCAGTAGGGTGACAAGTGGCTGAAAGCAATGGGAGAGGGCCTTTCCCATAAGGAGAAGTATCCACGGGAAGTTGGCTGTTCAAGGACTGAGCCATGTCAATGAGCATTTAAATGTGTACCAAGCATGTATACTTGCCTTTTCTCAAAGAAACTACTGCAGGGTTTGTTGGTGGTATATTGCACTCTCTTGGGCAGAGGGGAAGATGTCCCCCTACATCGTTTGTGGCCCACTGTACCTGTCTTCCGAGCATTATGCTATGACTGAAATGTATAAATTGATGAATAAAACCGTGCATGAGTTTCTGCTAGCACATAGGATCTTAATGCAGTGACCAGCGAATTGTAAATGCAAGTTCTAAGCTCAGTACACTATATTTGGATTTTTGTAATGAGTAACGTTAGAAGGGGTGAATGCAACTGAGGAGCATGCTTGAAATTTACATTTGCTTTTAGATCACCCAAAATAAATATGAATAAATCCATCAGCTCTTCACCCTTTTGTACTCCTTTGTGATTAGTGGCTAATATTCCTGCTCTATTTTTATTGCTGTGGTGCTGTTACAGGGTTAACATCAGTCTTGGTTCAGTGATGGGCTATTTCAGGAGCTTTAGTAACTCCATGCTCAGAAACAAAGGGATTGTCCTTGCAATGTTGCAGTTAACCAGATTATCAGTCTGCTCCTAGGCTGAGCTAGTTGTGGAATAACCTTTGTTGGAACAGGTCCTACTTCTTATAAGAGCTTTGGCAAACATTTGACTGGGATTTTTTTCTCTGTAGTTATTAGTATGTTGGCTTAGCTCTGTGAAGCTGAGTTGACGCATCGTGCTCAGTCTCAGCAGTTGGTGTGGCATGTCCAGCTGCAGAACCTCTCCCCTCTCTCCCCCTTGTATGAGATTGTACCTGCACAGGAGGAGATGGGCCCCAGCCCCATCCTTTCCTCCCACATGAGCTGTGGGGATTCCTCAGCTTTGTGCTAGGCAGTCTGTGAGTGTGGAGGAAACACTTGACTGTTAGGGGAAAAATCACATATTGAACCATCGATTCTCCTGCCTTTTTTTTTTTTTTTTTTCCTGGAGAGAGGGGGCTGGATTTGGACTGTGCTGATGTCTGTGAACATCCTTCCTGTGGTGAAAGCTTTGTTGTCCTGACTGGCAAGATGTCCTTCTTCTCCGGACAGCTTGCCATCTTGACATGGCCAATGAGGGGCATATGAATAAAGAACAATATCACTAAAGAAACAGATGAAAGCAACAAAGAAGTGGTTCTTTGCTCCTAGATAGTACAGAGGTGGGCGACCTGGGACTTCTTTTGCACAAAGGGGTGAAGACCTCTCTGAGAGAATGCTGGCATTGCCTTACTTGTCTTTTTCTAAAAGCTGACTCTTCTAAATCTGCACATTCACCTTTCAGGTTGTTATGGGCTCCTAGCGAAAGGCATTACTGTTAATGTTTGACTTAGATATGTGGGAACGAATATTTATTTCAGAAAGCAAATCAAAGAAGCCCACTCATGGCTATCCATCCTTCCTCAACTGTGAAGCTAGTAGGCAGTATCCTGAAAGGAAAACAGTTCTTTGAATATTAAAACTTGCTCCGTGTGACCTTTGAAAGAAAATAGCTAAGAAACTCAAAGCTTTTTAAAGCAGCAGTTTGTTATTTTTCTAACGAAACTCTTTCGGATCCTGACATGGTTTGGGAAAGTTAATGTTTGGTAGGCTGAGCTGCTGAGTGTGAACTATTTCACCTTCTAACTTGGGTGGAGGAGGAGGACCACACCACCTGCGGTCTGCAGAGCCTTCTGGGACTATACTGTAATACAGCCAAGTCTTTAGCCGTATCAGGATCGATAGCTGCCTGCCTGCCAAACCCCCAGTTTTGCAGCCCGCAAAACAGCCTGGAAAGGCTGGCCAAATACCGCAGCAGGCAGCTTCACCCGAGCACCCTGATGCTACGACCAGAGTACTACGAGGAGGCAAGTCAGGCAAGCCTAGCTAATATCAATCTTGCTGAGCCGTACGTGTGGCAGGGCAGTGACTGCGATGCAGCTGCACCTTGAGGACAGCGCAGGGCTGGCTCCCCTCAAAGGCTGCAGGCGTCGGGCTCAGCACCCGTCGGGGCAGCTCCAGGGGGAACAGCAGCAACGCCAGAAGCTGTAAAACAAGTAGTAACCTGTTGGAGGAAATATGGCAGCCTATTTCTTGAGATCGTTGCAATACGTTCAGCTCTAGAACGGAAGTGGCCCTTTTTCCCATGGACTGCCTGTAGCCTTTATGATTTTTAAGCACTTTGTATGCATGCAAAGCTCATGGCCATATTTATTCTCCATCGGTGGCAAGCATGCAGGGGTACAGATATGGGGATGGACACCCCCTGGCCTCCCCCTACTGCTCAGTGTGTGCACTCTTTCTGGCCCTGTTTTTCCTCTTTGACTTTTCTGTGCACAGGAGATGCATTACTCTCCGTTGGTCCGTGAGGGCTCAGTTAGCTTTGCCATTGATCCCTGCGTGGGGTCAAAACTGATTGGCTTTGTTGGTGCTTGTGTGTACTTACGACTATGAGCTAGCCCGGGAGCTAATCTGTACGTTTTGCACAAAGATAATTCAGTTTAATGAAATGCCATCTTAAAACTGCAGGTGGGACACTGTTTAGGGGCCGTGTCTTGCCTGAGCCAAGACAATTACAGTGCTTGCTGGGTCAAGGGCTTGGATTGAGATCATCTCCAGGCGGAAGCTTCATTCAGCTCCCGTTTGGACATACAGAAAACCAGATCAGCTTTGGTCAGCGGGGTTTCTTCATAAAAAATATTACACTGCAGTGGCCATAGTGTGGGGAATATTTTGCTCTGGGGGGGTTATTTTCTTTTTCTTTCTTTTCCTAAGGCTAAAGTGTCAGTTGCTATCATTTTGGTCTGTGTTTCTGAATATCCTTTTAGTGTTCCCAGTTAGCCAGTGTCACTGAACCAGGGTTGTTACAGTCTTGCTCCATTAGCTATTACTGTTTGCTGAGGAGTTAATGTAAATGAAGGCAATCAGGAGGAGAAAAGCAAGGGGAATTTGACTGGTCCTCCTTTTACAGCTCTGCCTGGCACTACATATTTTATTGTGAGTCCGGCACTAAGGGAGATTGATAATATAAGATGAAAGGTCTGTGTGATCTCATGGCTGGTAATAATGACTGAAGGACCACTTATTTCCTCCCCCCGTGCTCCCAGTCTCAATCCCATTGTGAATGTTCTTCACTTCAGCGCATTGTTTAAAGCCCACAGGTCTGGGCTTCTTTACAAGGCTTTTTTGTGGCGCAGTTTGGTCTGATTGAAACCACATTTTTATATGTGTCAGGACCAGTTCAGCAGTTAAAAAGAAATCATAGTATCGATTGGATCATATTTCCTAAGTGGATGTCACCGGCTAATTCTTTTGTTATACCATTTAGCTACACAGGATTAAGTGAGTGTTTACTATTAAGCAGTTACATATGGGTCCTCTTAATTCACACATTCTGGCACCGCTTTTGACTAATATCTTGTCAAATAGCTTAGGATTTCAAAATGTCTCTAAGTCACCAAACTGCAGGGACCCTTCCTATCCAAAGCAAAAGCTAGTCCACCTAAGGGTCCACAGGCTAGAGTAGTGTTGACATCTGAAGGACTTCTGGTTCTTAAAAAGAATGATTTGCAGAACAAAATACCTTTTTTTCCCCCTCACTAGGTTTCCTGCAGTGCAAGAAAATTAATGTATATGGTTTGCAAAAAGAGGTAAAGATGAGAAAGATGACTTTTGCATCTCCTCTTGTCTTCTGGCACACATCTCCAGGAGTGAAATGCTCACCTTCTCCCCAAACTTTCTTTCACTCCTTCTGGATCAGGGTCCTTGTCTTTTTGTCATTCTAAATGAACATCATTTCAGCTTTGATGGGTATTGGGTTGATCTCTGCTGTCATGGCCTATGGTAAGCCTTTGGTTTCATTGCTCTCCTCCCTCCCAACAAGCTCTGGGGCCTGTTTGAAAGTGCTCCCATCCTTTTTGGAGCCAGGGTTATAGGGTGGGAAAAAAAAGAGGAGATGCTGTGAGGCTTCAGAGCAGAGGGGACAGTGCAGTTTGAGGGACACCCGCCCTGTTCTCTCAGCCCTTACTTTCTGCTGGGCTGTTTTCACATGAGTCCTCCAGAGGCCTCTGGTCTTGCAGCTCTTTCTGGTGGGAGGACAACGCTTCTTTGGAGAGGCAGAAGCTCGGTCGGGGTGAGGAGCAGCTCAAGTGCGGCTGTCTCACAGCCCTGGGACCTGGCACCTCTGCGAGGTAAGAGAGGAGTGTGAGCTCTGCCGCTGGGGCGATGCTGCTGCCAAAAACCCAGTGACAACAAAAGGAGGATCATGCACCCTCTTGGGGGATGATGGGAGGAGACGTCCCGAGTGGGTTAGGGGAATGAAATGACACTGGCTTAGGACAAAATGCAGGAACTGAAGGACTAAACAGAAAGGCACAGGTCTCTACCCAGATTCTCAACGGAATCTCAGCTGTAAAAAAATTAGGAGCCATGGACCTAAAATGTGACATGATTTTCTTGAGCTCTTCCACAGGAGCATCTATAAAGTCCTGCTTTGTCTGTTGCTTGTTGTGAATGTGTTTAATCTGTAAAATAAAAAAAAAACCCCACCACACACCATAAGCTCAAATATAGTCTCTGTATAACTGCTCCATCTCCCAGACACCACGAACATCTCCAGGGAGGAGCGCTGTCTTCTCTGGTGTCCGTAAAGCAAGTAGTATGTGACAAGTATGGCCCTAAAAACTGCAGTGAGAGTATACTCCTCATGCTTTGGCCTCTTCTGATGTACTCTGGGTTTTGTTCTGTTTTTGAGATGTTTGTGGGGCTGAGGTATGAGCGTGCCTTACAGAGCCAGGACAGAGTTCATTTTCTCCTCCTGGCTGGTTCTTTAAAGCAGAGTCTGCACTGGCAGAGGTGCACTCATTTTGCCTCCTGCCCAACTCTTCTTTAGAAGGGAGCTTTTCTTTTCCCTTTCTTTATGGATTTTTGGTAAACATGCCGTGTTGCAACAGAACAAGCCAATGAAAGTCAAAACTTCCTCTTTTCCAGTCTGTAAACATTTCCTGGAACAACATGCTCAGCTTTGAAATTCTTTCCAAAGAGTATCTTAAGACCTCCCTCCCTCTTTCTATGAGTCACTTGATCAGAGAAGCATTCCCTTTTCTTCTGTTCAAGCCACTTCCAGGCAACCTTGTTAAAGCAGTAAGGTTTTAGTGTAAGGGAAACCACTGCCAGGTTAGCCATTCCCTCGAGACGTGCAGCTGGTTACTGGCTGCTGGAGCTTCTTGGGAGTCTTTGGGCTCCAGTCCCAGGTCGCAGACTCTTGGAGCAGGAAATTTTTCTTGGACACTGTGTGTTAGTCAGAAGGATAAAGTTCATGGGCACAATACAGTAGGCTGTGCTTTTTTTTATTGAGTACTCCCTCTAAAACAAATAAGTAAGCTATTTGCTCCCTCTGCCCTGCTGGTAATCCATTACATATTAGACCTTACTTCATTGTGTAGCAGAAGTGAAAACTGAAGGGGAATTTAAGTAATATGAGGGAAATAAGCTGTCTTTTAAGCTGTCTGCTCTTACTTACTAGGAGTTTGCAAGGGTTAGCGTTGTGGTGGGGTCATGCCAATGACAAGGACCACAGGTGAATGAAGTGATCTGGGAGGGTGCTGCCGAGTCGCTAATTGGGAAAACTGGAGCTTGCAGGTCTTCACACTACGTCTGTGTTCCGGGGACCCGCCAATGGCTGCAGCCCGGGGATGCGCACGGAAGGTGCAGCAGGGGTGGCCTGACCATGGGCTCCATGGCCATTGGAGACGTTACGCCACTGCTCCCAGACGGTTGCACTTTCTCTTCGCTTATCGGGGCCAGCACAGAAGTTCAACTTTTCCAAGCTTTTCCTGAGTCCTGTGCTACCACAGTACATGGGGACAGAGCTAACCTGGAGCGCTGCCGAGGCAGGAGAAGAACCTCAGCCTGTGGCCCTGGTGCTCATTTAAGTTCGAGTATGATTAATATTATTGTGCCGACCAGAAGCAACCTTCTGCTGTCATTAGGGATACATGCTGACTCTCTGGCTGTAATCAAGGCTGACATTTACTGTAAAGGAAATTAGATGGAGTTTAACTTTCCAGATTTAAGGAGGTGATGGGTGGAAAAAGAGTTAAAGCACTTTTGAAGCCTCACTTGTGCACTTCCACCTTTAGGAGGAATCAGTGCGCATCAGTTAGTAGCAGCTTTGTTAAGTTGCCCATGTCCACATGTAGTGTTTTATCCCTGAAGTATCACTTTCCATATTTATTCTTACTTGAGGAGAAAGGATGCTCCCTTGTTTTCTCTCCCTCTTCCTTCTCCCTGCAGTCACTTCAGCCTGACAGACTGTGCTGCAGAGAGAGACGGGGATTGGCAGGATGTGCCTCTGTGGGCGCTGTGCATCTCTGGAATTTATTTCCCTGGTTTGGTCTGAGCCCAGATCTGCGGGTAGAGTGCAGAAGACGTCCGTTTGAGAGAGCTGTGGCTGTGCTTCCCAGACCAATTAAGGGCGAGGAAGGATCTCTTCTTTTTTTTTTTTTCAAGGTGGTTGGCTGGAAGATTTTCTTTCTAATGATGATTTGAGGGCTCATGGGGTTTGGCTGTATGATTAATTATGCGTTAAGATGCCTAAAGCCTCCAAGAAGCATACAATTATTATTTATTAAAGTCAGAATACCAGTAAATATAATGAAGTGGAGCTTTAAATAAGCATGGAAGAAAAAGTAGAGGACATTTTCTGCTGAATGCAAGCAGTTTTGCATTGGGCTGAGACTGTGTGGAAGAGTGAAACTCTGAAGGGAGCTTACCTACTGATCACCCAAGGGACTCGAGTCACTAAAGATCAAGACACAGTAAGATGCAAAGAGAGACAGAGAAGAGGTCCTCCTGTGGCTGATGCAGAGCAGGAGCCTGACTTTAGGAGCCCCAGTCCTCCCTAGGCAAATGCTAGTCTTTCTGAATATCCCTGCCTTCCCTTGTTTCTGCTCTGGTATAACCAAACCCAACACCCATCAACTTGCGCAGCACTGCCGTGCTCCCAGACGTGTTCCAAGGGTCGGTAGGTGGAAAAGCACAGTCAAAAGGAAGGTGCTTTGTGTGATTCTGGGGGGCTTTACTATGAACTCCACCCTTGAAGGTTAAAACAGCCCCCTAACAACTCATCTCCTATTTTCAGTCTCTTTTTCTTTCCATGTATAATGATTGAAATCACTCCCTCATTTTCACAGAAATAATGTAAGGGGTGTGGCTGTATAGCAGCTTTGAGAAAGTACTAACACTTTGTTCTGCTTGAGAATCCATCTGATATGGACTTTGCCCTCTACAAGTGTGGCTGGAGTCTGTTCCAAGAGCTATAGAGTCTGCGAAGGCTTGAATGTAAAAACAAATACTTCAGTGCAGGAGAGGCAGCCTGGTTGTTGTAAATGGCTTTGCCTGCCAAAAAGCTGGTAATAGCATGTTGGCCAGGCATCTTTGCTTTCCTAATTGGAACCACAGGCTTTTGATTACAAACCTTAAGAATAACAGTACCTCCTCTAATTTAAACCCCCCTTCTAACTTCCACAGTGTGATTTCTTGCTGGAGTGCTTGCCAGTGAGGCTGCCTGTGCTTGTCTCCCCGTTCATCCCCGAGCCCTCTTCTTTTATACTTCAGACTGTTGCATCCTCTCATCAGCTCGGTTATTCCCAGCACCCAAGTTCTGCGTGGACTGACATTTAGCAAGAGTCTGAGGTTGATGTGAGAGGTTTGTGCAACTTTGTGGAAAGATGTAATTCACTGGAAAGAAAAATGAGTAAGTAACTAGGCTAGGATTGCTGCTGTGTGGCATTTGAGAGCATATTGAGTTCATATGGTGCTTCTTTTTTTATTATTTTTCAAATGCTGATAGTGTCAACGTAATCGTGGATGCACTAATATTGTGATGTTTTAGTGCTTTTGACCAGATAAAGGAGGTGTGCCATAAGTGTAAAAGATTGGTGCTAGATCGCTAGACAGAAATGGCTTAAAAAGGCTGGAATTTTGAAGTTGGCATTGGATTTCCTTTCAGTCTCAAAAGATCACTGAGAAATATCTGGAGTAGCCCAGACTTTGCAGATAGCCTGCCCCAGGATACAGTGGACTCAGGAAAGGTCCTTCATCATTTTATATTCAGACGTATTGGTTGGGCATATTCTGATAACAGCTTTTTTTCCATCAGACAATGCCAGCTTGAAATCAGAGTCTGCGAAACTGTGCCAGTTACGATGCGATTTTGACAAACACCAGGCAGCTTCCTGAGAAAACTTTCCCTGCAGTGCAAGATCTGAAACCTGCCTTGTTCCCTGCCAGCTCCCCACCTAGCCAGCAGGCACGTGGGAGCCAGGACCAAGGAAGTCTTAGGTCTGTATTCTTGATAGCCTGGTCTTGCAGGCACCCGGACCTGTGGCTGCAACGAGGCCTAGGTGGTAGGGTGCTCTGAAACCAGCCTAACTCCTCTGAAGCTTTACATGTCTCACCTCCTTGAGTGGTCCCACCCCCATCTTCCATGGCTCAGGGACTCGCAAAAAGCATTTGCAAGAAATGCTGACGTGAAATATGGGTATTTCATGCCTACGCCAAGCACTGTGCAGCTCCACTCTTGTGGCTGGGTGTGGCAAGTTATTTACCTTGGACCTACAAGTCTCCATCAATATGTTTGCAGTAGATTCAATAGGTGGCTCTTCAAATAGATTAAAATCAATGGTCCCTTCTTCACCTGTGGGCAGTGTGGTACCAGTGTGTGCCACACTTGCTCTCTTTCTTTGCAAGTGCTGTGAAAAAATTTGAATAATATTTCCACGTAGCAGTACCAGTCTCTACTCCCCAGATGTCTTCAGTGGCAGCACATGTGGGATTAATTCCATCTACCATAGCAGTAGTTAGCACACGCCTCCCCACACATACCCACCCCACAAAAAAGAGCTGGCATGGTAGCTAAGACAGAGATTTCTGCCTTCCACTGGCTTGGCTTTTAGTTTTCACAATTCATTTTCCCAGGCTGTTTCATATCAGAGGCTCTCCTTCTTCGATGCGATAAATTTTAAATGGGCAAAATGGGAAGAGCAGTAAAAAATTCAGATTGCGAGGGCCTTTCTCTTTTCATGAGAAATCTTTTTGAAATCTGTGGTACCCTGAGTTTAGGATGTGGAAGCCCCATTTTACTGCTTAGTGGAGCCAACACATAGTTAACTAGTTGTAAATTCAGTTTCTCAATGAATAGGAGTTCATCAGCTATATTTGTGTCCAAGTCATCCATCTGTGCTAACTTAAGTCGATTTCTGTTCCTCTGCCTTCATTTCGTTAATCATATGTGTTTATCAGCAGAGCCAAAAGTAGAATGTCTTTGCCTCAACTAAACCGAGGGGAAGGAATAAACCCTCTTTTTGTTTCTCTTGAGGCTTCCGTTCCCCATGGGAGTCTCTAAATGGTACCGATCAGCAGCTTTGAAATGCTGGCAGCAGCAGCTGGGAGAGATGGCGTGCCAATGTGGGACTTGACACACCACCACCTTTTCTGCTGTCAGAGCTAAAAATCTCATTTTTAACACTTTGGAAGAAATAATATGTTTAAATAGCCATTAATTTGTAGCTGAAACCTTCTCTCAGTGCTTCTGACAGCCTGCATATTTCTTTTGCGGAGTGTCATGCTGCTTCTGTTCAGAAGCTAATAATACAATTTTCGTAGTTATTACACAGGCTGTTTGGCTCTGAGGTTTCCTAAGAGTCTAAGCAGTGCCAGAATTTCTTAATCAAAGCTTTGGCAAGCTTTAAGTGAATGACATTTGTCGGTCACTGTGCCGATGAGGGCTGGGAGAGGGAAGTGGGCAAGATACCTACAGAAGCTTCAGTTAAATATTGAAATCTGAACGACTCAGGGTTTAGCTAGAATGAAGCCTGCAAATATTTGCAGACCCAGTTAATGGTGCACAGTGTATCATTTGATGCAGTTTGAGTCCAAAAGGATGTTTCATATTATGATAAGTTATGAGCCTTTTTCTACTGGTAATAGCTCACTTGCCAAAGGTATGGGAAGGAGGGTTATTCAGAGAGTGATTGGCCACCGTTATTTTTTATGATGTCTCTCGTCTGACTGATATAGGAATTCCACTTAAATTTGAGACTGCCCCGAGTCTCAAGCACAAAAAACCCCCAGGGCAGATGCAAGGACAGAAAATATGTTCCGGTAAAGTTTACATCCCTGTCTGATGCAGGCTGGTGCCTGTCAAGTTTGGGAGAGCTTGAATGCCAGCCTTGCTCATGTTCAGGCTTAGAGACTTTAACCTTCCTCCCCCTTCAGCTGCTACTAGAAAAAAGAAAATTGAGTAAGGTTGCAGAGGCACATACTCAAAAGTTGGGAAATGCCCTTGTGTCTCTGCAATATAGAAAGCTTTAATTACCAGAATAGTAGTGATTATGGCATGGAAAATTTCAGCCTGCACACTTAAAAGTTTGAACAGAAAGCTTTAATAAGCAAGTGAAAATCTACACTGGGAAGGGTTGCTTTCTACCTCTAATGACATGCTATCGGATCCCATATGCCGTATCAGATCTTAACATATCTTTGGCTACCTCTCCACACACTAATTAACATAAATGTTCCCACTCTCGCTCGCTGTGTAGCCTGGTAAGTTTTGGGGGCAGTTGTGCAGCTTGAGCTGTGGCAGTGTGTTCCCATGAAGAGAGAAAGAATGATTTTTTTATATCTGAGACTGTGGACTTGAGCAAAGGGAGGTTGTTCCTGATGAAGCAGTAACTGGTCCCTCACATTGCCTGGCAGGTGAAGGCTATTTCAATGCAGAATACATATGCAAGTCCTGTTCTCGCTGAAGTTACGATCAAGACTGACCCAGCTTTCATTACAGACACCCCCCCGGCCCTCCCCTCCAAAAAAAGGAAAAAAAAGTCAGCCTAATGGTCCAAACCTGACTGCAAATCCAAACTATATCCGAAAAGGAGGCGAGACAGCAGCTGGGAGACTTATCCATGGATTTTTACAAATAGATATGTCTGATGTTTGCAGTGTAAAGAACGCTGCCGAGGATGTGCCGTAGGGTACAAAAAATCCACTTGTCCTTGAGGCTGCCTAAGGAGCTGTCGGCAATAATTGTCCGCCGCTTTTGCAGGTTTCGAAACTTGCAGTCTAAAAAGTTTGCAACCCTTGCGGGGCCTGCAGAAAATGGAGCGAACGTGAGCCGGTCCCGTGCTGCGGCAGAGCGGCCGCTGATGAGCGCCTTGGCAGTTTTCACTGCTGCTATTTCAGATTCTGTGGGTGGCAGGGAAACAAGCAGGAATTAGGTCAATTGAGCTCTGCTGCTGCTTGGAAAAGCGAAGAGCAGCTGCTGAGACAACCACAGGAGCTATTCCCTCTGGTAGAGCAGACAAAAATTGAAGCTGGGGGATGGGTTTGGACAGGGAGCAGTGATGTGAGGAGAAGGGGGATCAGCTGCCGGAGTTGCCTAGACTGGGAGCGGGCATTGCCTCAGGTGGATGGGGCATGCATTGGCCGCACGCTCATGTAAATAGATCCGGGGATGTAGTAACAGCATCGTCTTGCATCCTGGGAAGGGAAAAGGAGGGAGGTGCATTTAACTTCTCCCCTGCAACTGCCCTGAAAAGGTTTCCTCTTCCCTTATCCTCTTCTATTCATATATGCAGTGGCAGATACGAATGTTTAGCCCTGCCTTAGCAGCAGGGCTAAAATCTGTATTTAGGGAGAAACATAGATATTGTGTTGGCTGGATCTTTGGTAACTGAGTTGGATTTCTAGCTAGAGCATATGCAAAGCTACCAGAAGGACATGTTCTCTGGAGGGGATTACAGGGATGTTGTGGTGCTCATGTGAGGGGTGGCACTATGGGAAGGAGCAGGTACCCTGAACAAAACACTGCCGTGTGGAGGCATCACAGGCTGCAATTGCTTTCTCCTCAGGGTGACTTGCTATTTTCTTTTTCCCCCTTCATCCATCCAGATGAGTTCCTTGGTCTGGGTCCCGGCATGCCTGCAGAACCAGCTGTATCAGCAGGACTGGAAGGGCGCTGCAGTGGGTGGGAGCGGGCAGCGGGCAAGCCGGAGAGAACATGGCAGCACGGGGAGCCTGTGGGGCTGCCCAGCTCTGTTCTGAAACCAGAACCTAAGAGGGAGAGATTGCCTATAATAAATGAAAGATTTCTCTCACTTGCCCTCTTTAGAGACAGCATCTGAAAAAAGGATCTCTTCTGGAGCCTTGCAAAAGAGTAAACCCTTACTGTGATTTGCTGTCTCCCTGGTAGCTGGCAAGGCTACGGTCAGGCGTCCACCACATGCACAGCCCCAAAGGTGGGCTCCAGTGGTTTTGCTAACAGCAGTAGCACAAAAGAAAGGAAGAGAACTTCCTTTTCTGTTTTATAATCCATTGACTTTCGGACATAGTAAATGGGTAAAACAAAACACTCACGGTAAGTCTGGGTTTACAGAAGGTGAAAATCTGCCACCAAGAACGGTAATGGCGTTTTAATTATGCCAGGGCTTGAATGAGGGCTGCAGGCAGGCTTTCTGCTCCGTGCTCCGGGGTTTGATGGGTGCCGGCTTTATTCTCTTTGTACGTCTCGCCCGGTCCCACCAGCTGCCAGGCTGCAATAAAGTTACGTCTGAGTCACTGGCTCCCAAAAGGATGACAAGTAGGTTGTGTGTAGCTGAATAGGACGATGCTGGTTCTCCACTGATCCTGCCAGCTCGGGTCTGGACTTGGGCCATAACTGCATGATAAATCCAAACGAATGCTGTTGGCTGTTTAAGCGAGCTGGTCGGCTTGGGGGAGGAGGGGAGAACGAGGCACAGAGCCGAAAAGTGGGCTGGGGTGCCAACGGGAAAGCTACTGGCCCCTTTTCGGCTTCCAGCAAACAGAATGGGTCACGGGAAAGGCACAATGGACCTTGTTTGCAGCAGGGCTGCGCGGGAGCCCGGGGATGCCTGTGTCGGAGGCCATGCCAGGCAGGCTAATGGCGGCTGAGGCGGGTCACCGGTCTCTGTGTGCATTGGTCCTATTGACACCATCTTGTTTAGTGCCACTGTGAATCGCTGAGTTTGTTGAGCAAATATGGAGAAGGGTGCTCTTGAGTTTTTGATTGGTTTGTTTTTTGGTTTTGTTCTTTTAGTTTGCTTAGACTAATAAAACAGACTCCTGGTGTTATGGGGGAAAATCTAGCATATATGTAGTGATGTGGCAGATACAAGCATCTGCGGAGGTCAGCCTGGCCTCGGGTCTGCTCCCCGGTAAGGAGGGAACTAATCCAGGCTGGATTAGTTCTTGCAGGGGAAGGCAGAATTCATCTGCGGCTGCTCTCCAAAGCCCACCGGTGGTGATCCCAGGAAGCCTCTGCTCAGGTGCACAGCATCTCCTGGTGACTCTATATCCCCCACACAGCAAAGGCATGCCTGCGGTCTGGTTGCATGTCTTGGCATCTCACAGCTGGGTGGCCATCACTGTTGCGATGGCTTTTGACTGCCTCCTTAGGAGATGATGCACCTTACCCTGAGAAGAGATCTGAGCGCCACTCTTTTGGGTGAACTGGGTAACGCCCAAGTTGCAGATTGCTGAGCTTTCTGCCTTTGTGGCTCTCATTCCACACAAGAGATATGCTCAGGGCTTACACACAGAAATCTTCCCTGTTTATTTATTGATACCACCTAGGCTGTGTGTGCACCAAAGTAAAATAGGAGAGAGTCTCCTGACCTGATGCTGTATCTTTTTCCCACAGGCCAGATTTGGTGGCACAGTAAAAACACAAGTGATGTCTTCGGCTGTGACATGGCTGCTGTCTTCCAGCTTGCTTTTTACATTAGAATTGCATTCAAACATAATGCAATGATTTGTGGAAAATAGTTGCAGAATATTATTTGATAGTCAAGTTAGTCAAAGCCTGGAATAATTGATGAATATCTGATGGAATATTTAATTAAAAAAACAATGCCAGAATTTGCATAAAATATTTGCTACAAATACATTACAAGTTGATTCCTAGCTTATAGCTCTGCTTTGAATTTGGCAAAGAAAAGGTATTTTGGTTTTGCAGACAAAAGCTATAGAGTTCAGTTGTGGCTGATTATTTGTAATGGTTGGCCTAGGTTATGGGAACTAGTTCATTTGCTGAATGTGATAAAGGAGGTGAAAGATAAAGGTCACGCTATCATTGGGATTAGCTGGGTGCATTAAAGGACATGGAAACACAGCTAATTAGGATAAGGGCCACACAAATGCTACCTTCTGCTAATATCCCTCAGCACTCTGATGCCTTGAAATACAACTCCTGCACAAAGCAAGCAGAAATAAAGATGCCACGACCAACAAGCCACAGGGCTGAGCACCAAAGATCAAAAGGGTACCCAAGTAAGTGTTTTGGAATATTTGACTTTCAGCTAATTTCAAATTCTGCTCTGTGAGAAACATCTTCATGTCCCCTGAAAGCTTTTCCTCACGATTTTTCCTGAAAGCAGTGTCCTTCTCTTGCTGCCTGCAGTTATTAACTCCCATCAAGTGCAGCTGGCTGTGCAGGAAGAGTAAAGGTACTGCTGCAGTAGGTGTCAAGGTTAATTTATATACTGCAAAACTGGAATGACTTTTATATAGTGACTGACAGGCTTACCAGCTCGAATGAACTGGTTTGCTCCGGCAATGCCGCCAGGCAGAGGCAGCTCGTTTGGAGAGCGCCAGAGTGTTTGCAGAGACAAAATGAATAGGGGTGGTAGAGGTGAGAGGACAGCTGAGTAACTGGAGAAACGGGGGCCAGGCAGCTGGTACTAATGGAGGGGGTGAAGCCTGTCCTAGCCCCTTGCTCCTGCCATCCTCACCCAATGCACCTGTGTCTGCTCTATCACTTTGGTGTTTGCTGTGGTGGTGCGGAGCTGGATGCTGACTGACAGAAGCACTCTTGGCACACCATGTGAAAAATCTCTGGAAGCGCCAAGAGAAACATGAATGATATAGCACCTTCACATTTGTAATTTGTCTGCGTTTGAGTGGTGTATCCAGGGGAAGAACAGGATGTGTCGGTTTGGGGCTTAGATCGGCTTTTCCTGGGAAAGAATGCTGCTTACGCAGGCTCCACGTAGACATGGTGTGTATAGACATATGCACTGTATGGAGCAGAGGGAGACATCACCATGTATCTGGCCATACCAGTGTGTAAGTGTATTTATTTTCAAACGAAAAACCAAAATAAAATGAGGTTTACTTCAGTGTTCTGGCTGCCATTAGGCCCTCCTCATTTACCATGAGATAACAACAATGGCAAGGTGTTAAAGCCATATGGAAGCACAGGGGTAACAGATGAGGGCAGTGTGGAAGATCCCAGTTGCTTCTCAGGTTTTAAGGAATGTCTAAGTAAGAAGAAATTATGAGGGACTCCCATGCACAAAGAAATGGAAGCAGTAAAAGCAGGTTTGGAAGCCGATTTGGTGTAGAGGAGTGGAGCTTGCAGTAATCTTGCTGTAACTTGCTACTGATCTAGTTAGTAGTGTGTTAGTAACTAGAAAGTCAGCGCTTGGTGTTAAGAGGGTTACGCCAAGAGAGCTTGATTAAAATCTGGTTTGAAACAGAATCTTAGCAGAATAAGCAGCCGCAGAAGTAAATAATCTCAGAATCTTAAATTCAGAGAGAACTATAGGTTGGAAGGGACCTCTGGAGGTTACCTGGTCAAGCCTCCCAGAGGCTCACAGCAGAACTAATTTCAAAGTACTTAGCTTGATAATTCAAAATAATTAGCATGAAAAGCAGTGCTGGTAATGATTTCCAGAACATGCCATTTGAAGAAGCTACAACACAACCAAAACGCAGTGGCTCTGTAGCAGTGTTATGATCTAAAGTAAATCAGTGCCCTGCCAGTCATATTTTTTCCTGCATGGGACATCCACATGAAGGCCTCATACTGGGCTTATCCTTCCCACAGAACTGAATCTTTCCCTTTCAAAAATCCTGTGCGCAGACTCTTAGAAGCACTGTTATTGGTCACACAGTGGGAACATGAGTCCTACAGGAGCTTCACTTCCCAAGAAGCTGTCTAGGAGACAGCCTGGCACTTCTCGACTGCTGAGCCAGACCTGTACCAGGTACACACTGATGTGGCTCTATCGACTTCTGTGGAACTGCTGTGGCATAAAATGAGGATAAATCAGGCCTGCACTCTTCCTTTTGAACTATGAATGTCAGTGCTAGCCTACAGAAATACAATTTTCAAGATGATGTGGTTTGACACCAAATTCTACGGCAGGGACACTGGACAGCCCGATGACTGAGTTAGCTCCCGAGGGAAAGCGATGAGTGATGGGCGGGTGCTTTTTTCATACACAGAGGCATTCTTCGTTCAGGCTCAGTAACATCCGAACCCAATTGGTCTTCATAAAGAATCGGAGTTTGGGCCCTGTGCCACAGAAATCCCTCCCTTTGCTCTCTGCATTACTCATCTTCCTGAGGGCCTTTTGCTCTCAGATCTGCTGCTGCTGCTTCTGGAAAGCATCCTGTAGTAGAGCCTGTGGAGAGAGCGCACCTTCCATCATGCAGTGAAAAAGGCCAGTCACAGGTTCTTGTCAAGTCCACAAGCAAAACAGACTGAAAACAGAGAAGAATGATACCTTTGCTAAATACTGCTAGCGTGTTAAGGATTTTATTTTTTTTACAAGTTAAAATGGGGACAGTACTCTCAGAAGTAAAAGTGATATTCTAATGCAACAAATAACTCCGCTCTCCCCACTGAAAGGTCTGGGGTCGTAGCCCTTCAGGCACCTCACAGTAGGGCTGTTCTCATCCATCTTGTCCTCAAGGAGGAGGTTGGGGTCATCTACAGTGTTACCTGTTGTTACCTTGTGCACTGCAAACAAGTGCTACCAGCTGTAAAGAGGGCAGTGGAGACCCTCTGGTCCCCATTTCAGGCTCCGCTTTAGAAAAGCGGTGGCAGGAGAGGGCATTTTCATGTCTCTTGTTTTCCACTCTTCAATCCCAAGAGTACTGAAGTACATTTTGTCTCGTGGGAGCAGAAAAGCCATTTTTTTTTATTTGACCTCCCTTCTGTCTGTGCCTGGTGTAACCTGTTTGTGGCATGGAGATGTTGTGCATGGTCTTGGAAGGTCAAGCGAGACTGTCATCTTGTTTCAGGCAAGATCCTGCTTAGCCTTCATGTGACAACTTTCGGCTACTAATGGCTATAATTTGTTATGTATAAGCTGTAATAACATACTGCTGAAATTAATGAAGTCCTACTTCCAGGTCTCTAGGCTAACCATAACTTAACTCATAAGAGCTCTGCTTTGGGTTTAACTATTTGGTAGGGTTGTTATGCTTCAGATTATTTAAAAAAACAACCTCATAATAAGAAAAAATAAAACCACCAAGTGTTACAGAGTGGAATTTCATTATAGATTCTGTAATACTTGGTAAACATTTGTTGGAAAAGCTCATAATTCAAGCCTTTTTCAACACAAGTAACAAACAAATTATAGTAATTTTCAAAAGCATCTAGAAACAACAATTGTGAGACAGTCTGAAACTAAACAACTCCTAGTGAGATGCAGTGGTAGCAATAGCAAGACAGACAGAAAATCTATACAGATAATTAAGAAATTATCCATTTGGGAGAAGTTTAACTATCTTTTACCTTCTCATCTGTGGAAGCCAATACATGTAACTTGTTCTTCCTTCTCGCATCTTCCCCACCTCCAATTATTTAACAATAACATAGGAATTGCTACAGTGTAAAGAGGCATCTGGGAATAAAGCATGGGAGCGCGAGGATTGGTTCACACACTGTCTAGCTGACTCTTCTATTGGCAGAGCTAAAATCCCAGTACAAAATACTAGCCCCAGGGGTAAACAAACTCAGAAAAAGACTTTAAGAACATTTTTCAGAAATAACGCTATGATGCATACAATGGACAAGAAAAGCAGAATAATAAGTGCCAGCAAACTCATGAGTCTTGTCCTGATTTGGTTTGCACTGTGCCTAGAATTGGTTTTACCCACTCTGTCCTTTCATTCTTTCCTGACAGTGTGAAACCCAGTGATGTAGTTATGCAAGCTTCACACAGATAAAAAGTAATCAGTAACATGTCAGCTACAGCTATCTGTGAAATAGGGGGATCTTTTAGTATATAGAAAAAAAGTAAGAAAGAAAGATGAGATAGCCTGCAACAAATGGCATTCTTGGTAAGACATGTAATGACCCTTGGAAAATTAGGGGATATATACAATGCACACATATGAGAGAGCTTCTGTTATTATACAGGTAATGCTGTTCAATGGGGGCACATCTTCCTCAGAAAAAGTATCTTTGGAACAAAAATAAGCCAAGATAATGAGGCAGTTGAAGCCCAGGAGTTGTCTGGGCTGCTTAGTTTAGAGCAGTTTGGGGACTGAAGAAAAAACAAAGGAATTCGTGACTCTGCGTTTGAAAAGAATAAGATGAGACAGTGCTGTGGGAGTGCCTGCTACGGTCCCTCTGTCTGCCACGGTGGGACCCTGGCACATTCCTCTCTGAAGTACATCATTCCATATCTGCCCTTCAGAGGAAAAAGGATCTGTCTGACTGAAACGTACCTTTTAAAGACCCATTTTAACTAAGAAACTCTGCTGCTTCACGTCTGGATAAAACGCAAAGACATTTTCTTTTGAGGGAGTGAATCTCATTGTGGTCCCTCTTCCTCCCTCTTGTCCTTCTCTTTCCCACCATCTCCTTTCCCTCAGCCCTCCCAAAATAAGGTATCAGGAGCTGAAAGCAGTCAATTATGTAAAGATAAACTATTGCGTCACTTACGTTGGTGTTAGATTCCTTACTCTCAGCACAGCGGGGAGATGAGAGCTGTGCAGCGCGATACATATTGCTGGGATTGTGCAATGATTCTAAATTGCCATTCTAATGCAAATAAAAATATGTAAATGATGTCACCCCTGATGAGTGTAAAACTGAGCCAAGCAAATATGGGAGTGCCAATAAAACACTAGATGCCTTTTCCTAGCATAGTAAAGACTTGCTAATTTCTCTCCATTTTTAAGAAGTAAGAAAGAATCAATGTAGCACACTTTACCTAAAGTGATTCTTTATCAAATGTAACTATGCCAAGATATATTCTTACACAGCCTAACTTCAGTAGATTGAAGGCTTTCATTTATCAGTGAGAAGCCAAAGTAAAGAAGTCATATGGCAATAGGAAGGAATGAATGACGAGGGAACCTACCTGAGATTTCAGGTTTCAAGTCTTTCTCCCACTCTCAGATTCATGGCCAAGTTCCTTGTGAGCAGCTGCACACGGTGATTTAGATGCATTAGATCACATAGATTGGACATCTCTTGATAATATAATAAATATAATATAATAAAATAGTGAGCTTGCTCACCTGCCAATGGCCTGGACATAGTGAAGGAGCTTTCTCATTGATCTTTACAAAGTGTAGAATAGTGAAATATTGCTTATGCTGGCTGTGCACAGCTTTGGTGTTCAGGCCTTTCCCTTGTTGCCTTGCTGTGTGGATCATTTAATTGGGAGAGAAAGGAGAGCAGCTGAATTATGTTATACAGGTTGCCTTATGGAAGTAACTAACTTTTTCTGCATAGTGATGGAAAGTGGTGGGCTCAGGATGCTGGGAAGGCTACACTTTTTTATTAATAAATTAACTGTTCAATCTAATGAAACTTTATTCTAGACTTTGATGTAGATGACATGTTTGCATTATAAGAATCAATGAAAATTCAACCACATTTATGTTGTATGTCAAGGCTGGACCCACACTGGAATGCAGATGGGAGTGATTTTCAGACTTCTACAGGGCGAGACGTTGAGTGCTGCGTTTGTCATCGCAGTTTTATTTTGAGAAGGTCCTCAGGATCCCTGCTGCTGCCTTGCTTATTTGTAATTACCCTCCCCATAGACCACTCTGATTTTCGACTGTAGGGCTGGAAGAAGTCATTCAGACCACCTCAATGTCTTCAGGCAGTCTGCATCATTCCTGACAGCTGTTTGTCTCTCTGCATCCTAAAATACCCTGGTGACAGATCCCCCAGTCTCCTTAGGAAATTTATTCAAGTCCTTTCCTGCACTTTCTGCTTTTTTCCCCTTACACCTAACATAGATGTCTTTTTCTACAACTTAATTATTCCTTAATTGCTCCCATTACTTCTTGTCCTAGCCTCTCTATACACGGAGCACAGTGTCTTCCTCTGTGCAGCAACCTTTTTGGAAAAGTTGCAGGGAATGTCCTAGTCCAATCCCACTAATCCTTCGGCATTTTGGCGAGACAGAGGAGAGATAAACTAGGGGCTTAAGACTTTGGGAAGGAGTCTTCCAAAGATGGGGAAGTCATCTTTAACCACTGACAGGCTCTTGACCTCTTCTCTGAACACCAAAAAGAGAATTTTGGACCAGATTCTCATCTTGCTTATGCTGGTTTTAGACAAAAAAATGTTCAGTGAAGTGATTCCTAATGTGAATGAAAAGGATTAAGATGGTGATGCCCCTTGTTCTCTACCACCCCAGAGAATGAGATGAGGATTGGGAAGTGGTTGCACGCCCGGCATTAAGTAGTAACAGCAAGAACCATATCTCTGACTTCTGCACTGGTGGTAAAATACTCCACCCTCCGTCTTGCGGTTTTAAGTATGTCTGGAGTTCTGCTTTCCAACGTTTTGTGTTACATTGTGGCTTTCAAAGAGGCAAAGTCCTGAAGTAGTGGAAATGCAGGATCTCAAAATTTTTTGTGTTTCTCATTGCTGTGTGCGCAGGACCCAGTATTAGACCAATCTAAAAACAATTCATGCGGAGAGGCTGGGTAGGGGGTGGGACGATAAGGGAGGAAGGTGGGAGTATGAGGCTGTGAGAAAAATGGGACAATTAAGCATGAACCCAGAGCTGACACCCTGCCCTGATTCATTTAACAATAATTAAAGACTTTCAGTGGAGATCAGCGTTCTGCCGGTTCCCAGCCGCGCAAAGAAGGATGAGTTGTGCAACGGTAACCAGCCCCTATTCATCACAGGCAGCACACACAGCAATTAGCAGTGCTGTCTATAAACTGAAGCAGACTTTTGCATTAATTGATTTACTGGGACCTTTTATCCCCTTTCTCTTTTGTTTCCTTCTTTCCTCTCTTATGTTTTTATTTGAAGGGCTGGTTCATTTGGCCGTAACGTGCAGCAATGCCTGGCCACAGCAGATGTGTCCTTGGGATATAGGGTGGAGCTGCTTGGATTTGAGACACTCTGTTCTGCGACTGTCCCATCCCTCTGAGTCTGTGTTTCCCAGGATGCTCTCTGCGAGACAGTTTTTCTTCTGAAATCCACTGTAGTAAGCAAAATGGATTAGACATCCACTCTTTCTACCCTCCCTTCCCGACACCTCTCTTGCACTCCCCTGTTTTCAGTGGTGATGTCATTTTCCTCTCATTTCACGCTGAATATGAGAGAGAAATCTCATTATTTCTGACTTAGGTATTCACATGTGTCTCTCTACAACATGTCATGCCAGTTGCCAGCTTGTTACAACATCAGAAGAAGAATTCAAAGTGCTGATTTATCTGCTATTGGAAATGTCTCTAGGGATGAAAGAAGATACGGGAAGGAGGTGGAAAGGGAGAGAAGAACACACGGGAAGCACAGGGCTGCAGCTTTTGAGGGCAACAATCTAGCCTTATCTTAGTTTGCTTGCTTATTTGCTGCTGTTCTGCTAGCTGGACTGGCAGAATGATCAATGGGATGTGAAATAACCAAAGATATAATGGGCAGGAAGCTTTTATATCTCTGAAGGAAAACTGTGGGAGAAAGATGCTACAAAGTCTGGCTGGTAGCTGTTGAACAAAAAGAAAAAAAGAAAAGTTTGATACTTAATCCTAGTCTTTTGTTGGAGAACAAACAGTAGTTTTATTTTAGAGCTGAAAGGCTTCCAAACACAGAGAACGCCCATCCGCTCTTTGCATGGTATATTGGAATCAGATGTCTCGGTTTGGTCCTCCATGTATGTTTTTCGTTTAATGTGTCTGGCTCCCTATAGCATTTGTTGCAGGAGTGGGTAGTTAATGACATCTCTGGCCACAGGCATGACATTTCTAGCTGGACCCACAGAAAAGTAAAAGGCCATGAAAATGCCTTGGTATCCTCCAACATTGGTATTTATTTTGCATGAGCATGTAGCAGTCCAAATGAAGGATCCCAACTCCACAATGCAAAAGACACAGAATAGTTGAGGTGAGAAAGCATCTCTGGAGAGCATCCAGCCCAGCCCCTGCTCAGGGCAGGGGCAGCTGCAGCAGCCTGTTCAGAGCTGTGTCCAGCTAAGTTTTGAGTATCTCCAAGGATGGAGACTCCACAAGCTCTCCAGGCAACCTGTGCTGGTGTTTGACCACCCTCACCGTAAAAAAGCTTTTTTCCCCCTGTATTTCATTTTGTGCCCAGGGCACATACCTGCAGCAGACGTGTGCTGTCCCTACATGGGAGAGTGGCACAGCACATGTAGCATTTGCCTATAGGAGCCACAAAGATGTGTAGCTGCTGCTCCAGCCCCACATCCTGCGGGAAAGAGGGCACTAGAATAAGGCAGGCGGTGGTGCCTTCTGTCTCCTCCGTGTTTGTGGGGAAGCAGAAGCTTTCAGTATCCAAGGGCAGCACAGCCCAGCAGTGCCGCGTGGCAGTTCTGCTACGGAAACTCTTCCTGGCTTTCTTCTGAAGTGGGAAATAGGCTGCTTCAGTTTCGTTTTTTTTTTGGGGGGGGGGGGAATGTGCTTTTCCTAGCCTTTTATATATAGGTTATATATGAGAACGTACATCTTTTGCGGATAATACACAGAATGATTCATATGGGTCTTAAGCCATTCTTGAATCTGAGCTAGTGCCTAGTGAAATGGTTAAACTACTTACCTCAACGCTTAAAGGGATGTGGTGAAAACAAACTGATATTTATGCAGTGCTTTGAAGGTTTAAATTGTGCATTATTTATTTACTGTTATCATCAGAGAAGTGATTGATAGCTTCTGCTTATGCTGGTATTGACATGAACCTGTGAATAATATATATCAGGAGAATGTCAGTTTGTCTGCAAACAGAAAAACCAAATGGAGGGGATCCTTTGAAATGATAAAGAAATAAGACAAGAAAGCTATAGAGCAGCCTTAAAAACATATTGCACAGTTAAAATTTCTGCTAAATGTGCATTTTGTATTATCAACAGCCTTGCACACTGGCTAGTGGGGTCCAAAATGTTCACATTTTAATACAGGGAGCATTTCTCATTTGGGAAGAAATTACGCTCCAAAAAGCCCCATTAGTATTTTTAAATTGATAGGAGACTGGTAGTAACTCTCTGTGACATCTGCTTAATAAGCTGTTGAAATGATTTAGTGATCAATGAGCACTGACATTTCGAAAAGGAAAAGGCAAACTTTGGCACTTCTTTTGGTGCTCTCTCTGTCCTTTTTGCTGTGTGGGAGATAAGAGGGGCATCCCTGGGAACCTGAGTCTGCCTGAGCCAGGACACCTTTGGTGGCGCTTGCAGGAGGCTGCTAGGAAAACAGATGCAACAAATCTCCTTTCTTGTTGGAAAAGAAAGAGGAAAAAATAGATATTCTATTAAATATCGATTGAGCAAAGCATTTATTCTTAGGCATGAAGGATAAGGCTTTTCCAACGTGGGCATCTGCTTAAGTGCCTTGGATACGACTGCCTTGTGTTGATCCCCTTTTGCATTCTGAGCAGCGTTGCACTGAGATGCTGCAGCACGAGGATGCTTTAAGTTGTGTATAACTCAGGGGGAGGGAAGCGTGCAGGAGCTGGCTTTCACTTGCTCCAAGGAATGGACTTTTGCACACATGCTGGAAGCCTCCGTTACATGGATGTGAAAGGCACACATCACGGGGAGTCTCCATCATTCCCAGACTGCGTTGCTTGTCGTAGAACAGATTTACCGGTGGGAAAGAAATTCCTCAGGTTGTAATTGTCGCGTCCCTTTCAAAACAGCTGACAACACACAAATAAATGTAGTTTGCTGTGGTATCACAAAGAGTTAGAGGGCACAAATGAAACATTTGTTGAGGGTAGTTCCTTCTTCAGAGGACTGCTTCAGCTGGGGGTCAGTGTAAGGTCCTGTGCTTGCAGCTACCCCTGTATTGCTCGTTTGCTCTCACCAGTCCTGGCTCAGCCCCACTCTGGAGGGACGTGCAAGCCTGCGGTGATGGTGGTGGCACCAGCAAAAAGGGTGACCCAGATTCCAGTGGCACTGGGGCAGGATGGCCTGCGGCTGTCCGCCAGTGTACCTGCTCAGGTGTTCCTGCTGCTGCTGCTGCTGCTGAAGCGAGAGAGCTGCCGTAGCTCCCCTGCTCTTGTTCCCTATGGAAAAAGTCACGTGAAATATCATGGGGTGAGACCTGTCAGGCCTTACTGAAGGAACTTTGAAAAGTCATATGATTTAGTAGAGAACTGCTCTGTCTGGAAACCTTATTGGAGGATGTGGACGGGCTGGAAATGCTGGCTTGAATGCTCTGCAACAGTTGACCTTGCAGAAAGGAACATTTTCTGTTCCACAAGGTCACTGAGAGACATTTATCCTGGTGCCTGGGGAGGCCATGCTGGAAAGTCTGGACTGCGTGAAGACTTCTCTTTGCCCTCTCTCCAGACATCTGTGCCATGAGTGTCTACATGCAAACATGCAGGCTTGTGTATATACCCTATATGTGTGCGTGTGGTATGCATGCAAATATATATGGTATGTGTGTGGTATATGCCATAGAAAAGTCATATGCCACATATATGTTTTTTTATCTCTCCATACATATATATATCCAGCCTAACATTTTTATTTTTGCACATGCTATGAAAAAAGTGTGTTTGAATATTTTCTGCTGCTCCTTTTTCACTGAATTCAAACACAGATGCCTGACAGTGAGGAGTTTTTATTAAAAATACTGAGCCTGTTTCCCTGAACCCAGTGACAGAAAGTAAAATCCAAGGATGGTGTTAGCATTTAATGGACCAGACCTTCAGTAGGAATAAATTGCTGTAACTTTACTAGTATTACTGAAGCTGCACCAATTTCCAGTGCCTTAGAACCTGAGCTCAGGGTTTGTTTTTTTTTTGTTTGATTGGCCTGCTTTAATGTCTTCAAATGACTCTTACTTGATTATTAGCAGAAAATACTGTGCCAAGGATCAGATCTGTGTACAAAGCATTCTGCTGTCTGTGTTGGCACACAGGTGGGGCTGGGCAGTGGTGGTGCAGGGATCGGCTGTACAGCTCAGAGAGCACAGTTTTGCCAACTGACTGTTTCCTGTCCCTTCTTTTAGGTTCACAGGTACAGTGGTAATGAAGTAAAGACAAGTCTACTCTGGAGGCACCTTTATAGATGATTCTAAGGATTAATAGTCCCCATCACAACATATTTGTCAACATACCTTTCAAATGAGATAATAATTACCTCTACCATAGATTAGTGACTAGTCCCAGCTCTTCTGCTCTTCCTTTGTCCACCTCCTCTTCCTGACGTGACTTGTTTTGGGCTCTTCCCTCAACATTAAATACAGCGCTTGGGTTCCAAAACTGAGGCAAGTGGAATAAAGGATATGCTGTAAATTGGTATTTGTAGGTCACTTTAGCCAAGCAAGCATTTCAAGAAGTCTATCAAAATGCTTCAAGCATGTAGAGCTACTATTGGGAGATCAGGTGAGGCTTGAAATGCATTCTGTAGTTGGCTTTCCTTGTCAGGTTTGATTGCGGGAGGTTACGATGGGACCGGATGAGAATTGACTGGGACTTCCAGTCTGCAGAAAATGTTATTGGGCAGGTCACTGTGAGCCTTCCCCATTCTGCTGGCCTCCCGTTCGGATGGCTGGAGTGATGTGCTGCAAACTGACAGCTCGGGGATGTGCGAACGAGATGCTCTCTGGAGTGCAGCTGCTCCGCTGGGCATTGCTAAGGTAAAGTTGGAATCTGCTGAGACGCCACTGGCTCTCTGCGATGCGGCGAAGAGGAATTAATGCTCGGATACCAGTGCTGCAGCTCTTGAAAGGCACCCTGGCATAACACTTGCACTGCTAGCTGCTAGGGAAGCTCCATTTCTTCTTTGGCTCTTTCTTCCCTTCCTTCAAACCCTGTGAAGTGAAGGAGAGCCTTTGGTCTATATCAGAAATTGCTGCATGTGCTGCCTTTTTAGGGGATGAAAAGAGAGCTTATCTCTTCTTTCCCCTCTGCTTGAATCTTTTCTATGCATTCCACCGTCTTACAGTCCTTTCCCCATCTCCTACTAGGTAATCGTTGTCTTTTAGGACATACATATTCTCTATTTTGCTGTCACCTTTGGGTTAAAATGCTAGTCAGTGCAAATGTTACTCTGTTGTCTTCTTTAAAGCTCACCTGTATACCAGTGGGTTATGACTTGTGTGCGTGATTTGGAGCAATGAAAACTATAATCTAGTAAACGTTGCTGTTGAACCTTTGGGACCCCAGTAGCTGTGTCCCATTTTGTGCCAGGCTGTGTCTGAAACCCCACACTGACCTGATGGATGCTTCAGCCAGCCATGAGTGTTGCTTCTTTATTGGGAATGATAAGCCAGAACACATGGATGCTGAAATTTAACTCTTACAGCTAGACCCTACCCTGTTTGAAGTGATGGTCTGGGAACACTTTTGTGGACCAAGTACAGTAGCGCTTATGTCACGTGAGCGTGGTGGAGATGGACCAGTAGGCGAGTAAGAATTGAGGGCAATCAGGCCAGAGGGAATTGTCCTACAAGCCACCAGTGGTACCCGGGATAACCTGTAAGCCTCTCTTCTAGTGTCTGAGGATGAGGGAGTCGAATCTGCCTTTGCTGTGTTTTTTTCGTGCCATCGCTATATTGTCTTCCTGTTATTAGGATTTCTGTCAAGAATGAATACTGTTGATGTTTTCTTCTACTGGCATGCATTTGTGATGCCTCAAGAACCGATTCACTGCTTGCTTTCATGCTGAACAGATTAAGTTAGGTAGCTACCAAAACACAGGGTTTGAAAGGGAGGTCAGTGAAACTGTTTGTGTATAGTCGTAATGCACAGTCGTTCTAGGCAGGTCTATCTCTTTTAGACTTTGGCATTCACTGCATTCTCCTTTATTTGTTTTGCTTTTTGAAAACATCATGGCTGTGAAATGAAGCAGAGTACCAATATCTGACAAACAAAGAAGATGGATTTGTGGTTTCTTTTTTATTTTTCTTCCTCTAGCACAAGTAATTACTTGCTTTAAAACTTCATCACTTTAGAGGCAAAAGTCTCACCAGGAGTGCAACCAGTGAGGGAGTCTGAAGTGGCTTAACCATAGCAATGTGCAGATTATTCACTAGCCTGTTGCACTGCATAAAGCTGCTAAAAAAACTGTGGAGCACTGTCATAAACATCACCAGCTTTACTTAGAGAGAGGAAGCATGATCTTTAAAAACAAGTAAACTGGCCCCTTTCTACCACCCCAGGAAACCTACAGAATAAACAAAAAAAAAACAACCTTGAGAACTGTACAAGCAACTGTTTTGTAAAGGAAAATATGTATTGAGATACAGTACAAGATACTCATCTCGTGCACCGTGTGCCCCTCTGGCTACTCGAAGAGCACAACAACCCCTGTTACACCAGCCTGCTAATATTCAGTGTTGGCCTGTGGGGAAGTCTCAATCTTCTCCTCCACCTGGTAATTTCACTTGTGTATGACCGCTTCAGCCACGTGTCACCACTCACTAACAGCAACGTCAGCTCCTCTCCAACTAAGCTTTGAGCTTTTACATGAGATCAGCTTTTTGCAGCGATCCAAAGTGAAGCCTGTTGGGAAGTTTCTGTTCTCTTGTTGTGGAGGGATCTGCTGAAAGCCAAACAGTTCTCCAGTCTTCTCTTCATCTTCTGGTTTGATCAGCTCTGGGGAGGTGTGGGGTTATCTGTGTATGGGTCAAAAAAAATCCATCAATTTATTAGATTGAGGCTCCTGTCTGGCATCTATTATTAAATATCTTATACATTAAAAAAAAAAACCCAAACCCAAAACTCTGGAAAGCACAAACCTATGAATGTCTTTATTGAAAGAATACAATTAAGGTTGTGGAAAATATGTGTGGAAAATGCCAGAGCAGATGTTATTCATGCAACCTGAGTTTAGCCAACACAGACATGTGCCTTACGCTGCAGTCTTTGTTCACATGATGAGATGTGGCACTCTTTGGTGCAGGAGGATTAGTATGACTAAAGGCCTTTTATAGTGGATATTTGGGAGGAGCTATGAGAGTGGCATCGACCCACCCAGCTCTATTTTAGGCAGATAGCCAGGCAGTCCCCCTGGGCTCCTTGGGTATTCATTGGAAAGAGGTGGGCGTTTCTAGGAGAGGTCGTCCCCGTCCCCCCAAGGAGTTAAGGCATGTGTGTTAGGAAGGCTGGATCCTCCCCTCTGGTCTTCTTGTTGTTTTTCTCAGCGTAAATAAAAGGTCGCTTACTGGTTTTCTGTCCTCCTTTCTAACCCCACCTTCTGCTTCTTTTATGCTGTTGTGAAATAAAGCCCATAAAGAGCACCATTGTCACGGTCCACTAAGAAGGCAACACCCCCTGGCCTTGAAAGCCTCCTGCATCTCTCTCCTCTGTGTGCCACAGATGGGTGGTGCGTGACGGCCAGGTTTTGACCCGGTTCTCACAGCCTCTGGAGCAGGCAGCACGGTGCGTCTCCATCACTTCATCTCCAGCTGCCTCACTCCCACCCGGCTCATTTCTCCCCAAAGATTTGTGGCGGCGGGGCAGGAGCACTGGCGGCTGCTGCGTGTTACAGGCGGTGGGGTGAGACCAGGTGACGGGCTGTAACTTCTCCATGTGTTGAAATGGCTGAGGGAGGAGACCTGCACGTTGCAGGCAAAGCCGGCTTTGCAAAAGTTGTTAGAAAGCACTTTTACGAGGAAAGCAAAGGGGTGGGAAAATCCCATCTCTCTTGCTTTTTGAGGTTTGAAATGAAGAGCTAAAGCTCTGAGTGCCGGTCCAGGGCATGAACAATACCTCCACCCAAATCCTAATGTCTTCCAAATGAGCGCAGATTTCAAGCAAGACCTGACCAAGGAAATGTGGATGTGGCTCTGTGTTAACCCTGGAGTGGCTGCTAGAGGACCTACCTGAGAGTGGTTTAGGGACCTGCCCCAGCTGCCTGAGGGCACTGCAGTGCCAGCGCTGCCACTGCCATGGGGAGCCCAGGTCCCGTGGGGCCAGCCTGCAGTTTGCGGCGCAGCTGGGTTAGGAGCTGGGACAGGAGATGGCCTTAACGAAGATGGTATGTGCTTTGGGAGGGAAGGGAGTGCACTGACCTGTGAAACACTTGCCCTCCCCACGCTCTCTTGCTGCTGAGAATACAGTCCCATTGTGGTCAGGGCATTAGGAGGTGGAGACCGGTATCCTAGGTCTGGCCAAGCCGTGGATTTACCCTGTGATTTTGGGCAATCTGGTTCACCTCTCTACGTTTTCCCCCGGCGGGGAGTCCCAAGCCACAAGACCCTAAAGGGCTGGGAGAGCTGTTCCCACGGTGTTTGTATAGTGCCTGCCTCCATGAGGGTGCGTGGCGCAGCTGGTGAAACTAATTGCCACCAGTAGACATACTGAGCAGGCCTGATGCAAGTGGGGGAAGAGGAGGAGGGGGACACTGAGCCTTCCTTGTTCTCTAGATGTTGTTGTTTTGGCTTGTCAAGCCTCCCCATGAATGAATCTAATGACAGCCGAACGTTTGCATGAGCTTTATGAGCTGGAACTTCCTTGGGACACTCGGGTCACTTTGGGCTGCAGAAGTGGGTTCTTGTTTTCCAGAGTAACCTCCTTCTCAGTCATTGAGCAGCTTCTGGCCTCCTTTGGAGCAGGGAGAGGTGAAGTAACAAAATAGCAGTGTACAAACAGCAGAGAAATCTAGAAGCAGCTTTGTCATGAAGGCCTGAACTGTGTCTTAGTGTTTCTTAACTGGGTCCTTGGTTTTAATGCAATTAATGTAGTCTGAGGTTACATGAATTCATTCAGCTTCTTTGCCTTCAGGACTAAATTGGTTTCTTAGGGAGGTCTGGAAGTCTCTTCCCTAACCCATTACAGTGCAACATGATATGATGTGTATAAAGGGGAGCACAGCATCTGAGCTAGAGAGTATAGGCTCAGCTGCACAAAAATATTTGCATGTCCAGCTCCCACTAATCAGATGTCTGAGTACATTTGTTTTCTGGGCTGAGGTGATAGCATTTGGAGAGAGGGAATAGGGCAAAGAAAGCTTCCCTTTTTTTCCCCCAAAGGAATAAAAGCAGTTTCCATCAAGAAAATCAGAACAATTACTTGAGTTTATTAAATCATGCTGCCTTTACTGGTAGTGGCTTATCTATTCTCCCATATCTTCCAGCCTGCTGACCAGGCTCTCCAGCTGGTCTGCATCTCCCCTAGTGCATCATGGTCTGCATGTGCACGAGGGGAATGGCATGGTGTCGCTGCATGGTCGGAGCTACGTAGTCTAGGCAAAGAGTGTGAGTCATGGAACGAGACTGAATAATCATGGGTTGCTCTGGTGAGAAAGAAGGGAGGAAACTGGTTTAAAGCAAGAGTCAAGACCAAACAATGTCTCGTTGCAGGAAAGCTGAAAGTTTGTTTTGGATCAGAACATCAAAACAATATCTGTCAGTCTTTCCAAATGGAAAACTTCAATTTTTAGTTCAGAACTGAACTGTTTCACTTTCTGGATGCCAGAATATCTTTGGTGGATTTCTATGAAAATTGAAAAATGTCAGCCAAAAGCAGACACTTAGGGTAAAACTCTGTTTTCCATTTAAAAAAGCAGCCTGAATAGGAGAACTGTGTGGTCGTTTTTTGGCATTGCAGCACTGGAATGTGCATTCTGTGTATGAATGAAGAAATGTTCATTTTAAAAGGTTCCTTAAACTCTCTCTTGGGACATGCCGGAGAAGGGGATGTGCCAGCATTGATCATTTTGTAAAATGCTAACTATGAAGATGGGGAGAGAATAGCAGTAGTTAGCTCTCATTGCATGGGTACTTATGGTAGTTTTACTGCTCTAGAAAATTAAATGTACTTTTTTGTTATTCCCTTTGAGAAATAACGGAAATATTTTTCACGCACTCTTTTCATGAGGGACATGGGTGCCGATTTGCTGTAACAGAACATTTCCCTTGCAGTTCCTCTGTGGACATTGATTATTTATACCACTTGTGCCTTAGTTGCCTTACAAAGTTGCCGCCTTGAAAACCCTGATGGTTCCCTGAGGGCAAGAGGCTGCCTCCCGCTCTGGAGGCACAGCCCCACCGGGGCACTGGCAGCTGGAGATATCCCCAGCCCTCCCGTTCCTGCTCCCCATGCGCCATGGTGGGTAGGACAGAGAGGGAGAACGTTGTGCCACCAAGCGTGGTGTCCTCTCCCTGTCTCGTGGCCAGACAGCTCGTGGGATGGAGGGCTGGACAGGGCCAAGAGGGAATGGCTCTACCTTGCCTGCGAGGGCAGGAGCTCCTGCCCTTGCTGCCTACTGACTTGCAAGGGAATCAAGTGGCTCCAGCTTTCCTTTTCCTGCGCTTTTTCTCCCAGTCTGGCGCAGAGGAGTGGGAAAGCTCATCCCCTGGGATTCCCCTGGATGGACCGGCAAGACCATAGCACAGTCAAGCCCCAAATAAGCAGTGAAGGAAGTGGGAAAGGACAGGAACTCGGATACTGTGTCACAGCGGGTTCAGTTAAGCGTCTATCTTGGGATATGTTTGTTTGTTTGGGTTTTTTAACTTCTTTCTTGTTTTAAACTTTGATAAGGCTTTTGCTCTCACTGCTGTTTTTGGCCATCAGCCTGGACATGCATCTAAGCAAGAATAGACTCTTTTCTGTGCTTCGTTTTTATTTTCCTTGAAAGGAAGTCAGACCTTTTTGTAGACACTTACTGTACAGAAGCAAAAAATGTGGTGCAGACAGTTCATAATAACCATGACTCTGCAGCTCTGCTGCACACCGCGGTGATACTAATTCACCCAAGCTATATTTCCTTTATGCTAAAGCTGTAGAGGCTGTTTTGGAAGGGAAAAAAGTCCTCCTGTAATCTGCTTCACTGTGCTGGGACCAAATGGTATGGAGACTGGTGGGAAAGGGAAGCCTCCCGCCCCACACTACCTTTCAGCAGGCTCCTTGCCTGTTCCTGTTTCTATCACAACTGGTTGGCTCCATGCGCTCCTGCCATGAGGAGCAGATGATGTGTTTCTCTGCTGGTTGCTATGCCAATATGGAACAATAAGCTTTTTTCCTCCTCTTTTTCAAAACAGATTCATAGTTCAGAACTATATATATACACACATATGTGCATGTATACTTTTACGTATTTGGAAACAAGCAGTTGTTACTGATGGAAATTACAGTGAAGACATTATCTGATTATTTTAGATACCAGCCTGGGCACCTGTCTCACGGCAGTATTTATCAAACTGTTTCTGGTTTTCAGGTCATCATGACTTTGTTGAGAATAGCCTGGGGTATAATTGATGGTGACCCATCTATGTGGTTTTAAACTTAATCTTTCTTACCTTGTTTTACAATGTTTCTGTCAGTCCATCTGTCAGTTATATGTCCTTCATTTTGCTCAGTGGCTTAGACTGGAGATACACTTCCTGTTTCTCTTCCAAAATGACTTCTAGAAAGGCAGAAGGAACATTTCGCAGGCTACCCCTGGTTATGCAAAGCGCAGAGTAGTTGTCATGATTATCAAGATAATTTATCAGTGGACAATTGAAACAGGAAAACTGTAATTCATCTCCCAGTCCTTGCAATCAAAAGACATAACCAAAATAAATCTTGGTCATGAAGCAAAATTGTCACAAACAAGGAACAAAGGTAAAATACACCTTTTTACTAGAAGTTGCAACACATTTGAGCAAAAGAGTGTGTGTCATAGCCCATCGTTCAATTTCATTAGCGCTTGTGTCTTGGCCTGAGTAATACCAGTTGTTTTCTGTAGGCAACTGGAGTCATGTGTATTTAGTCTGGTGATCCTAGTAATGTCACCCAGATGGGAACTTTCTAATGAAAGAATGGATGGGTTTGGAAGGGACTTGCCTACAGTTCTAAATAAAGATGGTTGTCGTCGAGGTTTCCATAGTGAGTGCTGGAGCATATGTGGAGGAAGCTGGCAGGGTTGACAGCATGTTCCAAAAGCCAAATACCCTCTTCCCATAAATGGTCAAAACTCCATTTACACCTGCGGGGAATGCGGTCTGTCATTACCCCAAATAGCGTTAACTGTTTTCACACCCTGCCTAATAATATTAACTTTCCCCAGAGGTCTCCATTTGTTACCCCTGTCAGTGATGGCATGATGACTGGAGCCAGTTAAAGGCCTTTTCTGCAGAGCTGGGTGTAATGAGGAGGGAGAAGGAATCCTTTGCCGGAGATCCGCAGACTAGAAAAGCTCAGTGGACTTTCACACTTGACATGAATTATACAGCAGGCCTTCTGGAGAGAAATAATGTGGACTCCCTGAGGAAAGCAAGCTCTGGTTTGCAGGGGGAAGGAGAACACTGACTGGCCTTTCGAACAAGTGGTTGTTTGGATTCAGTGCTTGCTGAAGGAGGTAAACACACCTGTCTGAGGGATATTTGAAGGTAGCATCATTGGCTAAGCTGTGTCCGAAGGAACAGTAACACATTTTAAAAAAACATCTATTTTTTACCTTGTGCGTTCTTCTAAATCCTGTCTCTGTTGCTATCATTCTAGCTGGGACAGGATGCTCATGTTTGACTGGACAGTTTCTTTATCTACTTTATTCATCCTCTTGTATGCAGTCGCAATACTCATGTTGCTGTTTATGCTTTTCTGAACAGCTCTGATGTTTGCTCTTGTTTTATAACATTAAAATGAAATAACCGCTAGGAACCCATGATTGTTGCTTGAGTAAAATCAGGGTGTCAGAAGAAGAAATACCAGAAGAAAACACCCATTTCAGTCTCAGGGTCACGTGTTTCTATAACTAACAGCAAATATAAAAATAAAGTGGTGAAAAATATTACCATGGTGGTGAATTCCCTATTAGAAACATGCGAACATGTCCAAAACAGTCACCTTATTTCTGCGCGCTGTATCTCATCCACAAGAAATGGTTTGAAGCTAAACTGGTGGGTGGAAATTTCTAAAGCAGGGAGCACTATTTTTTTTCTCTTAACAAAACTGAAGCAAATTCTGAGGTGGCTATTCTAAAATAAGGATGGAATTTAAACAGGAAGAGTTGAAAACCTTGTTTACTCACTTTTAATTAACCTGCTTATTGTGGCATGATTCTGCTCCAAAGTGCATCACATAGCTGTTGGTATTGCAGGGAACTTACTCTGGGCTGATGCCCAGCACAGAGTTGATCAGATCCTGGCCTTGGGCTCATAGAATCGTAGAATGATTAGAGTCGGAAGGGACCTTAAAGATCATGTAGTTCCAACCGCCCCACCATGGGCAGGGGCACTCCACACTAGACCAGGTTGCTCAAAGCCCCATCCAACCCGGCGTTGGATGGGAGTGGTGAGTGTGTATCTTTCTAGAGCACACATACCCAGTAATGTTTTTCTTCCATACTTTAAACTGAAATGCAATGAAAAAGACAGGTAAACAGACAGCTGTTGGGGTCCCTGCAATGGACCCTCAGCAGCGGGGAGTCCCACACACCCCTCACCATTAGGAGGCTTCGGCTGTGTCCATGGCAACTTTGGGGTTGCAGGAAACCTGCCTCTTAAACCTTCTGACCATTTCAGGGCTTGAAAGGCTGAGGACCTGGGAAGTTCCCCCTGAAAAGCGACCACAGGGTTGGTCACTCCTTTCCTCCTGCACCTCAGCCACTGTTTTTTGCGGGGGGCATGCAGCAATGCAGCCGCAGCGGCAGGCGTAGCCTGTGCTTGGGGAGGTTATTGCTGGTGGGACTCAGCAACACTCCTGCAGCTCATTTCTGCCTTTGTTACAGCCTTGAGCTATTTGTAGCCTTGAGGTATTTGGGAGAAGAGCTCTTCTCGATTTAAATGGTTTGGCCAAAAGAAGCTGCAGGAGGGAGGGTTCCTACATGGAGGTATTTCTCTTAACTGTGGCTCCAGGGTAAAGGTGTGGCAGGGAATTTTGCAGTGTGTGACAGTGTGCACAGTTTTAGACACCCTGACTGGGCTCAGCATACCTGCCGTTTTACAGTGCATCTCAATCCCAACATTCTGGTTTTCACAAAAATCCCCGAATCCCTCTCTTCTCTTGAAACAAGCCCAGGTGTCTTTTGAGCTCACGTACAGCCTTTGTTTCAGCTGCCTCTCCTGGTAACTTGTTCCACATGTTTATTACCCTTCAGCTTAAACAGTTCTGCCTGACAACTTCCCTGTTTACTCCCAGTTGTTTTATTTGAAAAAGTTTGCAGCCTGTTTTGACATCCCTTCCCTTCCTTCTCCCTGCTCCTCTACCCTAGCGTGGTAGAGGATAGATACCTTGATCACCCCCTTCCATGATTTTGAAAATCTTGAATCACATCCAAGTATTGTCTTTTCAAATGGGAATAAACATAACATACCCTCACTTCACCCACCTGATAATTTAGGCCCCGGTAAGAGCCAAGGTCTGGTTTCACTTTTTGTTGCCCTGCTCTTGCACCCTCTAAGGCAATAATATTCTCGCTGTGATATATGACTAATACAGAGCATCTGTTAAGCCTCCATCTCCAGAACATGCCACTGATTTCTCGTTGTTATTGCTGTATCTCTACTAACACAAGTTTGTATCCCATTTCTCTTTTTTTTCCTTTTCTCTGATGTTCTGCCATACATTGGTGGCTTTAATTATGTTTTTTCCACGACAACCCTTAAAATCCTTTACCTCTACAAAGTGTCATGCCGTTGTGGTACTTAGCATATACAGCTTTGCCCAATTCCTTTCTCAGGGATTAATTTATTTTGTGCTTTTTGTGTTGAGCTGCATTTGCTGAGTAAACCAAATTCTTCTGCATTGACTGTGCTCAGCCTAGATTTATTTCCTAACATGATGGCTAGAACACCATGTGAAGATACTCTTTTCAATTTCTGTATTGACATCAGTGTACAAGTACAAACGTGGTACTGTGAATCAAAAGCAACTCTAAAGGCCATAATGTAGGAGCCCTAATCAAACATAGCATAGGTCATGAGGATGTTTTTGTCAGGAAGATGCTGACACAGCAGCAGTGTTTGGGGCAAGTGGGATGGGAAAACCCTGGTAAATCTGACCCCTCCACTCAGTACCCTTTTCCCAGAATAAAGCTCCCACCCCGTATCTGATTTTATCTCTTGCTCCACAGCCACTATTCCATCCTTTTACTTTGCAATCCATACCTTTCTGTTTGTCTCCATTAGTCATCTCTGACGCTGGACCTTGTAAAAACTTTGAAAAATCTAACCTTACTGTGCTACAGAGCATCTGTCATGTTTTTCTTATCTGCCACGGCAGCACTATCTTCGAAAATATCCAGCAGGTTAGTTAAGCATGACCTCCCGTGTCTAAATGTATGCTGGCTGTCCTTAATCAAACTGTCTTTCCAGGTGTTCTCATGTCACATCCCTTAAAGGTTTCCTGTGCCAGGTGTTAATCCTACTGCTCTATAATTTCCTGGTTTGGTTCTTGAGCTCTTTGGGGGGTAGGCAAAAGAAGCCAGAGTGCCACTTTCAGCCTTAAAAAGGTCTGCCACACTCAGGGTACTTTAGTAAGTATCTTCCTTACCCCCTCTGTTACCACCATTCTTGCTTGGTCTCATTAATGGGGGCTGACTGTTAATGGGCACTTAGATCATCTTCACCTTTCCAAACCAGCTGGTATTTCAGAGGCATGACAAGTTTTTATAACCGAGAGGATACATTGGTGCTTTGCCAGAAAACCAAAGGCCAAACCTGGTGTACTCAAAAGGGAGTAATGTTGTAGCTGCCCGTATTTGTTAAAGGGGAAAAAGCTTGAAGAAATGGCTCAGACCTCCCGTACCAAGATAGAGTGCCTTGGGTTTTCTTCAGAGATGGGTTGGTGGATGGCTCATTTCTTAGAACTGCAGTAGTTATGATGATAGGAACAGTGCTGGTGCCCTTTTTTTGGGCCCTGGAAAAACAACCTGCAGTGGAGAGACTGTACTTCTTCTTGATGAAGACGGTAAATTGTCCTGTATGTGATGAGTCTTCCCTCTTCTGTATGCCAGATTGGAGATTATTTTCATACTCCAGAAAGCCATGCCATTTCCTACTCCTCTCTTCCTATGTGCTAATGATCTATAGTCCATGAAAGGTATTTTTTTCACACTGGTTGAGTTTTAGGCTGGTGGCCTGTATGGAGGAACTGAACCAAAGATCAGCTGTATGGGTCTTCATTCCCATTTTTCAGTGAGTAAAAGATTCACATTTCTTAGCTTACTGCTGGGGGTGAGACATCAGCGCCAAGAAAGTTAATTAGCATGAGTAGGTGTTGAGGGGCCTTTTTCTTCCTTGTGGCTCTACAGAAAGAGAGAATAGAAGTGAAAGAATAAAGTGGCAGATGGATTATCTTATATCGTCATAGAAAATATTGAAAATCTGCATTATAAAACATGTAAGTAAAGACAAATGTCATTCTTCACTCCACTGTGTGAATTCCCAAATTCATGTCTCTTTTTGAAATATTACATTAAAATGGTCCCATTTTAGCTCCATTAGAACTGAAAGCATACTCCTGTATTTCTGTGCTAAACGTTATATTCTTAAAGAGGCCATGATAATATTTAACTAAACCACTTTCTGGGTTTTTTAAATACCCAGCGCAAAAGCGTTGCATGCCTTTACAGATCTGAGTAACTGGAATTACCTTTATGGAGTGTCCTCATTTGCTTTTTAATTAACCTCCATACCCTTAATGTTGTGATAATTAAGGGGTATTCTTTACAATCTCAGATCAGAAGAGCACATACTGCCATCAAATACAGGAGATGTCTGAATAAGAGGATTTGTTGAGTCAAGGCCAAACAGCAGCCTCTTTCTTTTTGGTCCGTGGGTCAGTGTGATAAATGGGATTTAATCTTTGTCCACACAAGAGCAAAAGCAAGCAGATAACTTTATGTATACAGGTGACGGGAGTCTTGCTGTTGATTTCACTGCATGAGCGGGGGCGGTTCGTAGCATTTGAAGAAAAGCAGGTACGTTAAGGGTTTGACTCACTGGTGCTGTAGGATGAACTTGGCCTTGAATAAATCAAGTCCTCTTGCTCTCCTCCCCTCAGTTCCCATTCACTGCTCCTTCAGTTAGAAAGCTGCCAATATTTCTAAAAGTTTGGGGGGACTCTGCCTCCAGGTCAGGCTCTTCAAAGCCCAAAGGGCAGCTGAAATGCCTAGGAGGTTCCCAAATGCCTCTAACATTTTGGTCCCTAATACCTAGGTAGTAACTGCAGAGTTTTATGTGTTTCTCTTACAAAGCCTTTACAGACCTTTTTTTCCCCCTCAGGTTTTGCATTTCTTGTTTTCAAATACCATCTCCTTTAGAGATATGCCAAAAGAAAAAAAAAGGCAGAAGCATGAATATGCAACTGAGAAAACTCTTTCAACAAATATTATTACCACAAACCTGCATACCAGTCTGGTTTCGTTACTGTAGCAGCAGCACTAGTGAGGTATGTTCTCAGGCTGTGAGACCATAAATCAAGTGCAAACTCTCTAGTTGTGTCCAGTAGGAGCTTGTCCCATTCTTCACTATTCCACTACCTGTGCTTACTGTGTAGTTCTGGTTTGGACAGTGGAACATCTGAAGCATAATTTGTAGAGGAAATCACTTTCTTCTCAAGCCACCAGGCAGAAATGCCAAATTTTATGTTTCCATCAGCTGAGAATACATTTTCTTTTGTGAGTCAACTTCATTCTGGTTGCTTAACAGGTATTAGTGAGTCTGGAGGCCTGAAAGCATCCAACTAATTCTTTTAAAAAATTAACAGAATATAAAATTATATTCAAATTTTGTTTGAAAACAGTCCAGAAGAATGTGGATTGCCTCATCATTGTTAGGCAAATAACTGGGCGAGCAGGCTGCTTAGTTTTGTTAGAGGAACAAATGTGGAGTGAAATGACTGGCAAGACACAAATAATTGGTTTGGCCAGTGGCCTGATTTGGCTGGTTGGTCAGTTCGTCTGTCTTTGTTTCTTTCTCCAACAAAAATAAATGAGCTTCCCAGTTCATCTTTCATTTTCAGTAGAGCAAGTCTAGCCAGTCAGTTTTCTTCCTTGATTGATCAAAAGATCCAGAAACAGAAATGCAACCAAACCATGTGCAGCATTTGAAGGAAGGCTGTCAAATTATTTTTATTAAGTTGATTAATTGCAGGAAATTCCACTTTGTGACTGACATACTACACTACAGATGCTCTTCAAAGAAAGGGATTGTTCTTTCAAGAAACCTACGATGTGTTGAGTTTCTTTGGGCCTATTTTCTACAATGTTGAGCTTTGCACCTGTAGCCTTTTTGGTTTGTCTTTCTTTTTAAAGCAGGGGAAAATATAGGTAAGTAGAAATTTTGGTTAACATAGCTCTCAAATTTCTTTGGCTCACAGCTATTTTAATGCCAGTGGAGCGAACCTAGTGTGTGCAGTCTTTTGCTGATGGGCATCCCATCTATGCTGGCAAGACTTGCACATCTAACTTCCACTGGAGAAATGGAAGGCTGAGCATGACTAGAGATGACAAACCAAGAATGTGGTACGCACAAGAACATGCCACTCAGAAAATATGCAGAACGAGCTGCAGAATAATGGAGAAAACCCTCTTTTTCTCCAGAATAGAGAAAAACATCCTTTTCCAGTCCCCCCCATCTACATTTGCTTTGATCTGAGGTAGCTATTGAGGAGTCAATAGCTATAAATGTGTTTTTTCTGGCTGGCTACATTTCACTAAAGCCATTGGTCAAAACAGTTGCTGATGGACAGTTTGGTATTGCATACAGAGCAGTGTAGTCTTCACGATAGATACGAGGCTGCTCTAGGTGGTTTGGTGACTTGACTGCATACTGCTGATGCGCTCTCTCTGTTGTGTTCCACATCCCCTCTTTTTCCATTGCACTACAAATGAAGTCTGCTTTTAATGAGACTCCCTTCTTGCACATTCCCTTGCCCATTTCTGTAGTGGACAGCATTAATCCGAGATGAGCTTGGAGCAGGGAGCAACAGGACAGTGAGAGCGCACTCTTCAATGAATGTGAGTTCATTCTTTCTGCTGAAATGGTTCACCTGTTTTCCATGCATCCAAACAGCTACAATTTCAGTATGATCTCATACATTGTTTCCCCTGGGCAGCTTCGGATGGCTTATCTCCCCCTTTGCTTTGGCTGTAATCCCCATACCTGTTTACTTCTACTGCACTGTATTGTTGTTTTACCTACGTGTCCTTAATGTACTGCCCGGGTTTTATTTTCAAGCTGATCTCCTTTGTGTCTTTGGCTTTACTATAGATTCAAATGGACTTGTCTACACACCCAAATGCATCCTTTTTTCTGCACACTTTCCCTTTTTTCAGTAAATGCTTTATTTAAACATATGAAGAGTTTAGTCTTTTTAGCCATGTAGTTGTTCTCATCACTTGTGCTGAAAGTTATCTATTACATAAGATTTTGTGAGGAGACTAAAAGTTTGTACTTTTTACTATGTTTGTTGTCGTTACTGCCTTTGAGTACAGTTCAAGATTTGTGTGGTGGGATGTACAGCTATGCATGTGAGATACTTGTGTCACATGTGTTTATGATTACCTTGGAGTACATTCCTAGGTTTCTGCACCAGTGGAATAAATTGCATTTAGTTTGCAGTTCTGACCTTCTCACCTGCACTCTGCTCACTATAATCTTACTCTGCAGGAATTGCTTTGAACACCTCAATTCAATAAGGCTGTTTTTATACAACACACTATTTTCTAATAAAAATAACCTGCTATAAAAATACTTTTCTTTTTTCCCCCTCTGCTATCTCTTGCAGCCTCCACTGAGTCACAGCAAGGAATGAATATTATGCTGATCTAAAACTTAAGCGCTACAGGCTTAGGACTGTATATATTAAGAACAGATTATCTCATGAATCAGCTAGGCTAGAACAGAAGATGTTTCACCAAGATCCTTGAAAGCTTTCTTTTACAACTGGGAGGAATAATGAAATGCGATCACACCTTAGAAATAAAAGAATTATGTGGTTCAAGACAGAGGATAGAAATGATTTATCCTATTAGGGAAAAGGAAAGTAAGGCAAAGGATAAGGCGAAGCAGGAGGCAAGGAGACAAGCCAGGTTGTCTCTCTTCTTTTCCATTTGTTCCCTTCATTGCCACAAGCAGAACGGCAGAATTGCTCTTTAGGGCCCTGCTCAAACTATCTCACTTCTGTGAGCATCCCCGTGTGAGGCACCTACGTCTTTTATTTTCTAGAACTTTATGCTTTTCCTCCTAATTATCTGTTAGGGATCCAATCCAAGAAGTTTGAGTACAATTTAATTGCATCTAGTAAAAGATAACTTGTGCAATGGTTGCTTCAGAAAACTTCTTCTATTTTTAATCTGCATGTGAAAACATTTGGTTACAAGCTCATGTTGAAATGGCATGTATAGATACTGTCACCCAGACATCAGCAGGAAAGCAGTGCATTGCGTCGTCTGTCTATATATGTGCTCCATTTTGAACACTTGCCAGTTTTCTATGCTTGAGCTAACTACTATGTTGAGCTCAATTAAAAGTCTTACAATATATGGTGGTTTAAAATGGTTATCACCAGCATGCACAGCAGATGTTTTGGGAACATGTTTTCAAGCAGAGATAGCAGCTGACGGTGACTGTTTTGGTGCAATGCAATACTAAGCACTGGACAGGAGGTCTCTCATCTCACCTTCTCCTCCCGTATTTAGTCTGATGGTGCAGAAACTCAACAGTGAAGTCACACGTTAGACCACCTGCGTGTCAAGAGATGGTCTTCTAGTATCCGCATAGTTTATTTTATGCACCCAAAAGGGTACGACAATTTGTTTCCGAAATGCAGAGGGAGGAGTTAGAGCATGGCTTTGGTTGCTGCAGCGCTGGAGAGCAGTGGGACGTGCCCTGAGCAGACCCAGCAAGGAAGGACAAAAAGCTAAGAAGGCACCATGTGTTTGTTTACACCCAGTCTAGGCAAATGTAGATCCTCCCAACCTGTGGGCCAGCTCTGCTGTGAGATCTGAAACGTGATTTGACTAGGAGTAAGTCTGATTAGCCTGACTTTGTAATTAAGTCAGACTTAGTCAGTCTGCCTCTGACTAAGAGTAACTGCATCAAAAACGCAGGAACCGGTCGGTGCGCAGGGGTGGTTCCAGGGGACCGATGTGGCTCTGCTGGTTCACATTTGTTCCAAAAACAGCACCGGGGTAACTTTGTACTGGCAGGCTTTATGCGGGATTGAGTGTCGTCCGTCCTCCCACAGCTGGCGTGAGGCCAGCATAAACTCTGTATCATGTGTTCTAGCTAATTCATCTTAAATGTGATTATGTGCCCTGGGCTGATCCAGATCAAATGTGTGCTGGGAGCAAAGAGCCAGGATTAATGATCGTGGAGGCGTGACCTGAATTCAGCCATGGAAGAGAAAGCTGTGATGTAGTCTGGTTGCTCCGACAGAGCTGCTCAGCGCCTCCTTCCTTGGGGAGCAGGAAAGCACCAGATCACTCATGGGAAAGGTTTTTCATGGTGGTGGTGTCACTTTGTTCCTCTCCAAAGGCACCTGTGTTTATTCTCTTCCTTTGAACTATTTAACTGCACATGTGGAGAATGACACAGGAATTAGGTGATGCCTCTGTAAAATACCAGCTTCTGTTTTGCTGTAGTCTCTCCAGATCTGATGACTGAGTTGGACCTTTCTGTTGCAAGGATTGGACCCAAGGCTCTCTTAAATTCTTAATTTAATTCTTAATTTAAAAGACTTGTTGAACACAAGTGCCACCCACGTGTTTCTTTCTCTCTTTCCTTGACTTGAGGTGGCAGGCAGGGCTGTTGGATGTGTTCCCGGCACATCTCTGCACTGGAACGCAGAGGTTTCTTCCTGAACCTCCTGCTCACCAGCCTGTGGTGATGGCTGTCCAAAAGGCCCGTCAGCCCTGCTCTCTGTTGCCCGGCCGCGTGGTTCACATTTGTCATGGGTGCTAGTAATGGATAAGACTTTAGGTGGGAGACATGGCTTTTCCTGGCAGGTCGCTGGCAGGAGGAGGATTTGTAGGTCTGATCCCTGTAACCCAAGGGACCTTCTGGCTGCAGAGCCATTGCAAGGCATGGAAGTTAACATCGAGCATTCTGCAGGACAAAGGAAAAGCTCTAGTGTTTTTGCAAGAACTTCACCAATAGAGAACGTACAGTGACGATCTCCTATCACCTTACAATCCAAATACAACTGCCCAAATGTCAGCATTGTAAACTGAAGCTCAGATGGTGGCTGGCTGAAGAGAAGCCAAGGTTGCTTGAGCTCAATGTGGAAACGTGGAGGTAGTTTTGCAGCGTCCTGCTTGCTCCACAAAGGTACCTATTTTGGAAACATGGGGTTGTGCTTCACCGACCTACTTGTCCGCCAGCCTGACCCTCATGCTAAAAGCCACTGATCACCTTTGGCTCCTCCTGGTCTCATGTCCCAAACCATCTGCAGCAGAAGCTTTGGCCAGGCTCCCATCTTCCACCCAGAACTTCGCGATCTCCATAAAACCTACTCGTATTCTTCCGCAGTGGTGCTTCTTTCTTCTCCTGCTCTATAACCACATTGCCATCCACTTTGAATGGCTCCCTCTGTTTCACCACTTTATGCTCAAGCCCCCTTATCCTCTTACTGGTTTACTTCTGTGTGCGTGCTTCTCTTCCACGCTGTCTTCTGACTCATTTGCTCCACCAGCACTGCTAACCTTGCCTGTAGGTTTTTCATTTTGTTCACGAAACATACTTCAGATGTGAAATCTGCAGTTGATCTGTAAGTAAAGTCTTTTTCTGGCCCTGAAGATACTCCTTAACCCTGTTTTCTACATAGAATTACGCAGCTGAGAGGCACTGGATGAGAGGAGTCAGCACTTCGTAATAATATTTCAGATCTACAAATTGGAAGCATTTGCTTACATCTTTCTTACCATACCTTTGCATATTACTTTGGCAGACAGTGGTGAAATACTTGGATCACCAACTCCCCCAGGCAGAAAGCAGGTCCTCCTATCTGTTTTTTACCTGGCACTGGTGCTGTTATCACATGAGCTTCTCATGATGGTAATTGGACCTGGGATATTTTTTTCCCCGTATAAAGTTTGTGAGGTTTTGATGAAGTATTTCCCCTAACACGTAAATATTTTGCTTCTGAAACACTGCCAGTGAGTTTTGTAGTTAATAGATGCTTCAGGCTTCAACTCTTTAGCCTGGTCAAACCAATGTCTCCCCTGTGGTAAAGGGACACAGCCCAACCCACACAGGTACCTAACGCAGGGTTGTGAGGGATGCAGGACATGACTCTTGGGCGAGAGCATGTGCAACACATGGAAATAGTTTCCCAGGTTCAATGCAGCGGCATTTAACACCTGTACTTTATGGGATTTAGTGCGCTGAGGTTTTTCAATAGAAAACAGAAGTTTAGTACAAAGTATTCCTTAAGCAGAAACCCAGTTTTCTGCAGAGTTGTTTTCCAGGGGAAAAATTTCTATCAGCTCTCATAATAGTGATAATAATGATAATAATGATAATAATGATAATGATAATAATAATAATAATAATAATAATAATAACTGAACTCTGAGCTGCTGCTGTATTTTAAACCTCCAGGATCTTTGGAGCTATGTTGAAGACTGTACATAGCTGTGCAGTGTTGAAGGCTCTACATCTCTTACTGTACTGGGGATGCAAAGCTATCTTTGGAGAAAATAAAGAGGGTCAGAGTATCGGTGTAATCAGTAACAAAATCAAAGGAGGTTTGGAAATTCATTTAATCGTCGTATTTCAAACCTGTTTTTAAAGTGACCTGGGAAACAGCGTCTCGCAATGTTGGAGGCTGCTGGCACAAACCTCCTCTCATTCATATCTCAGATGCTGAAGGATGAGAGACGGTTTCATTTTTGCAAAATTATATTAAAAAAACACTGAAAATATCTGTGTGTGCAACTGCCAGTGGGCAAATTTAAAGTAGTGGATTGCTCTTCAGTATTAATCATGTTAATTTATGGCTAGATATGACTCATTTGATTACTTATGAAAATCAAAGCCGAGCGATTTTCTTTACTGTGTGTAGGAAGAGGGAAAGTGTATGTATGTGCATGTGTGTGTGTGTGCGTGCGTTATCAAAAGAGGGAGTTACCCCACCCATCACACTCCTTTGCTGCTTTTCATCCTTGCAACCTATGAAAGAAGAATTAATGCGAAATCAGTTTTCAGTGCTTTTGATTATTTTTTTTATTATTATTTTTATTAAGGACTGCCTGTCCCAGCAGTTTGCTTCATTTTTTCCTGGGGATTTCTCAACTCAAGATGTCTGACAGAACTATAGGAGGTTTCACATTCAGTGTTTTGATGGTTTCCCATGTTCTGTTCTTTATTTTTGGAAATTACCACAAGAATAGCTTGAACCAGTTTGACCTGTTTGTACATCTCATGGCACAATGGGGCTCTAATTGAGGCATCTCACATTACTGAGCTGATGCCATTATTATTTAAAAGCAAGTAGGTACCTATTAGGAATATTTATTCCCAGTCTTCTATCAAGAAAGCAATTTTCTAAAGAGAGTCGTGTTTTTGTCTTATTTAGGGTATTGATTACCTACTGCTTTGAAATAAAAGGAGATTTATATGCTCTGCTGATAGATAATCTGGGAAGGACTGTTGAGGTAAGATTGAGCCCCTAGGCTGGGAGCCAAGAAGAGAGAGGATGTTTCGCGGCTTGGCTCTGCCTTTCTCACATGATTCATCGGATGCTATTTAAATCTCTTTGTACCTCTGTTCAGTTCTCGATTTCACAAGAAAGTTGTAATCGTTGTAATTGTGGATGCTGAGCTCCCTGCCTCCTGGGGCCTGCAGGAACGCTCGCCATGATACGGAGACGATGTGCAGACAGCTCTTCCGCTCCGCTGGCGGCCCCAGGTAGTCAGAAGTCATGCCCAAGTCATCTGAGATTTGTTTTAACTTTTTTTTTCATGTTTGTTTGTTTTTTAAATCTGGAAACATATTGAAGTGTTTCAAGTCTTTTTTATTAACCTACAGTGAGATTAGCTAGACAAATTCTTAGTTTTAAATCAAAACGAGGGCTCTTGCAATCAGGTGATGCCGAGACCTGAGGCTTTCAGCAGGGGTCGATGTACATTAGAACACAGTGGTGCAGATGGGGTTCTTCCCAGGAAAAGAATTGTGGAGCTGCAGAATGAGCGGTGAAGGAACTTGCATGTTCCGTAGTGGCAGTAGTAGTTTCGGAAAGCTCCCTCAAGAGGAAAAAGGGCTGTTGATAAATGAAGACATCGGGGGAATCTGTAGGCAAGGAAAAAAAAAAAAGAAAAAAGAAAAATGAGCAGTTTAAAAAAAGGCGGAGGAGTGAATCTTCATGCTTTCAGACAGATGCAGAATTAAGGGCTTGAATTTAAAAATTTAAGAATTTAAAATTCCTATCAGCATGTGAGTAGGTGTGGTTTGCACTGCTTATATTGGGTGAATCTGAAGGAAGCACTGAGTAACATGTTCCTGGTAGTAGTATTTGCAGGGATGGAGGTGAAGGAGCACTGTCTCCCAAGCTGTTCTTGAAGTAGTAACACCATACTTTGTGTTGGCGTGAGCAGCTCCGAGTGCAGGCTGTGTGTTCTCCACACCCCCAGAAATATACTGAAAAGACTGGTTCCCCAGCTAGTGGCATGTACAGTCGAGATCTGGTCCTACCTATTTTTTGGCTGTACAGTCGAGATCTGGTCCTACCTATTTTCTGGTTGGTTGTTTATTGTACACATGGACTTTGACTCAGTGCAAGATGGCAGCAGAGCCTGCAAGAACCGCGTAATTAACAGATCAGTCTCAAAGCAGAGGATAAGGAATATAATGGGGCTGCAAGGTGGACCTAAGAAGTGCAGAGGGGTGGATTTTCTGCTGCTGTACATTTCCATAGCCCCACTGACCTCAGCTGAGCGTTGGCACGCAGCCGGGACACTGGCGTGAGCTTTTCGGGCACCACACCACGAGGGCAGGGCCCCGTCCGATGGGCTGCCAGCAGCACGCTCCTACTCCTCAGGGCAAAAAGCTGAAAACTTCAAAAGCTGAAAGCTTCCACGAGTGACCTTTTCTCCAGGCTGCTCCAAATTTCATGTTTCCCCTGTTCGCAGTGAGATGCCTTGCCCAAATTACCACTGCCGGCACGTGAGGAGAGGTGTGCTCCGGTGCACTGGAGCAGCCTGCTGAGCATCTGCCGCGCAGCCAGCGCCTGCAAACTTGAAGCCACCACGTGCTAAAAACCCCTGTTTGGATTATAAAGCCTGCAGGGAGGCAGAGCCCCAGCAGGAGAGCGTCCGGTCTTGTGGCAGCATCCACAGGGACCTTTTCCTATTTCCCTTCCAAAAATTAGTTTTAGGAAATTGAAGTGGTTGCTCTTTGTTATTTTTTTTTCCCCTTCTCTTTGCCGGAGCAAGTGTCGCAGTGAGGCAGTGATGGGGTGGGAGGTAGTGCAGTAACCCCGACCTTGGTTCTTGCCAGCGGTTCACTGCCGCAAACTGGTGTCTGCTGCGTGTTGCATTTTTGCTGGGGAAGTCACCTATGGGGGTTATTGGGTCTGCACAAACCCAGTCGGAGGTCTGGGAGTGACGTGTATTTAAAATGAGATAAATGAGGATGTCGCATGAGTTCAGCCTTTTCCAGAGTTGTCGGAGATTAATGATTTATTTCAAATTCCTGACATAGTTCTCAGTCTCAGATTCTGGCGGCATCTGTTAATCCTCCCGGCTATACGAAAATCTGGAAAATAGGAATACTAAAGTTTCAAAAGGCAGGACATAAATTAAGATCTCCTCAAGACAATTTTCCAAAATTTTTTTTTTTTTTTCCAAAAACTGAGATTTTAAAATTACTCCCATTCCTGCTTGAAGTGTAAGTCATAGTTCTCGGATTGCCTGGGGCAGACAACACTGCGTAATCTATGTGTTTTGAAACTTCCAGTCATTTGCTATGTGTATGCATGATTGTATTAATTGGATTATATTCTGAGTGTATAGATACTGCACTATATTTATGGAAAATGAATCTGACAAACACTAATCTTCAGAATACACCAATAGAGAAAAGAGTGGTACATCATATGTAGCTGATAAAACAGATTTAAGTGATTTGCCCCCAAATTGGTAGTAGAGATGGGACTTGAACTGTTACTATTATCGTTCTTCAAAACCTCTTTCCAGTTGGGATTTGTTTTTCTCCTCCATGCCTCTTATTATGATCTGACACTCCCATTTGTTTTAATTTCCTTCTTTTTCCTGTCTTTACCTACCTGCTTTTGAAAGAGCTGTCATAATCTGTTGAGTAAAAACTCAATTTTGCATAATAATGCTTAGGTCTAATTGTTCTCACAAGTTTTGTAATGGATTTCTCCAAACTCCAGGGTGATTCTTGGCTGGACTGATCAGGTTTCACATTTGCTTTTCCACTCAGCGCACTTATACACTGGGTTTTTAAATATATTTTGCAACATGTAAGTGGCCCCTGGCCTGCAAGGACGTGTTCCCGTGTTTGCACCCAACAGAGCTACGATTTCCACAATTTATGTCACACCAACGTTTTCTGATTCATAACAAGCAGTTGCTGCTTAGTTGGGAATGTCTTTGGAGGGGACGGGATGGGGAAGGCTAGAAAGGGAAACCACGCTGCAAACAGCTTAGGCATTGCAAGCCTGGGCATTTGCCAGCAGAGCTTTGCTGTTTTTATGGTATAGGTTTGGATCGTATGTTGTCGGATACGGTCTTTGTTTTCTGCACATGGCGATGCATAGAAGAGCTACTGGAAGAGGGCTGCAGGGTGTCATTGGCTCATCGGAGGAGCAGCGTTGTGCCCCTTCTGGGAGCGCGCTGCACCCTCCTCCTGCGGAGCTCACCTGCCAGAAAACACAAAATGGCCAAGTGGTTTCTTTAGGGCAGCTTTTATATTGTCAGTACCAGTGGGGCAACAGGCACTAGGCTGGGATTCAGGAGCGCTTGGAAACTCTTTTTGCCACTGACTTCCCTTTTGCTGTGTTTGATTTCCTTTCTAGAACTGTCATAGCATTCCTATGGGGATAAGCCTCACTGGAGTAAGCCTCATAGATATACTGGAGATGCTTAATTACTTCAGGTTTGAGCAGCACATGAAACAGGTCAAACGACATGCTGAAGTAATTTTTTTCTCCAAATTTTACAGCTCTGTCCTCTCCTAAAACTTGCCACCTAATGACCAGGGAAGTTTGGAGACGAAAGCAGCTCCTGTGCAGTGGAAGTATTTCCTCTGCTGCAATTGCAACAGCTCCTCTGAGTTCATAATTCCTTGAGCCTTGACCCACACTAGTCACAAAAAGAAACTGTCTGAGGATGAAAAAGCTTTTTTTTCTAAAATATAATTTGAATTGTGTTTTTGCTTAAAGGACATTTGCCCTTTTTACATCCAGTGCATTCATTATATGTTTCCGTAGAGCAATTCTATCCTTTCAGTCAGGATGACCTTTATTTTGTATTTAAATGCAACAGCAAAACAAGGAGAAAAAAAGAGGTAACGTGAATTTTTCTCCAGAGCTTCTTCTCTGGCTGGCTCTCTGCACATGAATGCAAAATGGCAGCTGCCACTGCAGCGCAGTCGAGAGTTCCCATTTAAAAATGCAGTGCTTACAAAAGAAGCCCTAACGGCCATAAGCTACAAAACCCAACATCTGATAAATAGAAAAGGACAAAATCAGGTCACGGAGGCAGTGTGTATCTTTTGCCCTGCTATCACATCTTTCATCCGTGGATCTAGAGTCACCATGTAGGCATCATCCCACCTCCCGAGTGAAGTGGGAAGGGGCAGAGAGGACCTTTGGATCCCAGGGAGATGGAACAGCTGAGTGTTTGCGTACAGCATCATTTTTTAAGAGGGGAGGTAAAGAACTTCAGGCCTGGCTGAAGCTGCAAGTGGCATTTCTTTAGGCACAGGTAATTAACTGAACTGGAATTAATGCTCCTGTGTGCTACAAAAAGCGCCCTAGGATTTTAATCAAGGCTATTAGCATATTGGTAAAGCGACGCTGAATTCTGCAGCCCCCCCTTATGCGGCAGTCTCAGTTGATTACGAATTCACCGAAAGCCTTCATTTTTTCTTCAACCGCACCTCCAAAAGCACCGTGTGCTAGAAGCCTTCTGTCCATTCCCAGCACTCAGGAGCAGCGCCCCAGTGAACAGGGATCTCTGCCTGGGGGGCAACACAGAGGGGCTCCTTCCAGCGCAGGAGCCACCTGGGCTGGCTCAGCCCTGACCGCCGTGGGCCACCCTGGATGGGCAGCCCCAGGCGAGCAGCGAGGGCAGGCGGGGAGCCGGGCTTTTCGTTTCCCTGCTGGTTTATGTCGTGCAGAATCATAGAATCAATCATAGAATGGTTAGGGTTGGAAGGGACCTTAAAGATCACCGAGAAAGGTAAGGTGTGTTTGCATTTATGCAGTGCCATTTTGCAAAGAGCCCTCATGGGTGAGTTCCTGGTTGCCTGAAAATGGACTGGGAGGAGAGTGTCACTGCTACCAGCAAAAGCTAGTGGCTGCCTTCCCCACTGGCTCCACTCCCTACTCGTTGCAGAGGATTTTTGGCCCATTCCTGCACGACTTCTGATAGCCAGTGAAGTCCCAGCACCATAAGCCAGCAGTTACGGTGTCAGGCATATTTTGCATTTCTAAGTTAGTGCCAGTGATTGGCAGTTTCTGATTTTGGCTGTTTTACCGTTCAGCCTGAAGTGTTAAGGTGTTGTCCAAAATGAAATTTGAACACACACGTACACGCGCACATGGACGCGTGCATGCAAATGTGTGTACGTGTGCATATGCAAGGTGAATTTTGCACCAATTTTCTGTCATATATCTGAGTCATGGGTGCACACAGCCGCTTTGATTTTTATTGATAGGCAGAGCAGAGCTCTGCTGGTTGGGGTTAGGAGAGTTTGTACCTGCCGAAGGAGACTGCCCAGTTTGAAATGGAAGTACATATCAACTCCCTAGGTTTATTTTTCAGGCGTAGAAGATTTTTTGAAGAACAAGGCATGGTGATGCCTGTTCCCTTTGTGTAGTACCCTTTGTGTGCTCTTTAACTGAAAGAAGAGCCTCGTCTGTGTGACAGGGTAGGACAGCACCCACAGGCTTTCCTGCCAGCCAAAGACTGGTATCAACCCTGGGAAGTCAGGAAACCGGCCTGGACTGAATATCATTAAAAGCTTTTAGAGGAAAGTCGGTTAATTCCTTTTGTCTCTGAAACTCCCATTAATCTCTGCTCAGATTCTCTCCGTTCCTACTGCCACACCTGGCTTTTGAAAGCAAAACACCCTTGGTCTCCACTAAGCATAAAGAAAGCAACATGAAAGAGAAGCTATAATTGCTTTCCTAAGAGTGTCTCTTCTCCCCCACCCCCTTTTCCTGCTGTTTGGTCACCTTTATTTTTCCCTCTTTGCCCGAGGTTTGATGTCTTTGCTCATCTTCTAACTGTCAACAGCACACAGCAAGCTTTGTGGAGCAGGGACCTTGGGCTTGGTTTTGATCTCATTTTCACGGCTGTAAAGGGAGTTACTCGAAGTTTCTGGTGGTGTAATTGATGGCAGAACAGAACACTCCTCTGAGATATCAGGAACATGGCATCCACCCCTGGTGTGGCGTAAGTGTTTTTTACTTCCATAGTGACTCTGCAGAGAGAGTCTGGTACACCTTTGAGATAACTGCAAACCTGTGTGTGTGTGTGTGTGTGTGTGTTTGGCTGTCTTTCTCAGTCTCTTTTTATTCCTGTCTACTCTGTGTCATTTAATTTAGGATTAACTACCATTTACTTTCACTATGTCGCAAACTAATTACCAGAAAATTCATTTTTCTAATTCTCTTTCTTTCTTCCTTCTCCCCCCC